>CAMTDV010000011.1:5119773-5442273 GCA_947069175.1 Scalesia atractyloides
ACGCATTTGCGATTATCGGCATACGTATTTTGCTCACATTCAAGTATTAAGGGCACACAAGCAGCATGCATTGACTGGGCACATGTAGTGCAATGATAAAACCACTGCCAAGGGGTAAATTCATCCTCACATATTTCACAAAAGTATTTGCCAATATGGTTCTCTGCTGGTTCGTATCTTAGGCTCAAAGGATGTTTATCACACTTGTGCTTAGTCACTCTAGGCAATAACAAAGCACACTCTACATGAATGTAGAAATTACAAGAAGGGCAATGAAATACAAGATTCCTGTTTGCCGAATATCTGCATGCTTTGCAGATCTCTTTTGATTGTGTAGCTGAAGGTTTCACTATCGATAGGAGATGATTTGGATGAGCGTCATGTGTCATTTTTTTAGGTATGAATGCACAGTTGATATCAACATAAAAATCACACATTATGCATCCATACGCGAAACCATTAGATGGTAACCGACAAATGGCACATTCGAAGACACCAAAGAATTTACTAGGGATTTTAGGCAAAAGAAAACGAGTATGCTCATGATGGCCCATGTATTCTTGTACTTGAGGTGGTAGTTTGGCGCACAACTCATGAAGAACAAAACAACATTGTTCGTCATCATATTTGCAACACGTGTAAAACGGTACCGTCATGATAGAAATTTCTGACATGAAGTTTGTCACCCACACCTTGAAGGAGAATACCTAGAATACATTGGCGTACAAAACTAGATTCTTTCTTAATTTTTACAAAATAAGATTGTATATAACTAACTAAAACTTGAGACAAGATACTTCTATTTAATTGATAAACCATAGACACCAAACTATTCAAAAGAAATGACTATATACACATAATAATGTTACAACCGTATGGATACACCCAATAGAAATTCTCCATTTACTTCATTTAATGTGTGCATTTAATATTATGAAAAATGGCATATAGGTAAATCTATAATTGTCATTAATTAGCTAATTAATTAAACTTGTAACTCAGTTTTTAATATACTTTTTCAAGATAAAATAATTTATGGTGAAGGACAATTTTCAACATGTGTAGGATAAATTTTAGTATGTGTAGGATAAATTTTGAAATGTGTAGGATCAAATGTTTTTTGAATTATTAATGAGAGATAACATAATTAATAAGAGGAGTTATAAACTATTTAATGTTTTACAATTATGTTATTTCTTTTTTTTTTTCTTACATTAAATTTTTCTCAAATGAATCTTTTTCTATATATATATATATATATATTCCTTTTAGTTAGAAAATACAATTGAAAGAACTATAAAAAATGCAGGTGACGATAATATCGATTTAGTTTAAGGGGTACATAGTGGAAATATAAAGTGAAATGATAAAAATAATTTAATGGTTAAACTGCAGTGATGATAAATTGTAATAAAAAAAGAAATAAAAAAAGTTAAAAATAATTGGAGGAAAATTAATGCAGTTGAAAAATCTTACTTATAGTTTAAAATAGTTTTTTTTAATTTCTAATATCTTTCACATACTTTATTATATTTTTAAAGTTATGCTACAAAGTATGCAATTTTATTTTGAGTATAGCATTGCTACACTAAAATGTTAACGTGTTGTTAATTCTAACAGTGTCCAAAATTTGTTGTATTAAGTTTGAATTAATTACAACTTACAAGTGTGTGAATTATTCAACAATGCATCTAAATTTTCAGATTTATTTATGTATAAGGGAATTATAATTTGAAAACTCCCGTAACAATTTTTTTGGCATATATGACAGATGTTATTGTAGTTATTGAAAAAAATGAAAATCATGTTTCTAATACAATAACAAATATCTCAATCCTAATCCGTGATCAAGTGGTTTTGCCAAAAAGCCCATATGAATGCACAGTTGATACGTGGCAGTTGATGGTTTCACTATCGATAGGAGATGATTTGGATGAGCGTCATGTGTCATTTCTCTAGGTATGAATGCACAGTTGATATCAACATAAAAATCACACATTATGCATCCATACGCGAAACCATTAGATGGTAACCGACAAATGGCACATTCGATGACACCAAAGAATTTACTAGGGATTTTAGGCAGAAGAAAAAGAGTATGCTCAGGATGGCCTGCGTATTCTTGTACTTCAGGTGAAAGTTTGACGCACCACTCATGAAGAACAAAACAACATTGTTCATCATCATATTTGCAACACGTGTAAAATGGTACCGTCATGATAGGTTTCACGTATCCATCACATAACAGTTGAATTCTTTTCATGGGGTCATGCAGAGAAACACCAACCGGTGTTTGCTTGTCGAAAAGGATGAGTGGATGTTGATGGCTAGCATGGGTGAGCAACTCACCCTCTCGTTGTTTGGAGTTACCAATCAACCTGTGTTGATTAGACATAAAATGCTTTAGAAGATTGTCAGCTTCGTCTTGAAATGGACAATGGAGCAGATTCGGATGTTCATCTTCTTTAAAGTTTTTATAAGTTTTGCCAAGGCCTGATTAAAGATACACCTTGAATTAGATTAAGACACACACTAAAAGAAATAAAGAAAAGAAGAAGAGAATTCTCACTTGCAGTTAGGAATATGGACATAAATGGCTCTCTTTTTGAAGTTGCACAATCAACATGCACGTAATAGAGACATTTATCGCACTTGTAAATCCACAAATGAGAATAGAATATATCATAACAGACTCTACAACGAGGAGGATATTTAGCTTCTATATCCAAATAGGGAAAATAATAGGCAAGGGTAAGTGGATGTGTATGAGTGAAAGTCCCATCGGTATGATTCTGTGTAAGTAATTTAGTAGGCAGCAAAGCTCCAGTCCATGTTGATAAAAAAATCTAGGACAAGAGGTACAGTGAAAGAAGACCCCTTCATGTTTGTTACCACACGCTGCACAATGTAAGATGTTTTTGTGTCCCAACACTCGCTCTAGTTGGTGAGGGTGACTATGGTGGTTAATCTTCTGTTTCAACATAGTTGCACATATTATATCAATCTCATAGTCGCAGCTAGTACAGTGATATTCTAAGGTATTGCTGCACTTAAAGTTGCAAATAAAACACTTAATTGCATTAGTATAATAATAAAATCTAATACTATGACCAGAATGTAACGGGTGATTTTGTAAGGTCTACGGTAGTTCTGCACTATGATGCACGGAAACGCCCATGAGGTGCCGTCTCCCGTCCCGGGGACTGCTAGGGGACGGAAACGGCACGGGGACGGCCGGGAAACGTCCCCGGCTTGTTGGAGACGGCCTGGAAACGCGCTGCGGATGGGGACGGGGTTTGGGGACGTGCAGGAAACGTTTCCCTGAAGTTTCGGTTTATTTTTTTTGGTTTTTATACTGATTAAAGTTCTAACGGTGAAGTTTATTGATGCTTGGACCCATCAATTATCGTCCTAGTTAAAAGAAAGCAGAAGAGAAGAAGGTATTGTGAGTGTTACCTGATTCTCCGGTGGTGGGTGACGGTAGTTCAATGAGGGTGCTGGCCGTAAAAGGTATTTTTCCTTTAATTACCGTTTCGGCCTCAAACGCATCGAAAGAGTTGAAAAAGATTGAAGAAGACCCTGCTGAGAAGACCAGCAGAGGGGGGAGATGACGTAAACAAAGGAAAAATAGAGCTTCAGTGGAGCCCTTGTGAACATCAACAAACCTGCCGACATAAAATCAGGTCGTCTTCTCCGTTAACGCCGTTAGAGAGAGAGAGAGTGGGTGGGTGTTTTGCAGGGTTCAGAAAAGAGTGATTAAAAGATGAGACAGAAGATAGATATAGAAGATGACTGAGAAAATGAAGGATATTATTATATTATTATTAATATAATATAATGTTGATCTTTTGGGATGAGGGATGTATGGTTGGGATTTTTTTGGTGTAAAAGAAGATGAAAAAACGGGGAAATTGTACCCACTTGGGTGAAGAAGAAAAGAAGGAACACAAATCTCAATAAAACAAAGGGATTCATTAATTATTTATTTATTTATATTTATAAATAAAAACATTGAGAATTGCATACACAAATGTGTCTGCTTTCTCTCTCTAGAACCCTGCCTACTTACTATGTATCAATCGGTAAAAGGGTCTAGCTTACATTATCTTTTATATATATTTATTTTTTATATGTTTTTATTCCCGTACCCGTCCCGTCTCCGCTTCTTAAATTTTTTAGTTTTGTCGTTTCCCGTGCCCGTCCCGTACCCGTACCCCGTTCCCTACCCGTCCCGTCCCGTCCAGTGCAACATAGGTTCTGCACAGTATTTATGCAATGAATAGTCACAGCTCTTGCAGGAGTAGTAACACAAATGAAATGACCAGATCTGTTCCTTACAAAGGTTGCATTGATGGTCTTCCTCCACAAATTCAACTTCATCTTCAACTTCATTCTCCTCCTCATCATCCGCATTTTTGTTTTCGTGATGCACCTGCTGCGGCAGATGCACAAGGTTGAGCGGATGCTCGTGACGAAAGTGATGAAGTGGGTCCATAGCAACTACATCAATAGTACATTTATGTTCACTAAATCACTATTCGAATATAAACTTTGATAACCAAATTCATGATTTCAACATCCAAAAATTAAAATTTCTTCAGATCATAAAATATATGTTACTACTATTGTGTGAAAAACACAATTATCGTATTTATGTATTATATGGTTAAATATTTTGTGTGGTTAATTTGATACTCGAAGGTTATAGTGCAAATAAATGATAGACAAATCTAAATTTCACCGAAACTGAAATCTCATAAATTTTGGAAGATTAAAGAAACATATATTTGGGTGTGAGAATATTTGTAACATCTTGTGTGGGTTCAAGCGAGTGAATGTTACTACGTAGTATCCATTTGATTATCCAAAATCGACATAATGCATGAATGTTGAACAACATCGAGTTGATTTTTGGTAAGTGTTTATGATCAAGTTCAATAAAAGTAGGCAAATTCAATAAAAGTAGGCAAAATCCTTAATACACACGGGAAACACACTAGCCCGATCCCGCGGGTGATAAGTAATTAGATATCCAACATATATGTTAGATACAATTTTACATGCACATCTATATTTATATCTATATAATAAAGTAAATCAATGTGTGGCATGTGTCATTCATTGAAGCCATCTAATTTTCTATTTTACTGTCTCTTTTTCATACTTATCTTGTATTAATGAAATTATAAATTAATATTAAATTTTATCAATTTGAAATAGAATCCTTCTATTATTATAATAAAACCTTATCTTCAAATTTAAATTATTTATTTAAGATAAGATGTTTTAAAAAAATCAAATTATCTATCATGAAAACTGAACTTAATATTATTAGATAAATATAATATCCAGATGGTAACAAATATATTAATCAAAATTAAAAGAACAATATTAATATTACATTACGTAAGCTAATATTACACATGCTTGAATATCAATATAACATTAACATTATATTGATAGTTTGCTAATAATATTTATGAACATGGTATTATACCAAAAATATGATCAGCTCTTCACAGTTAAGTATTATAACCTTTGACAAAGACGTTTTTATTTGAGTTTAGCATATAAAAACAAACCTAACTTTTAATCTTATTATTATTTAATATGCAAAATTACATTTATCCAACCTGTGTAATACGGAGGTTTTTTTAAAGATATAACTTTTTTTATTATGTAGTATACAAAATTACATTTATTCAACCCGTGTAATACATGTGGTTTTTAAAGATATAACTTTTTTTATTTGGTATACAAAATTTCATTTATCAACACGTGTAATGCCAAGGATTTTAAAGATATAATTCTTTTTATTATTTGGTATATAAAATTACATTTATTCAACACGGTTTATACACGGGTTCTTAAAGTTTTTTTTATTATTTAATATGTAAAATTACATTTATTCAACTGTTGATAAACAAGACGTTTAAAAATATATTGTTTTATTATTTAATATAGAAAATTATATTTATTCAACCCGTGTAATATATATATAAAGCGAGAGATTACATCGTTTTATTTTTTAATACAAACTAAAGCATACATCCTCAGGATCGGCCTACTTTTTTACTTCTCAAATTAGCACTAAAAGCAAGCATATATAAAATGAAAGAAAAGAGACATAACAATTGAAGAGTCCATTAAGATAGTTTCCTTCCTTCCTTCTGAGATCTAGGAGGGTATATGTAATTGGGGTCAATAGTACACTATATTAAAAGATGTTTGTTTAATGAATGACGTGCATGTTCTTTTATTGTTTATAAACAAAACATGATCTATATTTTTTCGATAATCAATTTGTGGTGGTATTTTTATGAGATCCTTATACTTATGGTTTTCGGTTTCAAATTTCTTTAAATGTTTAGGTATCTTGATTAAGTCTTAGGATCCTGTAAATAAGACATTTTTCGTGAGAAGTGTGAGAAGGCATAAGAATTAGTATGTAGGCATCATGTTTTGGACTTGGACATAATGTTTTGGGTTGTTTTTGCAAGAAAAACACCAAACATAACAATTTAAGACACAATGCAATGAGTTATATGCTTAAAACTTAAAACACCATGCCAAGAACGTTAAGTCTTGTGTTTTAAGTGTTAATCAGTATGTTTTAAATTTCATGCCCTAATACGTTGCATTGTGTTTTAAATTGTTATGTTTGGTGTTCTTATCGTCAAAACAACCCAAAACATCATGCTTAAGTTCAAAACATGATTTCTCACGAAAATTGTCATTTTTACAGGAATCTCACCCTTCGATTAACATAAGTATTTGTCTAAATCAAAACCAAACTTCAAAAATCAGTTTGGTGTGATGAGTTTTAATTGCAATAAAGTTTTAGTGGCTCAAGTTCTTGAAATCGACCATGAAGATGAAAAGGATGACACGGGTTTAATCTTTTTGATCAAGTTATGGAATTCCTATATTTATTCCGTCCTTGTGCTGCATTCCAGTCTTCTGATCAATGCATTTGATGTTGAGAAGTGTAATCGGAGCTTCTTCCCAAAGTTGCAATCTTATTTCAGTACCATGACCAAGCAGCTCATTGTATGTGTCTTCAGGAATTGCTACCGAATTGAGTTCTGAATACTGATTAATGTATTTAAATATTTAACAACCAACAATTATGCACATATGTACCGTTCAGATTACTTTCAACCCATGTGTTAGTCCCTCCATAATTGTGATTCAACTTAATGTTTTTGGTAGCTTTTATGAATGATTAACCTTTTGTTGGCTTGCAACCACTGTTGACTGGTAAGGCGATTTTTTTACCGGAATGTGAAATATACAACTAAAGTTATCATATAAAAATTAAAAACATGATGCAAAATCATTTTAAGCAGTCTTAACAGGGGGATTGATATATAAGTTTGATTTATTTTATGCAGATTTGAAATGGGCAATCCTAGATCAGATGCCATAGAGTTTAAAGAATGTTTTCATATGCTTATAATGTGCTTCAACTTCTTACTCATTAAATTTTAAGACCGTCCCCCATCATGATAAGGATGAACCTAATTTATCTTATTATCATATTACCGACCAAATTCGATCCGAAGTAACCGAACCGAAATATAATCAATTGATTATCAGGACCGTACAAGTCACAATCTCGCTGGGGCATTTAGTCGAACATGTGGTGAGCCCAGTATATCCATCCTTCATTTAATCATACTAAACAATTTTCCATCATTAACTACCATCTATCATCTTAGATTCGGGGAATTGAGCATAGAAACACATACCACAATAGTTGCAATCTTATTATTCTTTTTTTTTTTTGTCAAGGCAGGTAAGTCAAATTTATAGGAAAGTTTATACCCACACCTTGAAGATAATACCTATAATACACTAACTAGATTCTTTTTTAATCTTGACAAAATAAGATTGTATATAACTAACTAAAACTTGAACAAGATACTCCTATTTAATTGATAAACCATAGACACCAAACTATTCAAAAGAAATGACTAGATACACATAATAATATAAGCTAATGAGCTTGATCAGTTGACAATTGAAGAAGCACACTAAAATGTAATGCAAACTCACACTCCAAGCACTTAAAGATCATCTTGTACTGTAACCGCCAACCACACTTACTGCACTCGCCATCGCTCTCAAGCCCTTGAACAAAGGCCAAGCTGTGTGAGTGATCTTTGACTCTAGCGTTCCTCCAAATTTGACATTGAGAAACTTATAGACGCATTTAGATATCGGCATACGTATTTTGCTCAGCATTCAAGTATTAAGGGCACACAAGCAGCATGCATTGACTGGGCACATGTAGTGCAATGATAAAACCACTCCAAGGGTAAATTCATCCTCACATATTTCACAAAAGTATTTGCCAATATGGTTCTCTGCTGGTTCGTATCTTAGGCTCAAAGGATGTTTATCACACTTGTGCTTAATCACTCTAGGCAATAACAAAGCACACTCTACATGAATGTAGAAATTACAAGAAGGGCAATGAAATACAAGATTCCTGTCAAGCCAAATATTCTGCATGCTTTGCAGATTCTTTTGATTGTGTAGCTGAAGGTTTCACTATCGATAGGAGATGATTTGGATGAGCGTCATGTGTCATTTCTTTAGGTATGAATGCACAGTTGATATCAACATAAAAATCACACATTATGCATCCATACGCGAAACCATTAGATGGTAACCGACAAATGGAACATTTGAAGACACCAAAGAACTTACTAGGGATTTTAGGCAAAAGAAAAAGAGTATGCTCAGGATGGCCCATGATTCTTGTACTTGAGGTGGTAGTTTAGGCGCACCACTCATGAAGAACAAAACAACATTGTTCGTCATCATATTTGCAACACTGTAAAAGGTACCGTCATGATAGGTTTCACGCATCCATCACATAACAGTTGAATTCTTTTCATGGGGTCATGCAGAGAAACACCAACTGTGTTTGCTTGTCGAAAAGGATGAGTGGATGTTGATGGCTAGCATGGGTGAGCATCTCACCCTCACGTTGTTTGGAGTCGCCAATCAACTCGTGTTGATTAGACATATAACGCTTCAGAAGATTGTCACTTTCGTCTTGAAATGGACAGTGGAGCAGATTCGGATGTTCGTGATCGTTAAAATTTTTATAAGTTTTGCCAAGGCCTGGTGAAGGATATACTTGAAATTAGCCCAAGACACAAACTAAAAGAATAATAAAAAGAAGAAGAGAAAGCTCACTTTTAGTTACGAAGATAGACATAAATGGCTCTTTCTTTGAAGTCGCACAATCAACATGCACGTAATATAGACATTTATCGCATTTGTAAATCCACAAATTAGAATTGGATAACCTATCACCACAGACTCTACATAAGGGATTGAATTTAGCTAATATTCGGAATAAGGAAAGGAATAGGCAAGGGTAAGAGGATGTGAATGAGTGAAAGTCCCGTCGGTATGATTTTGTATAAGTAATTTGGTAGGCAGCAAAGCACAGTCCTCGTTGATCCAAAATCTAGGACAAGAGGTACAGTGAAAGAAGGCCCCTTCATGTTTGTTGCCACAAGCTACACAACCTGATACGATGGGCCAGGGCATTCGATCTAGTTGGTGAGGGTGACTATGGTGGTTTATCTTCCGCTCCAACAAAGTAGCACAAATTATATCCATCGAAATTCGCATCCAAACAGAAATACATAGAAATACTCTTCTGCATAAGATTGCAGACATAACACTTAAACTCATAATCACCTGAATCATAATACCAAGAAAGACTATGGCCAGGATGTAAAGGGTGATTTCGTAGGATCCAGGGTAACTCAGCACAGAATTTATGAAATGAGTAGTTACAAATCTTGCAAGAGTAGTAAGACAAATGAAATGACCAGATTTGTTCCTTACAAAGGTTGCATTGATGGTCTTCCTCCACAAACTCAACTTCATCTTCAACTTCATCCTCATCCTCATCATCATCATCAGCATTTTCATTTTTGTGATGCGCCTGCTGCGGCAGAGGCACAAGGTAGAGCGGATGCTCGTGCATAAAGAAACGGAGTGGGTCCATAGCAACTGCATCAATAACATATTTATGTTCCACTATTCGAACATAAAAAAGAAAGATTGAAAAATCTAACTGATGTGATGATCATATTTCTCTCTGGTGAGTTCAGCGAGGGGGTTTTAGGGCTTTTAAAAGTTATATATGTGGCCCAATTCAGAAGTAATAAAACCCTATTTGACATATTGTTTGGGCTTTCATTAACTCTCTAAAACATCAGCAAGTCATTTCAACTTTTATTTATTATTATTATTATTCATTACTTTCTTTAGTATAAAATTTATTTTATATAATTTTATTTGTTTTGTTATTATTTTTATTACATTGACTACTGTAGCTCCATTTCTAATGAATAGATTATTTAGTTTTATGTAGAAATCTATTTCTTACAATAAACTTTCTTTAAAAAAAACTTAACAATATATATTGGTTGTTAAAATGTCTTGCTTATAGCAATCTAAAGTTGATAAAGTAATTATATCCAATAAAAAGTTTATTTTATCTAAGTATGATGAAAATAAATGTTAACCTTTCATATATATCTAGAGGGTTAGGTTCATTTTTTAACAATATCTTTGATTGTGAACACTAGTGAACTAATCCTAGCACTTGATTATCAATACACAAGTGTAAATCAATAGCCAGAATTTGATGATGAAAATACACTAACGTATACACTAGTGTATTTTATGATTTGATTATTTAAATCAACTGCCAAAACAAGATTGTTCAATCAATTCACAAATACACTACTGTTCACTCCAGAAGCCCACCCTAACACACACAGAGACATCTACTTGTGAATAAAAATTTACATTGCGACCCTAGTCATAAAAATCTAGTCCCGACATTGCTTAAGAGACATCTATTTGGACGTGAAACCAATTATAATATTTTGTGTGGGTTTAAGTGCATCAATGTTAATAAGTGATGTTCATTTAATTATTCAAAATCAACATAACACGTGCACGTTGAACAACATCGAGTTGTTTTTAGTATGTGTTTATAATAAAAGTAGGCAATTTCAATCATCTAAAATTCCAGATAGAGATTCCTTCGTACTCAAGGGACACACACAAATTCGACGGGTAATAAGTAATCCCAACGGATATATTAGATACGCTTTTACATGAGTGTAGATATAAATAAAACAAATTCACAGTTTTACTTTATAATACAAAATAATAACTAAAGCGAACTTCCTCTTGATTGACCTATTTTTTATTTCTCAAACGAGCACCAAAAGTAAGCATGTATATAATGAAAGAGAGAGACATACCAATTGAAGAATCCATCAAATTAGTTTCCTTCTCAGATCGATAAGCAAGTTCAATATACCAATTTACAAACACACTAACACACCTTTATAAAGGAAAGAAAAATGGAATATCTATTATTACACGTAAGGCATCAACCATTTCATAAGAAATCTATCATTTCTTTCAACCCCACTCTTTGATTCCTTCCTTCCTCAGCATGCATGCATATATACACTTTTTTATATTCCTTCCATTCTTGGATTACATGGAAAGGAAACAAGCTTAATTATTTGTAAACTTCGAACTCATTAATTTTGTTGTACATTGTTGTTTTTGTTTGAGATTACTAATTAAATATATATAGTGGGGTCACTTGGCGAAAGATTAGAAAAGGTAAATTTTATTTTATTAATTATAGATTCATGAATGTGAACATTCAATAAACGGTGTGATTTTGAAGGTGTGACGATCCAATAGCCGATGGTGTCCCTAAGAAGTGTGGGTGGCGGTTGCATAACATAAAGGTATCTGGGTGACGGTTGGCATAAAAGTTTTTATTAATTCAAATGTATTATTTAAGGGGTGTGTCTATTGAGACATGTTGGTTTGGATTGGCAGTGGGCATAATATGTATTTAATATTTTTTGTTTGTGTTTATATTAATCCAGGGGTATTATCTAAGGGTGTGATATAAAGAGACACAACTATTAAGTTAATATAAATATTTTTGTAAGTGTTTATTAATGCAA
This sequence comes from Scalesia atractyloides, assembly GCA_947069175.1. Classification (NCBI taxonomy): domain Eukaryota; kingdom Viridiplantae; phylum Streptophyta; class Magnoliopsida; order Asterales; family Asteraceae; genus Scalesia; species Scalesia atractyloides. Next base: position 5,131,812 of record CAMTDV010000011.1, read on the forward strand.
TGGTATTATCTAAGGTGAGACGTAAAGAGACACAACTATTAAGTTAATATTTTTGTATGTGTATATTAATGCAAGGATATTATCTAAGGGTGTGATATGAAAAGAGACAACTATTAAGTTAACCTAAGGTACTCTAAGTGGTTAATATTTTTTGTACGTATTTAATGCAAGGGCATTATCTAAGGGCGTGATGTGAAGAGACACAATCCAAGTTGGTTAATATTTTTTGTATGTATTTATTAATGCAAGGGCATTATTTAAGGGTGTGATGTGAATAGACACATCTTTTAAGTTAGCCTAAGGTAACTTAAGTTTCTTTTTTTAGAGTTATATAATATCTCAGTTGATCAATGAAATATTATGTTTCATTTTCAATTCAATATAATTCTATAAAAACACAAAGCCAACATCAAAGGAAATTAGGTTGGCAGAAGATACAAGAATCTGTTACAACTTGACAAAAGGAAATCACAAAAAACGAAATCAAATTGATAATCAAACTTAATGTAAAATTGAATACTTACAAAATAATATGACACTGAAATTGAAAAAAAAATATTAATATTATAGACTCGTTAGAAATGTAGTCGAGTTTTCTTTTATATATATCAAATTGTTTGTTTTTGGGTAATGGGCAACTTTTAACCGCATAAGAATGTAAACAACAATATCTATAAACATGATAGATAATGAGTAATGAGTACCAGAATGGGGTGTGATGGAACAATTTTATAATCAGGTTTAATTCTAGGATTGCTAAAACTCGTCCAATTCCTTACACATTACCATCTTAATTACTTGCCGACAACTATTATATCATAGTTGAACTATGAAAATTTTAAGCTAAGTTAATTAACAATAGAAAAAGGTTAGTTTACAACTATATGATAATTATCACATAACAAGGTTTAAGTTACCAACCATAAATTAACCCATAGTTATTATGTTAATCAAAGATCATCTTATGTTTAAATTGTTCAAACCAAACGCCTCCTGATTGAAAACAATGTGTTCAAAGTTTGTTAGTGTTACTCCAACTTGCTTTACATAGCTAAATAATAAAACTATTTTGCTAAAAACTAGAAGAGACCCCGCGTGGCGGGGTGGCTCGTAAGAAAGATGGTGAGCGCATTTTGTAACAAATTATTACATATACGACATAAAACAAAGAAAGAAGTTATACAGTTTGTTTGTTAGTTATTAAAAAAATTTATTTCAAATACAATTTCATTATTAATAAAATTTATGTATGAACATTGGAAAAAATAAGTAAAAAGCTAACCTTGTCGAATAATAACTTTAATATTTTTTAAATAAAAATATGTAACGCACAACTCGTTAAAACCAATATTAAAGTACTTTGTGGAAAATAGGCCTAGATTTATTTTATCTTACTTAATAAAGTTTTTATTACATAAATATATTAATCCACATATTCGGATTAATAAAAAATTTACAAATGCTCGTTTAGAAAATTTTGCCATAACCCGTTTGCAAACGACCATTCCTTACGAAAACAAAACCTGCTTAATAACCAAAGTTTTTATAAAACAAACATAACCAGCTACTACAATGACATACTAGCGCTTAGCTAAAACAAATGTTGAAGTTAAACTCCAAAATGTAAATAGCAAGGTCAAATTGACCCGATAGGAAAACTCATATACTTAGTGAACAAAACATCACTAAATCTTTCCATAGTTGACCCACTTCCAAGACTTGATCAATTTCGCCTTTCTACCACCCGAATCTGCCATATAACATTATCATATCATTAGCCTCAACCTATAAAATATTATTATATATATATAAGTGGAGAATTCAAATGAGAAGAAAAATTTTGTTGGAGTAAAAAGAATAACTTTTAAACCAATAGAAATTCTTTATTTACTTCATTTAATATGTGTATTTAATATTATTAAAAAAGGCATATAAGTAAATCTATAATTGTCATTAATTAGCTAATTAATTAAATTTGTAACTCATTTTTCTAATATATTCTTTCAAGATAAAATAATTTATGGTGAAGGACAAATGCGTAGGATAAATTTTAGAATGTGTAGGATAAAATGTTTTTGTTTTATTAATTAAAGATAACATAATTAATGAGAGGAGTTATAAACTATTTAATGGTTTACCATTATGCTCTTTCTTCTTTTTTTCTTATATTAAATTTCTTCTCAAATGAACCTTCCCATATATATATATATTTTATATATATATATATATATATATATTATATATATAATATATATATATATATATATTTCTTCGGTAAACATAACAATGGCAAATATACTGAGTGAACAGGATTATTGGTGAACGACTTGTGAGTTCTTTTCTTCTTCCATGTCACCGGTTCAAGGCACCCCGTTGTTTCTCATGACTTATCAATCTGTTCATTGTTCTCAAATATATCACCTACCTTGAAGACACCACAAAAATTAGCATTTGCTAAGTGAGGACTCGTAATATATTTTTTTTTATCAAACATAAAGGAGTTTTCAATGCTCATGATGCCTAATGAAACAACATCGGGCCACGACTTCATTATCTCGAGTCACGCATTTTGTGACTTTGTCCATTCTAATCCGAGAGCCCCTTCTTTTTATCCGCATCTCATGTATCTGCTAATATAGAGTCAATGACACTTCAAAGTAAACCATTATTAAAACCATTTAGTCAATACAAACAAAATGCTAAGCCACCACATAACTATGTTGTAATTCATTAAATGATGTATAAGAATTTATACATCTTTTAAACGTCAAATATTCCCCATTTATACGAGAACTCTTATTTTTATTGATCTTGATACTCATTTGAGTTGTTTGTGAAAATACAAGTCTGGGCTTCGGCTGGTGATGAAACGAAGGCTTTTGGAGCAATTTGGAGCAAAAATGAAACATTTCAGCCAAACTGCCAGATATGGCATGACCGTGCCAACCACAAGCACGACCGTGCCAAGCCTCCGGAGACCGGCACTATCATCAGCATTATCATTAATCAGTGCAAACAGACCAGTCCAAGAACTGGCACGGTCGTGCCGACCCCAAGCACGACCGTGCTCGTGACACCTCAGCTTCTGATCAGCTCATTCCCGAGATCGAAATAGTCATTGCCGAGTACGTTATCGATAAGCACAACCATGCCACTTTTTGGCTATGATCGTGCCACCTCGGGGAAATTTTAGCGAGGATCTTTCCGGATTTGGTAGCAAACATGGTCAACAGCTTAGAAAGGTATCTGAAATTTGCCAAGCACAACCGTGCCAAAAGGTGGCACGGTCGTGCCAACTCGCCAGTAGCATAAATACGTAGTTTGAGCTCATTTGAAGGGGAGTTGGAGCATTTTGGTGAACTTTTCTCTCAAGATTCTGGTCTTGGAAGCTTGTAGAGTGAAGAAAGAGCCTTGAGGAAGGTTGTATCACTTGATTATCAACTCATTTTACCATTTATCTTGTCTTAAACATTAGTTAGCCACTTGTTATTGATGAACAATTTAAGTTATCTTGCATTTGATTTAGTTGTCATGAGCCTTATAGGCTAAACATTTGTGTTGCTTAAACATTGTTGAAGCTAATGAACATGTGATAACATGGAAATAGATGTGGTGATTGTTGTTTGTTAATCTTCAAAGTGATATTTGATCTTGTTCTTGGAGTTCATGTGCATGTTTAAAGTCCTTGTTCTTGAATGTTTGGTCATAAGTATTTACATGTTGTGTTGGAAAGCCCACGTAGAGATTATGATTGTTGAATCTTGTTAACTTGTTGATATGATTCATAGCATGAAACTAGGAATGGTAATTGCTAACATGATTAGAATGGTGATTTGAACATGTGTATGAATTCTTGCATTTAGATTTGGAAAGATCATATGAATGTTTATATGGATTCTATAATTTGTGTTTATTTTTGGTTGATGATTTAGGCCAAGATTGCTATCTAGCATAACCATGCTTGTGATTCATATCAAGAACATGTTGAAGATGTCACTTACTTGAAACCAAGTTAGGGTGATTAGTGTGTTGTTCATATTAGTTTTCCTTGACTTGTAAAGTTAGGAGTTTTGAAAAACAAAAACTCATTATTAAAGATTAACATCAACTTAGCAAGTAAACTTAAAAGAATGAATCTTAGGTGATTAGAATGTTGTTTCATTATAATTTTCCCAAGATTTATAAAACTAGGAAACCTTGAATAGAAACTTAGTTAAATTTAGAACTTGCATCACCACTAGTTTTCCTTAATTGTTGTCAAATGTTTATTAGTGGATACTTAGTTTAAGCAACCTCTATTAATTATCGTTTTCCTTAATTTAGTTAGTTAATTGTTATTTTTGCATGATAGTTTAAAATCAAGAAATCAACTTATCTATTGAAAAGGCTTAAAAGTAACAAGGGTTTAGTATTAAGACACCGCGTCCACGAATTGATATCCGGTTCTTAACGATTGACTATACTACCATCTGACGGGTACACTTGCCCTTTGTGTGTGTAGTTAGTTTTTAAGTAAAAACCATTTTTAAACCCAATTTGTGTGAAAGAAAATTACAACTATAAAAATATATTTGATTCACGCACATTATTAAATGACATATACGATTATCAACGACCGTTATTACTTAACATACTCTTAATAATTCATATATGCATTCATAACCTACTCAATTAGGTTATATAATTTTAATGACACAAGTGTCATTCATTCTAAGTACTACACAATGAACACATGCATTTGCACATACACCCAACGCCATAACTTTTTAGTTTAGCATACACATCCCATATTCATGGAATCACTCACTTCATCTCATGTAAACATATATAATTACGGTGAGGTTTACAACAATAATAAAATCACTTCAAGCGGGTTCTTTATAAAATCTCCAAGATATGCAAGTGTTATAAAATTTATGTTTTTCACTCCGCTTTGCGCAGCTGTAGTAATTCAGTATATTCCTATCTTTATAGAGAGTATTTTAGTTCAAACTAAAATTCTTAGTAACGGCGTCTCAGAGACTTTTCCGTCGATATAAAATATGCCCCAAACGGACATTCGGTTGATTTACTATAAATTTTTAAAGATCAGCAAAAATTTGGAAATAAACTGAATTTTCAGCACTTGGGTCACCCATTAACAATTTGCATTCTTTCTCAATGGGTTTAAACCCCAAAAACATCACAAAAACAATACGTTATTGTTAAATCAAACCTATTCAATAATTTGTAATAAACCATCCACCTTAACTATAAAATTTCAAGTCAACAAGGATACTATTTAATTCAATATAATCCAAACACATTCGAGTCACTCACATTCGCCTCTAGGAGTGTTGTTGCTTTATCATTCATTTGACCCGTTGCCATCCAAATGTTAACTTGCCTATATTGACAACCAATCAAACTTGCAAATCATTAGAACACATAACACAGGTATTCATCTCATAATACCTAAGTATTTATTCACCCATCATCAATCATGCGGTAAATCATTGTTTTACCCCAAACTTGTAATTGATTTATTACCACTCATTTATGTTTAACCATAACTACGGGTCAAATTTACCAATCCAACACCATTAAACAACAAGCCATGGTCGGTTGTAAACTAAACCAAGTTAAACTCACATATCCATTCGATTCGTTTAGGTGATTAAGTAAAAATAACATTTACATATCTACTTTATGTTAATCACATTCACCATCCGATTCATCGAAGCCTTATGTTTACTAAATACCGACTGATTATTAGCAAATCATTTTAAATCAAGTAAACATTATAAAATCCCCAAATTTCCACTATTTATATAATTTAGGCATTTTATCAAACACGTTGTGGGCATGATTAAAATTCACCATCAACATGCCCATTCGAACTCCCAAAATCACCATTTTATCATCAAGTATGTTATTTTCTTTATAATACCAAATAGTACCGTTTTTTCATATTTTTAAATAAAATTGCCATTGTTTTTTAAGATTGTTAAATTCTACTCAAATTTGGTCAACAACTTCTCACATGGTTTTCATACATCCTTACCCTAATCACCAAATCATAATTTGACCACAAATCATAACATGTAACATGAATTGATAACTCAAAAGCTACAATCAATAATTCTAGCATAAAGACTATGGTTGCTCAACACTAAAATCAAACACCATTACCCCCAAATTCATGGGGTTTGAACAACCATGAAGAACCCTAAATTTTGAGTTTCTTAACATTAACATAAGAATTCACTTACCAAATCCCTAGAGATCGAACAAGGATGGTAGAATCAAGATCTTAGCCTTCCAATTTCGTTATTTCCATCGTGAAATTGGCCCGCCTCCCATGCTTTCCTTCTGTTTGCGTCGTACACAGGGGTGACCCCTCATCACGTTCTTTTTCTTCTTTCTTTTTTTTTTGGTTAGTTCCCATTTAAAATATGTGTTTTCTCTTATCACCAAAAAAATCAAGTTAAACCCTATAGATACATATTTGTCATTATTGGAGATGAAATTTTAATACATTTCACCCTTGTAAGTAACCTTTATATTTTTCTTTATAAAACTATATATAAAGTTATATTAGAGATTTAATATTATTATTATGATTATTAATCTTTATTAATTATAAAACTTCAATGAGTACATCAGCAACGTGCCTTGAAAAGGTGCAATATGTGGATTTAGTTTTACACCTCATCTATCCGATCATCTTTTCTGACTCGTTTCTATTAATTATAAAACTTAAATGAATATTACATTTAAGCACGTTTCTATTAATTATAAAACGTGTCTTGAAAAGGTGCAATATGTGGATTTAGTTTTACAGCTCATCCATCCGGTCACCTTTCTTAATCTCTATTAATTATTATTATTATTAATTATTATTATTATTATTATTATTATTATTATTAAATTAAACTTAAATTATTATTAAACTTAAATGAACAGTACATAAGCAACGTGCCTTGAAAAGGTGCATTACATTATTTTATAAGGACACTACCCATCACCATCTCTTAAATATATCACTTGTCTTCTCAAAAATAAGCACCAATCACCACCGGCTACCAACTGGCCGGTACTCTACCAGCCACCAGCCGTCCCCGCCCTTCGTCTTAAACAGGTCTGACTTCTGAGTCTACCTCGATTATAAATACCGCGAATGGCGTACGACGAGCTTTATTCATTTTTTGTGAGAGAATGAAGGAGGAGAAGTGAAACTCCTAACGCCGGAAATGTGGTCTGATCTAAAACCCAGACGCGGTCCGTTCAGGGGCTGTTAAGATCTAGTGAAGGCACCGTCTAACCCCGGTCGGAGAAGACGATCCGAGTACGGCCACAGGAGACGACTGATCTTGTAGAGGTCGTAATGGTGCTATGAGTGCGCATGTTCATCATAGCATCATGCTACATACGAATTGCAACTATATCAAACAATGAATATACCAAATATTATTAGTGCTGTTATTTATTTTTTTTCCCTATAATTAACAAAAATCTGCAGAGAGAATAGTTTTAAATAGGTGAGATGATAGAAAATTTGTACATAAAAAACATGGAACTTTATATAAAAAAGGTAAAATAAGTCTATAGTTTTATAAATTAGTATCTAATTGGTATGTTAAATTAAATAGTAGTTATGTGAGTTTTATAAATTAATATATGATTAGTTATGTGGAAATGTTGGTTTTGATTGGCATTTAATTAATGAAAGGGACTTTATATATTTTATATATAATAGTACAGATTTTAATCAGCTTTGATTCTATAAGTTTATCTTTCATTGACTTTCTAATTTTATATACAGAGAAATACACGAGCGAGGGCTACCTCCTATCTCAATAGGGGGCTGCCCAGCCACCGCTCGAGGGTACCTCCGCTCCCCAACTGAGCAAAATGGATAAAATTCGCGGGAAAGGAGAGAGAAAAAAACGTGACTGGTTTTTTTTAACGGTGAAGTGTCTCAAGCGTCCCTTCATTTAGATGTTCTTAGAAAATGGTCCAAGCAGGAACTGAACTTGCGTCTCCACTAGGGAAGGCATGCCAATTAACCATTGAACCAAATTCGCAGGACAACTGTGACTAGTAGAAAATGGCCCAAGCAGGAATTGAACTTGCGTCTCCACTAGGGAAGGCATGCCAATTAACCGTTGAACCAAATTCGTAGGACAACCGTGACTAGTATCATTTGGTCTGTGAAAATCGAAGTGAATTTTATAAAATATGTTTGTTTTTGGTATGCATTCATTTATTATTTAATTGATTTGAATTGTAATTAATGTGTTTACATATATTCAACACCATCACCATCAAGATCACATACCGTTTTTCATCGAAAACATATTAAAATAAAAAAATACTAAGCAACTCGAAAAGCGGTTTATAACCAATGTAAAAGTGAGACATCATCACAATTGCGCTAGTTGAATAATAAAAATAATGCTTCATTTCATATAAGGTCAAAATTACATAAAAATCTTTTTTTATATATGAAGACCCTTCTACTAAATCAAAATCTATTGAAACTAGAAAACCCTTCAACCATATTGTATGCAGCAAGCACCCACAACCCAGTTAGCGACATTCTAACCATACGCCGTTAAAAAAAACTGAAAGATGAGGTTTCAAAATCCACTTTTGTAGCAACACTTAGGAAGTCACTAATGTCATCGACGACCTTCAGAAAGGGGGAGCTTAAACACCTACGCTATATATTTGAATAAACTAGTTTCCATCTACGAATATCAACAGCCGTTCAAAAAAAACTGAAAGAAAAGGAATGGAAGGGGAAAGGACAAGCAACAACCCTTAAAAAGGGAGAAGTCAATCATATCATCAACAACATTCACAAAGGGCAAAATCATTGATGTCATCGAAGTTTTTACATATTGTGTAGAAGAAAGGAGAGGTTTCGAAATCCACTTTTGTAGCAACACTTAGGAAGTCACTGACGTCATCAACGATCTTCAAAAAAGGCAAGCTTAAACACCTACGCTATATATTTGAATAAACTAGTTTCCATCTACGAATATCAACCAATCGTTATATATTTGAAAACCGTACCAAAGACCCCCATCCGTCAGTGCCACCAAAGAGTTGTGAGCAAAGATGTTGCGAAAGAGTAGTTAAGAACCAAAGCCAGCCCAAAAACGTTGTTGATATGATGCTAACGTGGTTAACATATGTTGATTATCAAAGATAACAAATGATTGCTACTTTGACAAGAGATTAACACATAACAATGGTATTTGGGATGCCATGTGGGTACGCCCTTCGAGCTCAAAGGTAGTTTGGTGTCACACCCGGACCCGCAGCGGAATAAAAGTCGGGGCATGATTGGGTTATCACTAAAGCTCATGATATTTACTAATAAGTTTCATTATTATATTGAATTTAAACTTCAAATATTCAACACAAAATTCATATAAACACAAACAATAAACCAAAAGATTGTTCCAAACGAAATAACTTGTTTATTCTTCTAAGGCCATTCCTACGTATTTCTTTCCTCAGCTTGTTCACCTGTATCATGCGTAAAAACAGAAAATTTGGGTCAACAAAAGTTGGCGAGTGAACCTTGATAAAACATTTAAATGATCGAATTATATTGTTGTTTAAATAAAAATTGTGTGTGAATCATAAGTGTACAGATGTATATATGTAACCAATCACAAACCACATTGTATAAACACATGACATGATGAATGATGTATTTGAGATTAAGGCTCAATCAAACGGAGCTGATCTAATAAGGCACCTGATGCTCAACCCGTATCCCACGAGGAACTGATGGGCTTAATGAAATGATTGCACCGAAATGATAAAATGTATCTACATATAAACCACATAGCAACTATACACATTTGATCACGAATGATATTAGCACAAGTGTTAAATAAAATAAAAGATATTGTACGACACATGATACACCCCAAAACATGATTAAAACGGGGAATTCATAGAGATTCACTCACAGTGGGTGCGTATTCTTGATTGAAGATGAGAGCGCACGGGTTGCGGATTTAACCGATGAAGGAGTACTAACCTAAAATAATAACGCGATAGCTCGATAAATAAATAAATAAATTAATATTTAGGTTAAAATCCTTTGTTTAGATTTTTAGGTTATTTTTATGGGTTTTATTAATATTTTAAACCCTTAAAAATGTATATTTTTAAACCTTTTATTTGATTTTTCATTTAATATCTAGCCCTAGAATAAAATATTAGAAATAAAATAAAAATAAAATAATATATTAAAAAATCTTGTCATTCTGAGAAGGATGTCAGACAGACCGGTTCAATTGTATTATTAGCATGCGTGTGGTGAGACTCGAACCCGTGACCTCTCGGTTGCGTGCACGCAGCTCTTCCAACTGAGCTACGTGTCTAACCCGAAAGAATCTGGATTTTTATTATACTTATATACATTTTAAGTTCATTCAAATTTAATTAAATTTTAAAAAGGAAAATTAACTGATCCGACCGGTGTGAGTCAAGGGACTCGAACCCGTGACCTTGGTTGTGCTACGCACCCAGCCCAACCAACTGGGTTGGGTGTCTAACCCGACAGAACTTGAGTTTTAAATATATTTATATACTAAATACGTTTATACAGAAATGATAGATTTAAAAAGGGATTTAAAGTGGTCAGGCCGGTGTGTGCTTGGATTCGAACCGGTGGTCTCGGTTTTGGTTTGCACCCGGCCCAACCAGTTGGGCTGGATGCTTAACCCGATTAAGATCCGAATTTTATTATACATAAACATATACTGCCATCGTCTTCTTCGTTTTGACTTTGAACCAAACTTATACCCGTCCAATTTTAATATGATTCACCTCAGATTAATCAACAGTATATTATGTTAATACTCAAAAGAAAGGAGCAAGGGTGTACCGTAGAACAGAAATGAAGAACCACGATTCCGGCGATTGAATTCCGGTGACTGCCTGTGTTTTCGGTGAGCAGGGGTATTAAGCAGAGGAACGAATGCGAGTAGAGTAGATTGTAGTGAGCGATTTCTGGAAGGGGGTTTGAATTCGATATTTATAGAGATGAGTTTGGTTTCGATTTTGGAAACCAAATTCGGTGATTGGTAAATGACAGCCGGCGAGATTAGAGTTTGCCAAAAATATACACTGCAAGTTGACGCGAAGATTCGAAAGAAAAAGGAAAGGCGCGTCTTGATTCTGGTTATGGTTGCAGGTTTCCTCTTAGTTTCGATATAAGAGAATTACGTTCTAAAAATGGCACAACTAGTGTGTGCAGCGTAGTGGTGTTTGTGGTGTGTGTTACCCGGGGAACCCGGGTTCGATCCCGGTTTACCCTTTTTTTTGAGTTTTTTTATTTATTTTATCTATTTTAAGTTAAATCATTTATTAATTATAAATATTTAAGATTTAATTGATTATTTATTTTATTTTATTAAGATTATTTAATTGAAAATCTTAGTACCATATTAATTATAAATATTTAATATTTAATGTGATATGTACAAAAAAACCGGTTTTAAAATCGAAACCGGAAAAAAAAAAAACCGAAACCGGTTTTTTTAGCCGGTTTTTTTATAACCGGTTTTATAACCGAACCGAACCGGCGGTTGTAAACCGGTTAGAGATCTTGAGCTTCGAAACCGGTTTTAAAACCGAAACCGGTTATAAAAAAACCAGTTTAACCGGTAAAAAACGGTTTTTTTTGGAATAAACCGGTTAAAAACCGGTTCTAACCGGTTGGACCGGTTATTGTTTTGAGTTGAAAAACCAGTTAGTAACCGGAACCGGTTACACCTGTATCTGATGGTACAAACGTCATAAAAATATGGTTCTAAGATTTTCATAAATCTTAAAAATATTAAATATAATGGTTCTTGAGATCTTCAGTCTTCTACCAAACATGTTTCACGGGGGAAGACCTTTTCGTATTAGCTAGTCACATGCCATATCGGATTAGTATCTTTCACTGATGATTTAATAAGGGTGGCCATATTGTATATAAAAAATAAGGTGAAGCTTGAGTCTGTATTTAAGGGCCCTAGTTCATATAGAGCTTGATTACGATGGGTTTGCATTCGTCTCTTCCTCTACGATCACAACTTCTTTAACTCTTAATCTCTTGAAGTTTCTATTGGAATTGTGTGATTTTCTCTTTTTTTAGAAATCGCATACAAAAATTAAGTGTTATCATATTCCCCCGTGTCGAAACCCCCACAGAAAAACATATGGCAATGACCCCAATTTTCGAATTTGGTTTATCCTAAAACAAATGTTCAGTCGGTCCTAAATGTACCGTTTGTTAGAGCCCTTTAGATTGTTCCCTTGTATCTGTCACCACATTTACCTTGATTTTTAGCTGTACTTGCTTCGTTTTTTTTTTTTTTGTTTTTTTTGAAATGTAAAATCTTCAAGGCGAAAAGATACATGATCACCTTGATTTTTAGCTATACTTGCTACGTTTTTTTTAATTCAAAATCTTCAGGGCAAAAAGATGTACATGATCACCTTCTTGTTGTAGTACTATTTCATCTGGGCTTTTGTATGTTATTTTCATAATTCTCTAATAATGACTATTTCTCTCCATTGTTCCAACAAATTCTAATTATGTCAAAGTTTTGATTCATTGAGTGTTACTTCTACCAAAAGGGTTGTCTATGTATCATAAGTTTGGCTGAAAGGTGTTATGCACATGTTAGTTTTTGGAGTACTACTATTAAAACTTGTGGCAACTATCCCCCATAAGTTAAGCTGATCATTGGCAAGTTTTTATTTATTTATTATTATTATTATTATTATTATTATTATTATTATTATTATTATTATTATTATTATTATTATTATTATTATTATTATTATATTTAATTTAAGACTTAATACGATTTTTTTTCAAATAATTTGTGTCCGTTAATTTATAAAAAAAACACAATCCGTAACTTTAACGAGAATAAAGTTGTTTAAAAAAAGGTGTTGTTGATCTCGTAAGTCAGTTGACATGTGCTCAGATTGACATTTCGGGTGCTAAGTAATTGTTTATAAATAATAATGTTGATTGTTTTAAAATAATTAACAAAATGCATTAAAAAAACCCTCACATTTTACTAACAAAACACCCCTCAAAGGTGATAGTGAGTGTGATCACTCTTGTTCCTATGTTGGTGCGCACGTAGCATGCCTATCCGTATCGCTGTAACTAACCATAACACATAGTTTAATGGACGTCCTGTAGTGTCACTTGGGATTGTAATCCGAACCTGCATATAATGTTTCCCGGTACCCCAAACATAGCTTTGAATGTGCTATATATAGATTGAAACCATTGGCTTTGTTTCAACCTACTTGATAATATAATCAATCACCACTAGCGTTGATTCATGTAACTTGATAAAAATTTGAGAGGGTATTATATGAAATTATGTTTACTACCTATGCACAGCATTTCTATTCAAACAACATTTGACAAAAAAAGGCCTAAAGATTATAATAATCCTCTTTTATATGTATATATCTCAAGCAAGAGTTGCAAAAGAAAGGTAAATATCAACAACATAGCCGGCGATACAATGTGGCTTATAAGCATAATGTTACAGGCGTGTTTGTTAAACTTGTGACAGTAGAATCTTTTTATCCAAAGCTCGTTCAACTAAAAATAGGCAATACGATCGCTAAAGATCTTAACATTTAACATAAGATGATCGTGACAGATCGTCAATTGTCTTCTTGATATGTTGAGGTAGGTTTCAAACACAAAAAGGATGTTTCATAAATTGATCAACAAATTATGGTACATACAGCTAGCTCCATCATGGCATGATGTATGCTAACATGGCTAGACTAGAGTGGTCATTATCTAATACGATGGACCATTAAATGACCCTGTTATCTTCACCACCAAACACATCTTTAAGTCTCACTTTTCCATTAATATTGATTTTAATAAACTTCACGTACGTGTAAAAAATAGTTAAATAAAATATGGTGCAAATACCGTGCATTCCCTCTTCCATAACTCCTCATGTCAAAACCTCTTTCAAGGGTAAATACCATAAAAACCAACCTATTATCTTATTTATAAGAAAAAATCAGTTAAGCCAAAATACTGAAGTCCCTAAACTTATTAAAAATACAAAAAAAAAAGAAACTTTTACCCCAGTTTTGATATAAAAAAGACACATATTTGTTAAAATTTTAATTAAAATGACAACAGTGAATTATTCACAACTTGATAAAACAATTTTAGAGATTTTTAGTATGGCAACACTAGTTTGAGGGATTTTGTTTTTCATATATTTTTGACAAGTTTATAGATTATAGATTTCAGTATCCATGATTATATAAATGGGCTGTTAAAAAAAGTATGTTAGTGTTATGAATTTAAAGAAAGCAATAGTGTACGTGATAAACTAGCGAGTATGAATATGAATTTGGAGTGCATAATTGAATAAAGAGAATATTACATAATTCGGAGGGTGAGTTTTGCTAAATGAGACTAAGGGTCCAAAGGAGCCTCGTTTACTATATAATCGTTGGAATCTTGATTTCCCTTTAGTATTTTAAATATCTAGACATGAGTAGATGCATGAAATGTATTTTAAATGTCTTGACATAAGCTTTGCTTGACGATATACCAATTTCAACTTTAAGTAGTTAAGGGTGGACGGGTTCAACAGCTCGCAAGCATGCGGGTTCGTTCGAGTTCAAGGGGTAATGGCCCCAAACTCCGTGGATTCGCAATCTGGGTTGGGAAATTGGGTTGGAAAACTCAGCGTGGGATGCGAAGGAATGAGCCGAAAAAAGGTGTGGGGTGATTTTATTGACTTTTGTGTGTGGGTTCAAAGGGTTAACCACCTTAACCAAACTTGAGTTAAAGGGGTCTTTTGGGTTAATTGGAGGTGGGTACCACTACCCTTCGGATACACCGCCTCTAGCTCCAAGAGTAGTGGTGAATCCGTAGAGGGTAGTTGACTGGGGGTACTAGTCACCGCTCAATAGTAGAGGAGGGAGGTAGAGATGGTGGGCTCTCAATCATCTCCTACCGTTGAAAATTTATTTTTATATAAAATTACAATAGTTAGGGGATGGGGGGTACTTGGGTCGAAATCTACGAGCAATTAAGTAGTTTTAGGGTAGTTGAGAGTATAAAAGAAAAAACCAGTGTGAGAGTGTACGTGATAAACTAGCGAGTATGAATATGAATTTGGAGTGCATAATTGAATAAAGAGAATATTACATAATTCGGAGGGTGAGTTTTGCTAATATGAGACTAAGGGTCCAAAGGAGCCTCGTTTACTATCCTCTATAATCGTTGGAATCTCGATTTCCCTTTAGTATGTTAAATATCTAGATATGAGTAGATGCATGAAATGTATTTTAAATGTCTTGACATAAGCTTTGCTTGACTAGATACCAATTTCAACGTTAAGTAGTTAAGGGTGGACGGGTTCAACAGCTCGCAAGCATGCAAGCTCATCAACGGTTCGTTCGAGTTCAAGGGGGTAATGGCCTCAAACTCCGTAGGTTCGCAATCTGGGTTGGGAAATTGGGTTGGAAAACTCACCGTGGGATGCGAAGGAATGAGCCAAAAAAAAGGTGAGGGATTTTGTTGACTTTTGTGTGTAAGTTCAAGGGGTTAACCACCTTAACCAAACTTGAGTTAAAGGGGTCTTTTGGGTTAATTGGAGGTGGGTACCACTACCCTTTGGATACATTGCCTCTAGCTCCAAGAGTAGTGGTAGAACCATAGAGGGTAGTTGATTGGGGCACTAGTCACCGCTCAATAGTAGAGAAGGGAGGTAGAGATGGTGAGCCCTCAATCATCCCCTGCTCAATCATCTCTCACCATTGAAAATTTATTTTTATATAAAAAATTATAATAGTTAGAGGGTGGGGGGTACTTGGGTCGAAATCTACAAGCAATTAAGTAGTTTTAGGGTAGTTGAGAGTATAAAAGAAAAAACAGTGTAAGATTGATGGAACTAAAGGTAGTTGGACGGAGCACCTCTCCCATCCTTAGGGGCTGTTTGTTTAACTCTTAATGGGTCTCTTAATGGTTTAGACTTCTTAATTGTTTAAACTGTTTGTTTTGCGAGCAGATGTCTGAATGGTTCAGACATTTGCCTCTGAATGGTTAAGCATTATACAGAGTCTGAATGGTGAAGAGCTCTAATCTGAATTGTTCAGACATTTGTCTCTGAACAGTTAAACATTATATGGCTCTTAATGGTTTAAACCTCTTACTGGTTGAGCACTTAATAATTCAGACTTCTTACGGTTTAGCACTTAACCATTTAGAAGGTGTCAAAAAGCCCATTAATGACATGTTTACTTGTAGCGGATGCATAAAGGGTGTGCGTAATGTAGTTTACCCTATGTTTGTGACTAATACTACATGCAAACTTTTTCAAAACTACTTTGACAACATTCTAGAGTTGTTACTTTAGAATACTCGCAATTTTCTTTTTACTCAGCAGTTAGTATTTGAATAACCTAAAACTTGTACTTGAAAATCAAACCCTAAAAGAGAGTAGGAGAGAGTGGATGATCGTAGTGTTTGATGGAAAACAAGCCAACATGGACTATTTGTAGTGTTTATTGGTGAGTGTGAAATGTAAATAATAATATAAAGTTTAGTGATCATAGATATAATTTAACAAAAAAAGTAAAAGAACATTCATACGCAAAGATGATAAGTTCAAAATGCTAGATAAAAATCATACTTTTTTTTTGTCAAATTCGAGTACGGTTCCAGTATTTTACTCATACATACATGTAATATACAATGACCATTCATGTATTTTAGTCAATTTAAATATATTTATTAGTTTAAAATCAAAAGATAGTATTAACATACACAACTTTTACCTAAAAATTTGTGTTGCAGTCAATTAAAACCATTGGAGTAGTTATAAACAACTAGATGCAATAACTAAATAGAGTTTTTATTTAAAAGCAAAAAAAAACTATTTGAAGAGTTGACCTCTCAACGGTCAACGATAAATTCTAAGACATGTTCCTTGTAATTGGAATAACGTTAAATGAATTTCAAACACAAGTTGATACAACAAGCAATAGTAAACCTCGGATACAACATAGAAAATGTAGAAGTTTATAAGGAGCTTTTAACCTCTTATTTATACAAGGTACCAAAGTGTAATTAAATAAAACTTTGAGGTGTGGATTTGGATACTCTAAGAAAGAGCCTCAAAAGGATACCTGTCTAGGCAATCAAGCCAAGGGTTGTTGCTTGAAGGCTTCTTTATGCTACGAACCGATTTCCACACGGCACTATTACACTTAAAACCCGACCCGAACGACAATTGCCAGATGCGATCGCCCCTTTTGATCCGTCCTTTCGCCTCGAGGTATGCCAGCTCATACCAAATACTACTACTCGAGGTGTTCCCGAACCGATGGAGGGTGGCTCTAGACGGCTCCACATTGGCATCACTGAGTCCAAGGTTGCGTTGGAGCTCGTTCACCACTGTTTTACTAGCGGCGTGAACACAAAAGTGCTCAAATGCTAGCTTGTAGTCAGGGATGTAGGGTTTGGTTCCAGAGGAAGAAGGTGCCGCTATCTGTGACCCATTAAACGTGTCAACTTTTTTAGCAATATTGGCACCTTTTACTTTGGAACCAGAGAAATACCTCTTCACTAAGGTTGCGAAGAAAAGTAGTTGCTCGGATAATGGCAACACTAAAGGACCCAAGGTTGTGATGTTTGTCTTGAGCGCATCGCCTCCAATCTCGACTAGATCCTTGCTTATTTTCAACCCTTTGAACCTTTGTTCATCCTCCTCTTGATACACACTCCTGTAACACGAGTGGTACATATAATTAACTAGTTAACACATAATAATACTTTTCAATCCTTCTCCTTTGTGCTACCAAAATTCTATAACTACAAACCTAACTAAACATGAACATGTATTTTTTTATTTTTCTAAATAAATTTCAAAAAATCATATAAATGGTAAAACAATAATACATACCTGAAGTACCGGTCATCAGCACCCTTATGTGTACGAACAATGTGTTCAAGTCTATACTTAGCACGGCGGTAGTCCCAGCCGCGATTAGAAAGCAGCACGGCCGAGCACCCCATCCGAATATAACAATTAGGGATGAGCATAGAGCGATCGCGTCCAGGGTACCAATTGTACCCCACCATCTCCGTACTCACCACCACAGCCACATTATTCGGGTTCGCCTGAAGCATATCGCGCGCCAAATCCACCGCGATAATACCCGCACTACACCCCATCCCACCCAAATTAAAACTCAAAATGTTCCCCCTCATTTTATAGTGATTAATAATCATCGCGGATAGCGATGGTGTCGGGTTGAAGATGCTGCAGTTAACAACAAGTACTCCCACGTCCTTTGGCCGCACACGCGTCTTCTTGAAAAGCTCGTCTAGCGCTCCGAATATCACCATCGACGCCTCAGCTCTCCCTTCTTTCATCGTCGTGATGTTGTCGGGCGACATTATCGCCTTCGGAACATACGTTTCGTCCCCGATCCCCGACGATTGAAGGATCTTTTTCTGAAATTCGAGACTAGCTTCGTCGAATTTCCCCGATTTTCGCGCTAATTCGATAAATTCCTCCTTTGTCACCTTCAATTTTTACATGTTGAAACAATTATATTTATATTAGTATACTACAGTAAACCATAAAACTAATATATATATATCTCTACAACATATATTTATGGTAACATATTGTTACGATGTTAAATAAACTCTAACTAATATATTCTCTAACGAATCTGTTTCAACTGACCTTTAAATCATCGGTCGGTTTGAAACAGGCGAAGTCGATCAAATAAATAGATCGCGGACGAGACATGAAGTAAACCGAGAGCGTAAACACAAACACCGCTAAAAACGCTAAAAACGTAGCGAGATCATACCCGGCGGTGCTATCCCATAGCTTCCGCCACAGCTCCTCTCTACTCAAGCTCCCGATCTCGGCACCGAAAACCAAGACCAACACGGGCACAGTGGCCAGATAGATGGCATGGTTGATCAAGTAATGGTAACCAAGTTTCACATATTTCAGATTAACAGACTGGACAAAATCGGGTAACCGACGGCGTACCCGGACCGAAAAGGTCATGGAACCGGCATCGGGGCCCGTGGATTCGATACCGCGGTTGACGATTTCGGTGGAGAGGAGGTGTTGTTCTCCTGCAGGGGCCATGGGGGGGGTGTGAAATGGGAATGGGGATGGAGGTGAAGATGGGGGGGTTGGATATATGGAGGTTGAGGAGAGTAAATGATGTATAACAAACTAAGGTGAATGTAGTTGAAGTGCATTAAATGGAAGGTAGTTTGGGAAAAGAAGTTTGTTTGGGAACGAAGGTAGTTGCATGCGTATGTAATAGGCATGTACAATACGCATGTACAATTTTACTTGCTCTATCTAAAGGTTTTAAAGTGTAACAAAAAGATTGTTTGTCCCTAATCGGACATTCCGGTTGTTAAGATAGACAGTATTCATAATGCGTAACAAAATTATATCTTGCTCTTACATTAGATTTTTAATCTTTCTAAATAATTTCCACTTTTTTCACAATTTATAAATCTATACAAACCCCACAAATATATATAATATATATATATATAAGTGGAGAGTTCAAACGAGAAGAAAAAATTTGTAAGAATAAAAAGAATAACTTTTAAACTAATAGAAATTTTCCATTTACTTCATTTAATCTGTGTATTTAATATTATGATAAAATAATTAGCTAATTAATTAAACTTGTAACTCATTTTTTAATATATTTTTTTAAGATAAAATCATTTATGGTGAAAGACAATTTTCGACATATGCTGGATAAATTTTAGTACGTGTAGGATAAATTTTGAAATGTGTATGGTAATTTACATGTGTCTAGAATAAATTCTGATAAGTAGAAGATATATGTAGGATAAATTTTGAAATGTATAGGATAAAATATTTTTGTTTTATTAATGAGAGATAACATAATTAATGAGAGGAATTATAAATTATTTAATGTTTACAATTATGCCCTTTCTTTTTTTTCTTCTCACATTAAACTTCTTCTCAAATAAACCTTCCCATATATATATATATGTGTGTGTGTGTATGTGTTAGTGGAGGGACAATAGAAGTACCGTTGGAGGTTCCCACTTGCAGACTTGAGACACACTTGGTGTGTCCCATAGTGTGGCCGGACGAGCAATCAGGTCTGTTGCAGTGTCACGCTAGATCAGACGAGCAAAAAACACCATATTGTGGGTGCGCTAAGTGGTATATTATACAACCAAAATATTAAGAGTTTAGATTTCGCAGGTTGCAAGTATTTATGTGTGTATTCCAGAAAATCTAGTAATTGTTGTTAAAGAAACAAAAATATTGTTGGCGTCTTCCTTTGTGGGTCCCATGGGAATAGTTTTGAAATCGGATATGTTATCGATTCTGATGAACTAATGATTCATTGTTAAACAGATGAATACTGATGACGTGGGTAGCTCAAGTTCAATAAAATGACTTAGAAACAATATAGCTTAAAGGGTTGAAAGGTAAAAGGTTTCAGAATCGACAACTGTCGTGAACAGCAAAAAGAATGGGAACAGTGCACAGTCACATCAACACTTTACGTGTATACTCTAACACAGCCACAACAGAGCATGTGCAAGAGCACACTCTTGTACCCGCATGTCCAAACTCTTCAACCTACCAAAAAGGACAAGTCTGCGACTGCAACCAGGGATCACCAGTCAAAGGTTTCTTCTTATAGAGAATCATTTCCCTATAAAAGTACAACCTCTTGTCATTCAGAAGGGACACACCAAATCAGCTCAGGTCGCTCTTGATCTCTGTTCTTACTTCTCCTCTCTAGAACTTGCTTTATGTTTGTTCTATTATTCACTTAACACTACATCATCACATTTGATATTAACATTCTGGGTTGCACACTTCTCAATCCAGAATCCAAAAGTGAACAACTAACAACAACGATCTCTCTCCACGTGTTGCAAACATGGGGGACCCTACGACCTGCGTTAGGCAAACTGAAACCTTTGAACCATTTTGCCTAACCAATCCAGTCACTATCATTGGTCTTGTATTTGTTGTAGCAATAACTACCATAACTAATTTTATAAAAAAAATAAACACCTTCACAAATTAGTTACTAAACATTCTCTCCTCTCGTGTATCCTATTTCTAATAAACGATTCCAGTTAATTTCACGTGGCAACACTTCCTCCAGTTTAACCTTTTTAGCAATCTACTCATAATATTTGGCCAAGATATATGTCATATTAATTTTTTTCAATCAAATATTGCAATTGGATTTATATGCTTATTCCTGATAGGAAATACAATATTCAAACAAAGGATTTTTCGTCGAATGACTATTCATGTATCGTATTTTCATGCAAATATGGAGCAATAAAACTATATGAAAAGATGGTGGTCAAATTCGATATTATTTAAGAAGGAGTTCGAACACAGATGTAGGCTAAGTAAATCAACGAGCAGTCTTGATCCTATTGAAAATGCCAACGAAAGTAAAGATCCGAATATAAATGATACGGATAAAAACATTCAAAGTTGGGGTGGTCATCACAATAGCACACGTTGATATCACTGTCCCCACATACGACATTTGTGCAAAACCATTGTCTATACAAAGTAAGTCAACTATATATGTTCTCACTGGAGGTTTTCTTTTCACATCTGCCTTGATCGTCATAGTTGGCTTGATAACAATCGTAAGCACAAATTTGATCTTTAAATCTTGGGAGAGAAACCTTATGCATGTCTTCATTGTCTTATGGTGGTATGCCCCATAGAACTATTTTCATAAACACACAACATGAAATGTAGTGTAACATTTAGATGAAGTGATTCACAATATTTATAACTTTGTTATTGTAATTTGCATGTCACTAAATGAAATGCAGTACCCTTTATACATCCAAGCATAGCACTTAAATATAAGAAGCTTAATTGATTGTCTTGGTTAAATAGCCTACAATAGTTGTTGCAATAATCGTGAGATCAAAAAATATGGGTAGTGTTTGTTCACATATAAGATCTATGATCATATTTGTATTGTAGTGTAGTGTTAGTTCACAAATATGGGTAGTGTTAGTTCACAATATCATCACCATACTCAGTAAATTTCATTAACAACAAAGCTAAGATAGGTCTGAGAAGGGTAAGATGTAGACAATCTTACTCTACTCCGTAATGGTAAGGTTGCTTCCAGTGAGACACCTGACTCGATAGTAGTTTTGCATCAAGACTTGGACATAAGACATATACACTCAGCAATTGAGACAAAGGCCAATTAATGTATACCCCCTTGTCTTTCGGCTAGCAACACCACCACATGATGCATGATTAATCATCCCCTCTTTTAACGTTATTTTCACCAGAATAGTAAAATAACGTTAAATTGATATACTTTTACTTTTGACCCAAACGCCTATATACACATTATATGCGCGTACCGCAAACAATTCGTAAATACGACACATCTTATAGGTTGACCAATCAATCATACGACACATTTTACACTATCCTACTACGCATGTAACGCGTACAAATCCAAAAAAAAAATATCTTCTTTGTTGACATTTCTACAAGGAATGAAATGGGTGGTTTATGTGACTCTTGCCATAATGTTTTAAGTTGACCAATCATACATAACATCTTAGCATAGTTTTCTACTTGAAATATCTCTATTTGTCTTGTCTTATTCAAGAGGCATTTAATATACACCTTATAAATTTAACCACCATTACAAAACTCACTTGATGCGCATCCAATTTTTTTTCAAAGTTTCTCTACAGGCTCTAACCCTTAATATTCAAGGGGAGCTCCACATTAAGTCGAAACGCTTTGCCATTTGATATAGAGATTGCATTTTTTTTACAATTATTTTATTTGATTCTATGAAATTATGTATTTATAAGAAAACTAGTGATGGACATATTTTCTTAAATCTGATTCTAACGTTATTTTATAACTTACTATAACAACTAGAGAAACTCTATGTTCTTAAAACGAATGAATCAGAGATAACACAAAGATTTTTTAGATAAATGTTTGAGAGATAACACAAATATCTGTCAAGATCCGGATAGTTGATGTTATGGTCAGACCATGTATGTATTGAGCGTGTAGGCTATGTGTTGGTTATCCGTTCTAATAAGCCAATGTCTGGTTTTTTGCCTTTCTCATACCGCAGGTGGAGAATTAAGGACATACAAGAGTATGCTAGCCGATCAGGATCGAATTGAAAAGGCTATAGAGGCAATCGTTTTGTTAACATGTTGGAGAATATGGAGATGATGGAACGAAAAGATTTTTAGTGGTATTAACGACACCCATTATTTCAAGTTAGTAGAAGACATCAAGGAAACGTTTTACAGGTGGATCACAAGTAGATCAAGATGGAAGAGCATTACATGGGCAGGGGTGACCCACCTTAGGGGAAGGGGTAGCCTCTGTTACCCCTTGGTGCTCCGACGGTAGTGTAAATTCTGAAAAAATTTGACGTTTTTTCGATGTCGTTATCATTTTTTTATAAAACGTTACCCCTACGAAGATTATCTAGATCCGCCACTGTACATGGGAGAAATGGAAAACATGTGTAGAGGATGTAGATTTTATGTTGGAATTTTATAATTTTGGGTGTCTTATTTTGGGGGTACTGTTGTATTTGTTCACTGATTGTTGTATGTGTTTTTTTGGCATTTCCTTAGTTCCTTGCTAAGATTTGGCTGTTTTGAATGATATGTCTTCCAAAAAAATTTTGAAATGCTTTTTTCATATAAGAGATTAATTTTGACTTGGCTTTCATAAAAAATAGTTGTTTTATTTCTAAAAACTTTTGTTGTTTATAAAACCTATAGTAGTTTTATAAAATAATTCAAAAGTAATTGATTATTTGTACATAACTATTCACAACTCGGTTTCAAGTAAAATTTATATCGACATATGAACTACAATAAGCACGTCGCAAAGGCACACTTGGAATTTTATAAAACGAAATATATTTTAAAAGTTATAAAATAAAAACAAAACGTGTTCAAAATAGTTATAATGATAAAAATAAGAAAAACTGTATACTATCATTCAATGCAACAATGTTTTCCCTCACACATGAGATTTGTTAATTGTAGTTTTAGTAATAATATGGTCATGGAATAACGACCCTAAAGAAGTCAAAGTCAACATGGAAAGTAAAAAGGGTTATAGCCATCATACTCAATCGTTGCAAAATAAGGATGGGGCCTAGGGATTTTGCTCTATGGAGTATGTTTGGTTGGACATAAAGGAATGTGGGATGTATAGGAATGATACATCGCGCATTATCTTGTTTGGTTTGCATGATTAATGAAAAAAGTTACCCATATATGTTGTTATATGTATGTTTTTATTCTATTTTTATTTTTCATGTTCGTGTTCGAATTATCATTCAAGATCACACGTTTAAAATGAGATCATCTAGAAAGAGATAATCATTTGTTATAATGTTGTATTTTTTAATGGGTTGAGTTATAGTACAAAGTTTTTAAAAATAAGAAATATAATAAAAAATTATATTATTTTAATGGGTTAAGTCATAATACAAATGTTTTAAAAAATAAGAACCGTAAGAAACCACTAGAGAGTGACAAGTGTCATAGGAGGAATCAAGTGCGAAGGGTTGTCTACAAGAGTAAAAAAATATGCGCATGCAAGTCACATGCTATTTCCCCCCTCCCCCCCCCCCCCCCCCACAATTTTTAAATATCCGTAATGGCATTCGCCTAAATGCGAAGGTATCGTATGGGCAAGTAAATGTGGTCTTAGCTTGGTCTTTCGGATGGATAGCTATTTGATTGTAACCCGAATATCCATCCAAGAAACAATAATATTTTTGACCCGCTAATTTTTCAACTATTTGGTCAATAAAAGGCAAAGGGAAATGGTCTTTGGAATTGGCAGAATTCAACTTCCTATAATCAATACAAATACACCACCCGGTTACCGGCCGAGTGGCGACCTCTTCACCTGCGTCATAGTGACGACTTGGATGCCCGCCTTTTTAGGAACCGTCTGTGTTGGGCTCACCCATTGGCTATCAGAGATGGGGTATATAATACCCGCATCTAGCCACTTTAGCACTTCTTTCTTGACCAGTTCTCTCATATTTGGATTTAATCTCCGTTGTGTATCACGAGAAGGTGTGCTTCCATTCTCAGTGATGATCTTGTGCATCACTACCGAAGGCTAATCCCCTTCAAATCCGCAATTATCCACCCAATAGCGGCTCTATGGGTGACCAACACACTCATCAACTTCTTTTCTAGTTCCCTGGTCAAATCCGCCGCAATGATAACCGGTAGCGTGTTGCCCTCACCCACAAAAACATACTTCAAATGCTTAGGCAACACCTTCAACTCAACCGTAGGAGGCTCTTCTAATGACGGCTTTAGTTTGGTGTCAATTTTATCAGGAAGACTTTCCACTTGATGTGTCCAAGGTGGTCTTCCTTCCCTTATCGCCATTACCTCCATTTCCTTCTCCTCTTCATCCATACTCCGATTTGTCTCCGATTGCAACCTGTCAAACATAAAGCACTCCTCTATTGTGTTTTCCTCCTCGACACCCATGTCGCAAAGAGGTATACACGCGTCAACGACGTCCGCCATATAGCATTCATCATTAACCAGAGGATCCGTTAATCCGGAAAAAAACGTTCAACCGCAGCCGACGGTAACCGAAAGTCATGTCGACCGTTCCCGTTTTGCAATTTATTTGAGCATTTGATGTAGCAAAAAACGGTCGACCCAAACTAACCGTGGGTTGCTTGGTAAGGTCCAATGAAACATAATCGAGTACAAGAAAGTCCACCGGATAGTAAAAGTCCTCAACTTTAACAATTACATCCGTGCCTATTCCACGGGGTAGCTTAGGAGTTAAATCGGATAACACTACAGTAGTGTTTGCCGCTCTAAGTGGACCAAACTCATATTGGTCATATAAGTTACCCGGCAAAATACTCACACTAGCCCCAAGGTCCAAGAGTGCCCTTGTCATTTTAAACTCTCCAACTTGAATGGAGATGATAGGCGCCTCCGAATCTTGTAGCTTAGGTGGAAGTGCACCCGAAAGAATAGAACTCACATTTTCAGTTAAATCAAGTTTTTTAGGAAATTTGTGAGTTCGTTTCTGGGTACACAATGGAACTTGCTTAATGGCATCCAAAAGAGGTAGATTAATGTTTACTTGTTTGAAAATTTCCCACATTTCTTCTTGGTGGGGACCTCTTTTGTTTACCACCTTTTGTGATGGACCCAACAAGGCTTCGGGATAAGGGGCGGTATTAACCTCCACACCCTTGTCCTTAGCTTTTGGGATAGGGACGGTCACAACGGGTGCACTTTGATCATTTTTTAAAACATTTTCTTTTCGACCCATTTGACCGTCAACATTCTCATCATCGCTAGCCTCTTCCACCACCCCTTCAACAAACTAAGGTGGGGGTGACACGACACCGTTATCAACGACTCGACCACTACGCAAAGAAATTTTATTAATAGGTACCTCATGTGTGTTCTTTGAGCTCGAGCCTTGATGCTTCGGATTCACAGTCGTGTCACTAGGTATCTTCCCTCCATTGCCTCTCAATTGCGCCATCTCCTCCGCAAGTTGCCCCACTTGCTTCTCCAAAGCTTTATGCGACTTATCACGAACCTCGAACTTCTCCTTCATTTCCATCTTGATCTCTTGATTCGAAGTTGTGATGGCATTAATGATAACATCTAGCTTGGAGCTTACGGAGTCTTCACCACCCATCGGAGGATTTGCATTACCTCCTCCATTACTACCTTGGTTGTAACCCCTTTGATACCCGCCTTCGCGGTTTTGATAATGTTGGCCACTCCCTTGGTTATAATTTCGTTAGTATCTTCCTTGATTACCGCCTTGGCGGTTTTGGTACATCGAACCCCCTTGATTCCCACCTTGATTATTCGTTTGAAAATTAAGGTTCATCTGGTTTGAAGCATTTCCATAGCGAAAGTTGGGGTGATTTCTCAACCCCGGGTGATAGGTATTTGAGTTCATATCGAACTGCTTTCGCTCACCATAAACTTGGTTCACCTCTTCGTTCTCTTATACCATGCCCACTTGACATTCCTCAGTTCGATGTCCAATATCTCCACAATCCTCACACACCGCAAATTGAACTGCACCAACATCTTTCTTTTTCATCCGCGCCAACTCTCTCTTCAAAGTGGCAATTCTGTCCTTGGCGCTTGAATCGAGATCGGGAAGAGATCGAGAGGTTGGATGTTTCGTTGATCGGTCCGTCATAGCAACCGCTTTTGAGTTTTTACTCATCCGCTCCAAGAATTCCCAATCATCCTCCTCGTAATTGTTCAACCAAGTTCCATTGCTAGCCGATTGTAAATACTTGTGGTCATCGGCATCTAACCCCCTTACGAAGCACTTAAGCAACTCCCACCTTGGAATTTGGTGATGAGGACATTTTCTGACCAATTCCTTAAAACGGGTCAAAGCCTCATGTAACAACTCCCCGGTAATTGCCTAAACGAACGGATCTCATCTCTTGCATCATCAATCTTGGAAATAGAATAATATTCGTCTAAAAACATGTCACACCCCGACCCGCAGCGGAATAAGAGTCGGGGCATAATTGGGTTATCACCAAAGCTCATGACATTTACTATTATGTTTCATATTTACTAAAGTCAAAGTTACATTCCAAATAATCCAAACATGTCCATACAATACAAAGAAATAACTAAACAAAATAGTTCCAAGCTCTAAATCATTTTATTCTTCTAGTCCAATCCTATGTGTTTCTTGCTGCAGCTGGTTCACCTGTATCATGTGTAAAAATGGGGGTTTTTGGGTCAACATAAGTTGGCGAGTGAACCTTGTTAGATAAACATTTATTATTGATTTACTTGTTAGTTTATCTGTCACACCCGACCCGCAGCGGAAAAGGTGATCGGGGCATAATTGGGTTATCATCAAAGCTCATGACATTTATTAAACGTTTCATATTCATTAATACAAATTAAATGAAAATTTACAATGATTGCTACAACATGATCTAACTAACAATCTAACTTCTTTGTTCTCTTCTAAGGCATATCCTATGTTATCCTTGCTTCAACCTGTTCACCTGTATCATGTGTAAAAAGGTTTTTGGATCAACATAATGTTGGCGAGTGAATCCTATGGAAAACATTTGAACAATTTATTTAGATTGATTATGAAATATGTGCACAACCAAACATGAGTAAAATTAGATGTAACTTGATCAACAATCATAAGATGTTAAATGAAACACTCATGAATAATAATGGAACAATTAAAGGCACGCGATGCTCAACTCGTCTCTCACGAGGAACTGGGGGGCCTGATGAATGAATTGCATAAACATGATGATATGAATAACACACTACAAACAATATAAACTCAAAGATACACACATGAATAATAATGAATTTGATGTGAAGCACGCGATGTTCTACTCGTCTCCCACGAGGAACTGATGGGCTTAATGTATGAGTTTCATATGACTTGACAAATGGCAATAAGTAAATCACAACAATAAAAAAAACAATCTAAGTTTAAGTCATGATGTGGTATGGCACAAGTTTAAATAAATAATTTAATTAATTTCATAACACATGACACACCCCAAAACGTGTAATTTAAAAGGGGAATTGTAAGATTCACTCACAGTGGGTGCGTTCGGTTGATGACGTTGAATGCACGCTATGTGGTTTTAACCACGAGTGAGATTTAACCTAGATAAATCGCATTATGGTTTGGTAAGTAAACGGATTTTATTAAACTATTTTAGTAGGATTGTTGGGTGTATTTTTGTGAGTTTGAAGCTATTTTCTAACCTTAAAAATGTTATTTTTAAGTATTTATAATTGATTTTTAATTAAAATAATTAAATAAAAATAATAAAAATATTTTATTTTTTTCTGCTACAGTTGACTTTGACCAGTTGACTTTGACCGGCGTTGACCGGTTCGATGCGTATTGTTGTGCGCTGGGCGAGGCTCGAACCCGAGACCTCCCGTACGCGTGCACGCAGCTCTACCAACTGAGCTACGTGTCTAACCGTTATATATCCGATTTTAATTTCATATATACATTAATTAACATTAACAGAAAATCATTTTTATTTTAAAAACAGTTTAAGCGATTCGGCGGTGCGCTCCACAGGTCTCGAACCCGGGACCTGTGGGTTAATATAACACACAGTCCACCGCTGGACTGTGTGTTCAACATGTTATATAACTTGATTTTTATTATACTTAAAGACAATTTAGTTATTTCCTTTTTCTGCCTTATTTAAAAAAAGATAGATAATTGTCCGAGTCGGTGCTGATGACCGGACTCGAACTCGTGACCAGCGATATAAACAAACACACAGTCCACCGCTGGACTGTGTGTCTAACTTGGTTATTATTCCGGTTATTAATATACTTAACATATAACTAAGGCGACTCCGGTTCAGTTAAACAAAAACTTGATTTTTTTATTAAGGCAGCGTGTGTGAACCGGGATTCGAACTTGAGACGTTAACGTTTTATGTGCACACAGTCCACCGCTGGACTGTGTGTCTAACCCGAGTAAAATCCTGATTTATAATATACTTATAAGATACGGAAGTGCGTCGTCTTCTTCGTCAATGTTGAACCAGAAATCGGGTCTGACTGGTTCGAGTTTTTATTCAAGTTTCATTAGTGTTTTAGGTTAATTACTGGTAAGATAGAAGTAAAAATAAAGGAAAATAAGCGTGAGGTATACCGACTCGCTTTCCTCCGTTTTCCGGCAGAACTCCGGCGACAGAAAACAACTCCGGCGTCAGGTGTCTTGCAGCAGCAAGTCTCCGAAAAGTTTGGAAAAGGTAAGGGTATCTCCGGTATAAGCTTCAGAGGTTCAGAAAAGCTCGGCAATGGGGAAACCGGTTTTCCGGCGACGAACAGGTTTATTCCGGCGAGTGGAATTACGCCGAGAAAAGGTGTGATTTTTGAGCGAAAATGTTTGTCGTCGGTTGTGGGTCAATTTATAGAAGAAAACAAGATATATTTGGTCTGATTTCGGACTGGGTTCTTTGATTTAAATTTTCCGGCGGTTTTGAAAAGTGTCGCGGACTTCAAACATCGGTTATAACCGATGTCTGATTAAAGGTTTACGTTATAACGTAAATTTGAAGTTAAGACTCGCGAGTTTACCGGAATTCCGACGACTGAATCGTTTGGGCGCCGATTTTGAATTCGTAACGTTATTATATCAATTAAATGATTGAAATATATAACAAACAGAACAACCGGCGCAGTGGTTTATGTGTTGAGAGATAAGACGCTTGCTGATTCGGTACAGACCCGGGTTCGAAACCCGGCAGATGTATTTCATTTTTATTTTGCGATTTTTGACAGTTTTTCAAAAACTAAATATATATTCGCGTATAATAATTGATTACGGATCGTTTAAAAATGTTTTGGACATTTAATTCACAACGAAAATTTTGACTGACTGTTCGGTTGCTAAACGGAGCGGGTTTGGTAAATCCGTTTTTTACGGATGTTACATTATCAATGAAAAATTGTGCATAATCATAAATGAGCAAATGTAAATAATCAAGCAATAGCAATAGCAATCACAACTATAACATACAATAACATATGATAGCATACTTTAACATACCAACATCATAAGATAAATAACATGAAAGAACTGTGCGATCAAGGCTCAATCAAACGGAGACGATCGTATTGCATGTACTGAAAATGAAAAATGTCTGTGCGATCAAGGCTCAATCAAACGGAGCCGATCGTATGTGGGCACGCCAGGTTCACGCTCATAATGAAATGGGGAACATGATCAACGCTCATAATGTAATGGGGAGCGGCGGCCTATGAAATTGCATGTACTGAAAATAATAAATTGCATCTAACAATAACTACACAACAGTTGAAACAAACTGAATACACATGTTCATGATATGATGTATGCACAATGATTTAAATATAATATATAGCAAGACACATGATACACCCCAAAACGTGATTAAAACGGAGAATTTGTAAAGATTCACTCACATTGGGTGCGTTGGATTGGAGATGATGAGATGCGCACGAGTAGAGAGAAATGAACAACGAGAATTACTAACCTAAATAATAACGGAAAAATATAGTAAATGAGTGGATTTTATTAAGGATTTTAATGGAATTTTTAGATATATTTTTGTGAGTTTAAGGCTATTTTCTATCTTTAAAAATGTTATTTTTAAGTATTTTTAATTGATTTTTAAATTAAATTAAATAAATAAAAATATAAAAAAAATTGTTTATTTTGCGTTGACCGTTGACCGTTGACTTGTTGACCTGTTGACCGGTTCGGTCAGGGTGCAAGTATGCGCTGGGTGAGACTCGAACCCGAGACCTCCCGTACGCGCGCACGCAGCTCTACCAACTGAGCTACGTGTCTAACCCGAAATAATCTTGATTTTAATTATATTTATATACTAATTCGATTTAACCAAAATTCTTTTCATTTCAAAAACATTTTAATTCGTTCAACCGGTGCCAGTAACAGGTTTCGAACGGGTGACGTGCGACTTAGTGTTGCACACAGTCCACCGCTGGACTGTGTGTCTAACCTGGTTAATATTTCGGTTTTTATTATACTTAACAACTAACAAAGATTAACCCGGTTCAGTTTTAAACAAAGAGGCATTTTATTACATAGAGAGTAAGGCTGGGACAGGATTCGAACTCGCGCCGTATGTGTATATGTTTGCACACAGTCCACCGCTGGACTGTGTGTCTAACCCGTTCATTATATCGATTTTTATTATACTTATCTTATACTGCGTCTTCGTCTTCTTCGTTAATTTTACCCAGAAAACCAAGTCCAACTGTTTTTTACTGATTCATGTCATATTCGATTTTCAAACATTATAAGTAATTTAAAGGTAAAGAATTGAGAGAGTTTGGGGAATAAGATGTACCGATCAGTGTTGTTCACAGAATTCCGGCAGAGGTCCGTCGGTTCTGGAAGTGAACTCTGGCTGTTAAAATCAATTAACAGTTTTGTTCGATTATTTGTGAAGTTGTGGCACTTAATCAAAGTTTAACAGGAGTTTGAGAGGTCATACCAGTTCTTAGTGTGTTTCCGGAAGTTTCATAAGTTTTCCGGCGAAGGTAGGATTTTCGACAAACGTTGACTAGGATTGATTCTGATGGTGGAGTTGTGTTAGTGACCGATTAATCACATGATTGAAACAGAAAGAGTCGAAGGAATTACCGTGTGGATGTGAGTCTCGGTTTTCCGGCGACTTGCAGAATTTTTCCGGCGAGTTGATTTAAGCTTCTCCGGTGGACTGTAAAGTTGCGGAAATGCAATTGAAGGTCTTGCAGAGTATTTTGAGTCGCAGGAGAGGTCTAGGATTGAAGTAATCCGAGAATTGAAAGTTTTCGGTTATTAAACCGATTCACTTCCGAATTCAAGTTACATTCACGGCAGCATTGATTGGAATCATCAGTTTATCGGTTATACTCATTGAATCGCGAGTATCCAGATCGTCTTTGAGTGTTTGATAACCGATTTCAGTTACAATTGGTGTAATCGATTGATTTACCTTAGTCCATAAAATCTATTTGTTTCCTAAAGATGACAGAAAACAAACAAGTGGCGGAGTGGTTAAACGTGTGAGTGTTAAGTCTTTGAAATTATAATTCCGCTGACCCGGGTTCGAGTCCCGGCAGCAACATGTTATTTTTATTTATTTTGTTTTCACTTTTTATCAAAAATAATTTTTATAGTTTAGTTTGTTTGTTAATTATGTATCCTTAAAAATCAAAATAACCATAAATACACAACGTGACATTTATAACTTGATATTCGATTACAAAACGGAGCGGGTTTTGGAAACCCGTTTTTGACAAATGTTACAGTATCCCCTACTTTTAGGAATTTCGTCCCGAAATTTAAGTAGTTGAAGTAGTAGGAAAAAGATGCGGGTATTTTTCACGCATTGAGTCTTCACGTTCCTAAGTAAACTCAGGCCCCCGTTTCGACTCCCAGCGTACCCTAACAATTGGAATGCGACTTCGTCGTAAACGTTTCTCGCCGAAGTCCATGATCTCAACTGGTCTTTCAATAAAATGCATAGATTCATCAATCTGAATATCTTCCAGAGGAATGTGGAGGTTTTTCATCAGCGAGGCACTTCTTCAAGTTCGACACGTGGAATGTGGGATGAATCCTGTTGAGTTCTTCTGGTAGATCAAGCTTGTATGCTACAGGCCCTACTCTTTCGAGTATCTTGAAAGGTCCTACGTAGCGTGGTGCTAGCTTGCCTTTTTGACCAAAACGAACTACTCCCTTCCACGGTGATACTTTTAGAAGTACATGATCACCAATATTAAACTCTAAAGGCTTCCGTCGTTTATCTTCATAACTCCTTTGACGACTTTAGGGCCGCTAGAAGATTGTTTCGGATTTGATGGATCTTGTCTGTGGTTTCTTGGATTAAATCTGGACCAGTAATTTGAGCTTCCCCAATTTCGTGCCAACATACAGAAGATCGGCACTTACGACCATATAAGGCTTCAAAAGGTGCCATGCCGATGCTTGAATGATAGCTGTTGTTGTACGAAAATTCAACTAATGGGAGATGAGCGTCCCAATTTCCCTTGAAGTCTATGACACATGCTCGAAGCATATCTTCAAGAGTTTGTATGGTGCGTTCAGATTGACCATCAGTTTGAGGGTGATAGGCGGTACCGAGATCTAATCGCGTGCCCATAGCGGCTTGTATTGCTTGCCATGTTCGTGAAGTGAAACGACCATCGCGATCTGAAATAATGCTTAACGGTACTCCATGTCGGCTTACGATTTCGCTGATATAAATACGAGCTAGCTTTTCGTTCTTGAAATCTTCGCGGATAGGAATAAAGTGAGCTGATTTTGTAAGTCGGTCAATTATTACCCATATAGTGTCATACCCACCAGAAGTGCGAGGTAACCCGGTAATGAAGTCCATGGTTATATTTTCCCACTTCCATACAGGTATTTCAGGTTGGATCAGAAGTCCTGAGGGTCTTTGGTGTTCAGCTTTCACCTTGGAACATGTAAGGCACTTAGAAACAAAAACAGCAATATCCTTTTTTATTCCAGGCCACCAGTAGGTATATCGTAGGTCTTGATACATCTTATCGGCTCCTGGGTGTATAGAGTATCGCGTTTTGTGAGCTTCATTCATAAGAGTTTCGCGAAGATTGTTGTGATTAGGAATCCATATACGATCTAGATAGTACAGAATACCGTCAGATTTAGTTTCAATTTTTAGCTCAGCTCCACAGGACATCTCCTTTCGTACATCATCTTCCGTTATTGAAACGTGTTGGGCTTCTCGAATTTGATCTTTAATGTCGGTTATAATTTGCGAACATAGAAGACGAATGGAGTTTGCATAACCCTTTCGACTAAGTGCATCAGCCACCACATTTGCTTTACCAGGGTGGTATCTAATTTCACAGTCGTAGTCATTTAGAAGTTCGACCCATCTTCGTTGCCTCATGTTTAACTCCTTTTGATTGAAGATATGTTGAAGACTCTTGTGGTCAGTGAATATTTCACACTTAGTACCATAGAGATAATGTCTCCATATCTTAAGAGCGAACACAACGGCTCCAAGTTCTAGGTCATGGGTGGTGTAGTTCTTCTCATGCGTCTTGAGTTGTCTCGAAGCATAAGCTATAACTTTTCCTCTTTGCATTAGAACGCAGCCCAATCCTTGCCCTGACGCGTCGCAATAGACCACAAAATCATCACAACCTTCAGGAAGAGTGAGGATTGGTGCATCACAAAGTTTTTGTTTAAGGGTTTGGAAGGCTTCTTCTTGCTTGGGTCCCCATATGAAAGTTTTCCCTTATGAGTTAAAGCCGTGAGTGGTACAGCAATGCGAGAGAAGTCTGAAATGAATCGACGATAATAACCAGCCAAACCAAGAAAAGATCTTACTTCAGTTGGTGTACGTGGAGCTTGCCATTCTTGTACCGCTTTGATCTTCGAGGGGTCGACATGTATTCCCTTGTCATTGACTACATGTCCGAGGAATTGCACCTCTTTTAACCAGAATTTGTATTTGGAGAATTTGGCGTAAAGCTTTTCATTCTCAAGAAGTGTAAGGATGAGTCGAAGATGACGCTCATGATCAGATTTAGATTTTGAATAAATAAGAATGTCGTCGATGAAAACTATAACAAATCGATCAAGATAAGGTTTGCAGACTCTGTTCATTAGGTCCATGAAGACAGCTGGTGCGTTGGTTAAACCAAATGGCATGACCATGAATTCATAATGGCCATAACGAGTTCGGAAAGCAGTCTTTGGGACGTCTTCTTCATGCACTCTAAGTTGATGATAGCCAGATTGTAGGTCGATTTTTGAAAAGCAGTTGGCACCTTGAAGTTGGTCAAGAAGATCATCAATGCGAGGTAAAGGATAGCGATTCTTGATTGTTAATTTGTTGAGCTCTCTGTAGTCGATGCACATACGAAACGATCCATCTTTCTTCTTTACGAAAGGGACAGGTGCACCCCAAGGTGATGAGCTAGGACGTATGAATCCCTTGTCAGTCAACTCTTGTAATTGACTGGCTAGCTCTTGCATTTCAGAGGGGGCTAACATAGGAGACTTTGCTACTGGTGTAGCACCAGGTATAAGATCAATACGGAATTCGACTTCTCTAACTGGAGGAAGTCCTGAAATGTCGTCAGGAAAAAAACTTGCGGGAAATCTTTTACTACCGGAATGTCTTCAAGTTTTTCTCCATGGTTCCCTTTTTGATGATATGAGCTAAAAACGCGACATAATTCTTGCGAAGATATTTTTGAGCTTGAAGACAAGACATTAAGCTGAGTCCTTTCGACGAGGTTTCTCCAAAGATTCGAAGAGTCTGACCGTTTGAAAGAGGAATACGTATAAACTTTTCGCGACATACAACTTCCGCCTGATGTTGACTAAGCCAGTCCATACCGATTATGATATCAAAACTTCCAGCTTCATAGGAATAAGGTCAACTGAGAAGTCTTGGTCGTTTAATGTGAGTGTACAGTTGCGAATAAAAGAGTTTAATGAGACCGGCTTCCCGTCAGCAACTTCTACCGTTATGGATTCCATGAGCTTATCACGATTTTGGTTTAGGATAGGTTCAAATTCTAAGGACACAAAACTTCTATCCGCACCAGTATCAAATAATATGGATGCATATCTACCATTTATAAGGAACTACCGTTAACCACATTGCCGTCCGCTCTAGCCTGATTAGCGTTGATATTGAAAGCTCTTCCTCTTGCAGGTGGAGGAGCTTGGTTCGCTTGATTCACCGGGTTGGATTGGGCCTGAGCATGAATAATGTTTACCAACCTTGGACAAGTGTTTCTGAAATGGCTTGGGTCTCCGCAATTGTAGCAAGCCCGCATTGGTTGACCCATAGGATAATCGGGTTGGTAATATGTTTGGGCTAAATGTTGGGTGGGTGGTAATAGTAGGGGTTGTGGGCTTGACCCATTATTTGTTGGTGGGTTTGGGTTGAAGGCTGGTGGCGGTTCGTTCGCTGAGGCATGCGGCAGGTTTGAACAGTATGACCTGCGCGACCACAGCAGGTGCAATATTGGCAAGGATGATCAGGAGAATGGTGGTATT
The DNA here is from genome assembly GCA_947069175.1 of Scalesia atractyloides. Lineage (NCBI taxonomy): Eukaryota > Viridiplantae > Streptophyta > Magnoliopsida > Asterales > Asteraceae > Scalesia > Scalesia atractyloides. The sequence goes on from CAMTDV010000011.1 coordinate 5,168,540, forward strand.
GGCAACGGTTGCATTTTGGTAACGGGCCAGTGTATGGTCTTTCGTATGGTGCGGGTGAAGGGGCAACCTGGGTAATGGGTGCAGCAGGAATAGGGGAGTTGGTTTGTGTAACAGCGAAATTTCTGGTGTTGCGCTTCCTCTTGTTAGCAAACTTAGAGGAAGAGATGGGATGGTTTGAAGTTTGACCCTCAACAGGGGCTTTCTTTTTCTCTTCTTTAAACTTCCCGTTGCGAATTCGGTTCTCGGTCAGTTCAGTTGCTAGCTCCATAGCAGCTTTTAAGTGTTACCAGTGAAATGCTGAGAACTGAATCTTGAATTTTCGAGGGAAGTCCTCGAATATAATGCTCGATCAGACGATAAGTTGGGGTGAACAAATTTGGAACCATTTGGTTCAACTCCAAGAACCTCTTGTTATAGGTGGTATGATCACCCTCCTTTTGCTTTAAAGCATGAAATTCATCCTCCAACTTTTTAATTTCACTCTTTGGACAGAAACGCCTAGTCATGATTTCCCTTAACTCCTCCCAAGTTAAGGCCATTGCATTATCAATTCCCCTCTTCCCTTTTTCAGTATTCCACCAAGTGAGAGCTACCCCAAATAGTCTCCCGGTGGCGTATCGAACCTTGCGATCCTCAGGACAATCGCAGTTGAGGAAGGTGTTCTCCATTTCCTCAAACCAATGTAGGAGAGCAGTGACACCTTCGGTCCCTTCAAATTTAGGAGGATCACAAGACTTGAAATGTTTGTATGAGCACTTGCTGGTAGGAGGGTTGTCGATGTTCTGGTCATGTTGTTGGGGAGGGTTAGTAGGATTTGTAGCGAGGGCTTGTTGTACTTGGACCACAATGTCAGGCAGTATCGTGGCCATTTGCTTCGCGATTTGTGTGGCCAAGCGTTCCTGAGACCTTCCTGATCTTTTACTCCTTCGTTGTTGTCTGGACGACATCTACAGGAACATACATAAGAAGATTGTGAGTTTATGGTGTCTTTTTAGGTGTCATGTGTCTTTAAGAAAATGAAAATAACATAAATATCAATAATGCAACTACATCCATAGGATGTCTTGGGTTTGCTCATGTTGGGCCTCAAATGTCCCCCATACCTTCACCTATATAGTCATGTGGGCCCCCATGGCTATTGGCTTGGTAGGATTCACATTAGTATTGGCGATTTAACACTTGCATCACCCGAATGCAAACCACAAAATATGTTTACGAGATGTATGGTCGGAATGTGTCCAGGTGTAGACACAATGACAACTCAAAGTGGGGTTAGCTCACACGACGTTTGGTCTAGCATGCTTTGGCCTAATAGGTACTTCGTACTCTCATCGTTAGTCCCCAGATAGGCAAACTGGTCCTTTATTTGGATTTATACGAATGCCAGCCTAGACAGGACGTCCCGACTACCGGTACTGGTACCCTTCCAGTTACTACATGCCCGTCATGAGAACTCACTTTGATGAGATTTGAAAACACAAAAATCATTGTAAAAGCAATCATGATGTGGTGTGTGCTTTCATGGATGTGATATGTTATGAGAATATGATTCATGATAGACATTATATGATAATATATACTTATGAACATGCTTGCATAACATTGAATGTAACATTTAACATAAAACATATAAACATCATGAAATTTGACATGTAACACACAAAAATCTTATAAATTTCTAATCAACTATAGTATAGGCTCTAAGGGTCTAATAACCTATCCTATATCCCTATAGTCATGGCTCTGATACTAATCTGTCACACCCCGACCCGCAGCAGAATAAGAGTCGGGGCATAATTGGGTTATCACCAAAGCTCATGACATTTACTAATATGTTTCATATTTATTAAAGTCAAAGTTACATTCCAAATAATCCAAACATGTCCATACAATACAAAGAAATAACTAAACAAAATAGTTCCAAGCTCTAAATCATTTTATTCTTCTAGTCCAATCCTATGTGTTTCTGGCTGCAGCTGGTTCACCTTTATCATGTGTAAAAATGGGGGTTTTTGGGTCAACATAAGTTGGCGAGTGAACCTTGTTAGATAAACATTTATTATTGATTTACTTGTTAGTTTATCAATGAAAAATTGTGCATAATCATAAATGAGCAAATGTAAATAATCAAGCGATAGCAATAGCAATCACAACTATAACATACAATAACATATGATAGCATACTTTAACATACCAACATCATAAGATAAATAACATGAATGAACTGTGCGATCAAGGCTCAATCAAACGGAGCCGATCGTATTGCATGTACTGAAAATGAAAAATGTATGTGCGATCAAGGCTCAATCAAACGGAGCCGATCGTATGTGGGCACGCCAGGTTCACGCTCATAATGAAATGGGGAACATGCTCAACGCTCATAATGTAATGGGGAGCGGAGGCCTATGAAATTGCATTTACTGAAAATAATAAATTGCATCTAACAATAACTACACAACAGTTGAAACAAACTGAATACACATGTTCATGATATGATGTATGCACAATGACTTAAATATAATATATAGCAAGACACATGATACACCCCAAAACGTGATTAAAACGGGGAATTTGTAAAGATTCACTCACATTGGGTGCGTTGGATTGGAGATGATGAGATGCGCACGAGTGGAGAGAAATGAACAACGAGAATTACTAACCTAAATAATAACGGAAAAATATAGTAAATGAGTGGATTTTATTAAGGATTTTAATGGAATTTTTAGATATATTTTTGTGAGTTTAAGGCTATTTTCTATCTTTAAAAATGTTATTTTTAAGTATTTTTAATTGATTTTTAAATTAAATTAAATAAATAAAAATATAAAAAAAATTGTTTATTTTGCGTTGACCGTTGACCGTTGACTTGTTGACCTGTTGACCGGTTCGGTCAGGGTGCAAGTATGCGCTGGGTGAGACTCGAACCCGAGACCTCCCGTACGCGTGCACGCAGCTCTACCAACTGAGCTACGTGTCTAACCCGAAATAATCTTGATTTTAATTATATTTTGTATACTAATTCGATTTAACCAAAATTCTTTTCATTTCAAAAACATTTTAATTCGTTTAACCGGTGCCAGTAACAGGTTTCGAACGCGTGACGTGCGACTTAGTGTTGCACACAGTCCACCGTTGGACTGTGTGTCTAACCTGGTGTGTCTAACCCGTTCATTATATCGATTTTTATTACATAGAGAGTAAGGCTGGGACAGGATTCGAACTCGTGCCGTATGTGTATATGTTTGCACACAGTCCACCGCAGGACTGTGTGTCTAATCCGTTCATTATATCGATTTTTATTATACTTATCTTATACTGCGTCTTCGTCTTCTTCGTTAATTTTACCCAGAAAACCAAGTCCAACGGTTTTTGACTGATTCATGTCATATTCGATTTTCAAACATTATAAGTAATTTAAAGGTAAAGAATTGAGAGAGTTTGGGGAATAAGATGTACCGATCAGTGTTGTTCATAGAATTCCGGCAGAGGTCCGTCGGTTCTGGAAGTGAACTCTGGCTGTTAAAATCAATTAACAGTTTTGTTTGATTATTTGTGAAGTTGAGGCACTTAATCAAAGTTTAACAGGAGTTTGAGAGGTCATACCAGTTCTCAGTGTGTTTCCGGAAGTTTCATAAGTTTTCCGGCGAAGGTAGGATTTTCGACAAACATTGACTAGGATTGATTCTGATGGTGGAGTTGTGTTAGTGACCGATTAATCACATGATTGAAACAGAAAGAGTTGAAGGAATTACCGTGTGGATGTGAGTCTCGGTTTTCCGGCGACTTGCAGAATTTTTTCGGCGAGTTGATTTAAGCTTCTCCGGTGGACTGTAAAGTTGCGGAAATGCAATTGAAGGTCTTGCAGAGTATTTTGAGTCGCAGGAGAGGTCTAGGATTGAAGTAATCCGAGAATTGAAAGTTTTCGGTTATTAAACCGATTCACTTCCGAATTCAAGTTACATTCACGGCAGCATTGATTGGAATCATCAGTTTATCGGTTATACTCATTGAATCGCGAGTATCCAGATCGTCTTTGAGTGTTTGATAACCAATTTCAGTTACAATTGGTGTAATCGATTGATTTACCTTAGTCCATAAAATCTAATTGTTTCCTAAAGATGACAGAAAACAAACAAGTGGCGGAGTGGTTAAACGTGTGAGTGTTAAGTCTTTGAAATTATAATTCGGCTGACCCGGGTTCGAGTCCCGGCAGCAACATGTTATTTTTATTTATTTTGTTTTCACTTTTTATCAAAAATAATTTTTATAGTTTAGTTTGTTTGTTAATTATGTATCCTTAAAAATCAAAATAACCATAAATACACAACGTGACATTTATAACTTGATATTCGATTACAAAACGGAGTGGGTTTTGGAAACCCGTTTTTGACAAATGTTCCAAAACACTTGTTGCATCTCTGCCCATGTATGAATACTATTTGCCGGCAATGTGAGAAACATTGCTTCGCCTTGTCTTTTAATGAAAATTGAAACAGCCTCAATTTCACTTCTTCTAAGGCAAAGTCATGACCTCCAATTGTGCCACAAATGGCCGAGAATTCCGCCAAATGGGTATACTGCTCGTCATTGGTCCTACCGTTGAAGTGGGGTAGAATGTTGATGTAGTTCGGCTTGCAATCGAACGCCCTTCTTCCTCGAGGTGTAGGCACAATCGGTGAGTCATTTTCGGTGACCACCGGTCTGAATCGCCCATTAACACCCCTCGGAGGTTGTTGATTTACTTGGCGTCTTGGGCCGTTCACCTCTTGATTCATTGGCCCATAATTACCTCTTCTATCGCCACCCCCATTCCCACCTTGATTTCCGCCGCCTACAAATTGTGGAACTCAAGAACAGTTACCATTGTTGTTACCATAATCCCGGTTCCGTCTATCATTCCTTAGCTGACGGTCATTCCCATAACCATCATTCCTCCCATAGCCGCCATCGTTCCCTACGAAATTGGAATTTTGATAACCACATTCTTTATAATCAAACTCCCACGTGTTATAGTAGTTTCCCATATTGTTATCCCCCCATTCATCATCTCCGATCCTCTCATCATGATTTCTCCCGTCGTCTGAGTATTCCGAATGAATGCTCATATGATCCGGTGATTGATAACCGAGAACACTATATGGTGCATCATCAGGAATATTGTTCCTCAATTCTTCAAGGTCAATGAACTGAGCTTCGTTGTGGGATTGCCACGACTATTGTTAACCCCACGGTTGGCGTTAACATTTCGGTTGTTGAGATTGGGTGGTAACGGGTTTTGTCGGTTTTGGTTTGAAGGTGGAGGTGTGCGTTGGCGATTGCTTGGGTTTCGGTTTCGGTTTTGGAATGGTGGTGTTGGTGGTCTAGAGTTGGGACCACCACCCGATTGATGGGTTTGGTTTTGGGGTGGGTAGTCATATTGTTGGTGTTGGGTGTTGGGTTGGTTGGAATTTTGAGGATCCATTGGAATGGGTCCAACGGATGGTAGAGATGGTGAATTGGTGTTGGGTGGATTAGAAGCAAGTATTGCCTCTAATCGGTTGGCTAAATTTCTTCTCACGACCCGCTCGATTTCCGGTTCGAACACTAATGGTGAGGTCCTCCCAGAATTCCGTGTATGCATGCACTACCTGTATCCTGCACAAGTAACACACCCGCGTAACACAAAAGCAAAGACGATGTAAAGAAACAAGCACTTTAAACAGTTAATCACCGATCAAACAATTCCTAACACAAAGCGCACGAACTCCACGGCAACGGCGCCAAAATTTGATCGGAGTGTCGCGCCCCGGTCAAAGATAATATTTATATACCCAAATTACCCTTAACAATGCGTTAGTGATAGTAAGGGGTCGAACCACGAAGAGTTTGTGGTTTGTGTTCGGATGTGATTGATTTTCGGTAAAAGTGTCACTTTATGAAGCTTGCTACTTAAATTGTTTAATTTGGTTTATTGGTTTGAAAGAATGTCGGAATGGTGCGACGAATTTGTGTCTATTCTACTAACTTTGAAAACTCAACTGATTGTAATAAAACTTTGATTAACTTGATGAAAACAATAGTTTGAGAACAAGGTTCACACCATGTTCGGTAATGCAAATCCTAGAGTTCCTACACGTTTTTAATTTCAACTCAATTGCAAACAATGATCAACGAATTTAGTGTTGCGTGGTTTAGGTGTCAAAAGCTATCAACGTCATAGACAACGGACTACAATACACTTCATTACCAAGAACATGTAAACTCTAACCTAGACAAGGCATAATCGCACATAAACATTTCGCAAAGTCAAATTTCATAACTCATTCGACAATCATAAATACAATACCAATGCAAGACAATTATCATAGGTTTTCAAATCAAATCACAATTTGTCACAAATCAAAACTTAAAACAATGTCAAACCCTAGAACTTTCAAAACCTATACCGGGGTGAAACCTTCGGGAAATAGCCGCTCATGGTGAACGGAACTTGATCAACGGAAGATTGGAGCTTGACCATGATCATCTTGAAGCCTTGAAAGTGAGAATGATGATGGTTAGGGTTTGGGATGGAAGATGGAATTGGATGGATGATGATGAAGGTAATGAGTAGGTTAAGGTTATGATCAAAGATGATCAATAGGGTGATAGGATGGATTGGAATTGGTTGTGGATCAATGGCGTCTTGTTATTGGCTCCAAGATAGGTTTTTAAACTCTCTCAACTCGTAACTCCTCACAAATGGGTCAACACAAACATAAAAACCCGTTCAAAATTGAATTTCAGCGACAGCACAAGAGGAAGGGCGTCGCCGACGGCCCCTAGATCTTGAGGTTTTCGTCCGACGCCTTAATCCACTGTCTACGAACATTTTTTGCCGACAGGACTATCTGAGGGGCGTCGCCGACGGCCTCCCTAAATCATGTTTTTCTGTTTTCTCATTTTTCGCTCCCGGTTGACCCGTTTTCCGCCTCGATGCTCGAAACGCTCCCGAATAGCTCCTTAAACTCCGTAAACCTGCAAAACACAAATCCAAACAAAAGTAGGCTATTCGAAACTAAAAGTAACGTAAAACGTTAACTTAAACTTAATAAAAGCATCGGTTTTCAACCACGTATCATACATCACATGGCCTTAGAATGGATAATCTGTTTCATTCGAGTATGTCAAACATTACTGTAACATCCGTAAAAAACCGGGTTAACCAAACCCGCTTCGTTTATTAACCAAATAGTCAGTCAAAATTTTCGTCGCGTATATATTGATTATTTTAATTTTAAACGATACATAATCAATAAATAAATTGGAATTTAAAAACCATAATTTATAATTATAATAAAAACTGAACAAAAAAAATAAATAGGAGACGCCGGGATTCGAACCTGGGTCTCACACATAACCAAACAAACACTTCACCGCTCCACCACTTGATTTCTTTGTTAGAATACTGAAACAGATAATTTTAAGTTAAGACTCGAAAATCAAAATCTGATTTCAGCGCGGCCAAACTCGCAATCACCGGAAAATCCGGCAATCCGCGAGTTCAGCCAGTATTCCTTTGACTATAACGGTATAACTGTCGACGACATCGGTTATAACCGATGTCTAGCACCAATTTTGGTCATAACCGCCGAGTTAACAAAAGAAATCGAATCGCATAGCAGCCTATAAATACAGGGCTAATCTTCTCAATCCAACCCGTTTAATCCCTCAAACACTCTCTTAAACTCTCGCTAAAACACTCGGAATCAGTCGCCGCAAGTCCCCGGAACTTATCTGTGTTTCGCCGGAATTCTCAGAAACTTACCGGAAAACCGAAGAATCGATCTCACTGTTGCTTCACCTTACAAATAGGACATCTAGAGCTCGGACAGAAGTCACCCGCACTCACCTCAGACTTCCTGTAGATTCTCTGTCGCAAGATACACGTCGCCGGAAAAGCTTCAGTCACCGGAATTCGTCGGAAATCACACCTGTTCGGTACAACATCCTTAAAACCTTTCTGTTTAAATTATTTTCGTTAATCAGTATACGCAATCAACTAATTCAACAAGAATTTTCGATTAAACAGTCGAATTGATTTTTCTGGGTAAAGTTTAACGAAGAAGATGAAGCTTCGGTTGTATATATGTTTAATTAAAACAAGTTATATGAACGGGTTAGACACACAGTCCAGCGGTGGACTGTGTGCAAACGATTAACACAGTCCCGAGTTCGATCCTTGACACAATCACATTCTCTGTAATAAAAATGTTCCTTTTTAAACTGAACCGGATCCACTCGCAGTTAGATGTTAAGTTTAATGAAAACCGGAATAATAACCAAGATAGACACACAGTCCAGTGGTGGACTTTGTGCGATTTCAAAGCATACGTCGCGGGTTCGAGTCCAGGCTACCGCACCGGTCCTGGCAATTATCAAAGTTTTTATATAAGGACAGAAATAAATTTATCTAGTTTGTATATAAGTATAATTAAAAACAGAAATATTTCGGGGTTAGACACGTAGCTCAGTTGGTAGAGCTGCGTGCACGCGTACGGGAGGTCACGGGTTCGAGTCTCACTCAGTGCAATTATATTCACGACCGAACCGGTCAACGGTCAACAGTCATGGGCAACGGTCAAGTCCAAAAAGTCAACATTTTTTATTATTTTTATTTATTTATTTAAATTAAAAATCAATTAAAAATACTTAAAAATAACGTTTTTAAAGTTAGAAAATAGCCTTAAACTCACAAAAATATATCCAAAAATCCTATTAAAATTGTTAATAAAATCCACTTATTTACCGTACCTTTTTGTTATTAATTAGGTTAGTTATTCCTCGTCGATCAATCCTCTAAACTCGTGCGCATTCAACATCATCAAGAGAACGCACCCAATGTGAGTGAACTCTTACAAATTCCCCTTTTTATTCATGTTTTGGGGTGTATCATGTGTCGCTTAAACTAATTCGTTTATTCAAACTCGTGCTATACCATATTATGATCTAAACTTAGAATGTAAATATTGTTTGTTGTTATGTATTACATATTGTCAAGTTGTATGCAAATTATTTGTTAGGCCCATCAGTTCTCGTGGGAGACGAGTTAAACAAGCGTGCCTTAAAACTCATTCATTAGGCCCATACATTCGTAGAACAACGCGTGCCTCAAAACTCATTAATTAGGCCCATCAGTTCCTCGTGGGAGACGAGTTAAACAACGCGTGCCTCAAAACAATCTATTGTTGTATGTGTGTGCAATATTTAATATTAAGTGTTTTGTGAATAAATTTACATTTACTCATATGTGGTTATGCATTTATTTTATAATCAATTCAATAAACTTGTTTAAATGTTTTTCATAGGATTCACTCGCCAACTTTTTGTTGATCCAAAAACCATTTTTACACATGATACAGGGGACAGGATGAAGCAAGGAAAACATAGGAAAAGTGCCTTAGAAGAAAAATAATGAAACTAGAAAGATGTATAGAACATGTTGTACTAGTATGATTTGATTGTTGATCTTCTTTAAAATTGTAATAATAAATATGAAACATTATAATAAATGCCATGAGCTTTGATGAAAACCCAATATGCCCCGATCACATTTTCCGCTGCGGGTCGGGGTGTGACAATTACCTTATATTATTCGTTTCTACCCGCTTGAAGAGAAGGATTTCACTCTCCCTCTCTTTGTTAACTTTTATCCGATTTCCCTCCCTCTTACGTTATTACAATCTTTTTTTAATTATAAATAAAAAATATACATAAAGTCAAGCACCGTTTTTCTCTTAAATTGAACTATAGTATGCTATTTAAAAAAATTAAGCATTTTGTAAGGTTCATACAACGTTAAGTCGGGAAGTTTTCAACAAAGTGTCTAACTTCAGCACACCCACCAAGTACAACAAGCTGTGAGACATCGACATCATTAAACGCATTGGTACACATAATTGTTGGCACCTCATTGTTCTTTCAAACACATTTTTTAACATAAGCGTCTATTCAAAGTGGTGACTAGGTGGGTGTGGTCCATTACTTCGTCTTTGTATACATCCTAGAGAATGATAAATCCATCAAGAGTGTCAACGAATCAAACTCCGAATACTCAAACTAAACGAATCAAATTCTTTTAATTTTGAAATTTAAGTTCGAATTTCGAATTTGAAAATCACAAATTTGTATTGAATTCGAAACTCGAGAACTGAATACGAATCTAATTCGAATATTCGAAAACGAATTTCAACCTGCAATTTAAATTCCTTTCGAATCAAATTTTCAGTCTGATTCAAATACTAAACATCCCTAGAATCCATTTGAATTACTTGTCACATCCCTAGACATCCTTACATTTTCTTTTAACACTACTTAGACACGAATATTAGTAAGTTCAATAAATAACATAATTTTATATCTTCAGTAATCAAACATATTTAATAGCGTCTGTATTTTTAGTTGTGGCACAGTTATACAATGAATTGTTTTGATTTTATATTTTATGATTTACCAAAATAAAATTTTCAACTCGAAATAACATTGAAACCTTGTTAATTTGACAAACGTGTATATGAATGCAACAATAAATATTGTAATGGGTGTCCCCCCAGATATAAAGTTGTGCAGCTGCATATTATCTTTTATACTTTTAATAAACTTATACTTTTGAATACCTTTTATGGTAATTTCCTGTTTTATTATATTTAAAAAAACAAATTTAAATATTTATTTATATACTATCAATTTATAACAATCTTAAGCATCATTGGTTGTAAGTTGTGCTATATATATTGTACAAGTTATTTTCTATTTATCCTTTTATTGGTTTTCTTGGTGGTGGCTAGGGGTGTGCACGGTTCGGTTCGGTTTTTAGGTAAAACCAAAACCGTAACCGAAAGTTCTCCCTTTTTGGTTTTTGAGAACCGTTCGGTTTCGGTTATTACGGTTTTAACAACGGTTCGGTTCGGTTTTTTGGTTTATTAAACAAATTACGTTAGATTCAAAAATTAAAAGTATAATTAAACGTTTAAAATGTTTCTTAAATGTTTACATTTAAGTTAATATATTTAGTCTTTTTTATTAATAGTGTTCACATAAACCTAACCTTATAATCCATTTTAATGTTTTTATTAAGACGTTTTCTTTTATAATACTTTTAAAATCATTTAATTTTTATGTTAAGTTTAGTTATTTCCTGTAAACAATGGATAAATCATTTTAGTAATAATATAAATATTTTAATGTTCTTATTATAAATATTTGACAATCAAGAATAAAATTAATAATTTTAGTAGCATGGATTTAATTAACACTTAAACATATAAAATATATGGATTTGGCATACTATTATAACATATCGGTTCGGATCGATTACTCTCGGTTATTGAAAATTGTTATCCCAAAATCAACCGAAATTTTTGGTTATTAAAAATCCGAAAACCGAACCCTCGAATAAAAAATAAGGAGATGTTGAGTGCATAATGAGAGAAGGGGTCGTCGTAGGAGGCAACAACAACCCTCAACCAGTTTTCCGGCAAGGCGGTGCCGGTGCTTAAGTGCTCCGATGATGAGGTTTTGAGATAGTCCATGTTGGAAATAACTTTCAAGAATTTGGACACAGTTGAGGGGGTTACATACACAGATACAAATTATATATGTGTAGGTATATACTTCATAAAAAGAATTTATGTAAAGATTCTTGAAAGACTTAAAGATATGTTATACAATAGTTATGAATCAAATATTGAAGTAGAAGTTGAGTTTAAGAGAGAGAAATAGAGAAAGGTTTTGGGAAAAGATAAATAAAGTGGGTAATTGGGGATTTTTATAAATATAGGTAAGTAACAACTCTTTTATCAAATAAAAATTTAATTTTATTAAAACCTTTTGTTTATTACCATCACAACCACCGTCAAAACCACCACCAACCACTATAAAATAAATTATAATCTTTTTTCAGTTTTTTCTTGATGTATAATAATTAGTAATTTAAAATATGTTAATCTATACTTAAAAGAAGATAGATTAATCCAAACTTTTATTATTAATTATTATTATTATTATTATTATTATTATTATTATTATTATTATATATTTTATGTTAGGTACTTTTTGAGAAAAAAAAATACGTAGACATGAAAGGAACACATACCACAACAAAGGCGAAGTTGGTATTCTTGGTACATTACGCCTAAATTTGTAAGCCCTAGCCGCGACGCGTCAAGGTTTACATCTAGTTAGTATTACTTTAAAACAAAATACGAAAATCTTAAACATTTGACTCCATTAATTAATAATACTTAAAGCATATAAACAAGCCTAAGGTGTTAAACATTTAAATAAACTAAGGGGCTCTTTGTTTAGCTTTTAATGAGACTCTTAATGGTTTAAACCTCTTATTGGTTCAACACTTAATGGTTCAGACTGTTTGTTTCGTAAGTAGATGTCTGAATGGTTCAGACATTTACCTCCGAATGGTTAAGCATTATATTAAGTCTAAATGGTTAAGACCTCTAATCTGAATTGGTCAGACATTTGCCTTTGAACGGTTAAACATTATACTGGCTCTAAATGGCTCAGACCTCTTAATGATTCAGCACTTAATGATTCAGACCTCTTAATGGTTTAACACTTAACCATTCAGAAGTTGTCAAACAGCCTCTAAACCAAATTTTAACTACAGGTTTGAGTTCGGTTTTCAACATTTCAAACTGAAATAGCACCCAAACCACATTTCATATTCGTTTTAATCAAATTCGTATTCGTGTTTTTAAAACATTTTCAAATAGAATATCCAAATAACTACGTATAATCTTTTTTTATTTTATATACACACATTTCTACGCATTATTTCTTTTTTTCTTCACAAAATGCTGTTTATTTGATGAACACTAGCATTTGTTTGAAGTTTAAATAAATATTTATGTGATATAAAAACGTCTCGATGAAAAAGTCGTCGAATGTATGTAGTCTATTCATCGTACATGCTATGTAACGTTTCGACACATATTTAATATTCAAATGCTACAAATTGAGTGTCTACAGACTACAAAAACATAAAATGTTTTATTTATGGTTTCAAAATTATACATTTAAGAAAATGCAGGTCCAAGTTGCAGATCATGGGCTTAAGGTTCTCTGGAACAACTTAAATACAATAGCCATATGGCCACATAGCCTTGGTTTGCATATCTGTAAAATGTTTCAATATACTTGAATGATCAACAATGCATATAACCTGTATAAAGAAACAGAAAATTAATGTGCAAATAAATGAGTTTGGTACGCGTATTTTAAATATATTATCAGACGATATTAAAGATTATTAGGGTACCTGTTGATTGATGGCGGAGATTAGTGTAACAGGTTAAGATGATAATAGAGAGACCATCTTGCGTACAGACTCCGACCCGTGGTTATTTACACTCGGGATAATGTTTTCTGGAGATAGAAATTTTACAAATTTTTTGAGTTCTGTAAAACTGCTGTGCTCACTGTATGGCACCTCGTATCTGGATCATAAAATGTTAAGCTAATTAAATAATTTTAATAATTGATTAACGAGTTAAATATAATTACAAAAACAATATTATTACGACAATTAATTTTTTTTAATAAATTCACCTTATAATAGTACCCTGCTGCCACCTCTTTCCTGGAGATGATTTTTTTCCTTTACTAAATGACCAACCCGTTGGAGAAAAAGCAACTATAAGATTATATCGACCCTGAATAAAAAACCATAATAATATTAAAAACAGAAAATTTGAAAAAAACAAATAAGAGCACATGTGAGACACATGTAACAACATATCTAATCTATATTACATGTGTGTGAACAGTGTGTTTGTATTATGATTGATGAATACATAAATCACTATAACAAGCAGAAACTGAACTTAGTGAAAGTAAACTACCAACAGAAACAAAAATAAATAGTTTAAATTCGTGTTTGACGTAGACTGTTCAACGCCTAATTGAAATTGGGTAGAAGCGGCCTTTTCTTTAACGAATTCCCACGCAATAAAACTTAAGGTATATAGTATTCGCGTAAAACTTATTAAAATAATTGACTTCTGTGAAATACAATGCCACAAACTTAATATTGAAGAATAGCACAGCAGAGTCTAGAAAAGGTAATGTATGGTAATAATGCCCATAAAAAAACCAATAATGTAGCACTGGTGACAGTTGAAAATATTATTACAACATTTTAATGGGTATGTAATAATAGACAGTTAATACACCCATCATAACCTACTTTTTTTGGCGTGTAACCGTATGGTAGGCAAATGTCTCTTTCATATTACAACCCAAATTTGAATGTATTCAAGACAAGTTGACATTATGTTAAAAGATGTTCTTATATTATATCACATATGAATCACACCGAATAACACAAAACATTTGGATTCGAGAATAAGACTGATCATTCAGCACAAATAATAAGTATTTCTTCACTACTTATTTTAATTACCAGAGTAAAAATGCATTTTCGTCCCTGAGGTTTGACCAGTTTTGCGACTTTCGTCCAAAGGTTTGTTTTTCTGCATCCGGATCCAAAAGGTTTGAAATCTTGCCATTTTCATCCGGCTCATTAACTCCGTCCATTTTTCTCAATTGGGTCAGGGGTATTTTCGTCTTTTTTGTTAACTTAAAGGGCAATTCGGTCTTTTTCACTTTATGTACAAACAATTAGCATAATGTACAAGTATTTAAATTACCACATTGCCCTTTAAGTTAACAAAAAAGACGAAAATACCCCTGACTTAACGGAAAAAAAAAATGGATAGAGTTAACGTGTCGAACAAAAATGGCAAGATTTCAAACCTTTTGGGTCCAGATGCGAAAAAAACAAACATTTGGACAAAAGTCACAAAACTGGTCAAACCTCAGGGACGAAAATGGCATTTTACTCTAATTACTATTAAGAGAGAAATAAAAAGTTGAAATTTGAAGCTTACCACATACATGTTTCAATCTTTTAAAATTTGCAAGTGTCCACATAGGCACAACATGAATGTGGCTCTCCCTTTCATCCAACGTCAGCCATTGCATATCTTCTTTTGGCATTCCCAAACATTCTAAAACCCGCATTTTTGCTGCGGTAACGTATATTTTCTTTTGGAGAACCCGAGCTACCTCCATGAACACCCTTTCTTTTCCTGTTTTTCAATTTTTTTATTAAAACCGTAAAATAATGACGATATCCTGTTAATGGAAATTAAAAAAAAAACAAGTTGGATAATGGGCCAAAATTACAAGTTGGATAATGGCCAAAACAGAACTGAGCCGACCCACAAACACATCTTTTAACTAACTTATTTGAACTTCATTAATAAATATTGTGCTATATCTAATTATGAAATAACTCAATAAGAGTTAAAAGTTTCTTATGTACTCAAACAGACAACTTTCAATACATTTAGCTTTGACCCGTTTCCTCTTTTGTTAAACTCACTAATCTTTAGCTTAACCCATTTGATCTATCAGAGATAAAACATAACCCAAATCAACCCATTTAAGTAAATGGATCACATTTGCTACATCTACTGGTATTAGAGTGCGAACTTTAGTTAAAAGGAAAGTTTACCAATTGTATAGCTGCCAATCAGAAACAATGTTTTTGGGTTAAAAGCTTCAGCTTGAATAGCCTCAAGAACATATTGGATTCACAGCCTCTTGCTTTGGAAAGTCATACTGCCAGAATTATTGATATGTAATTTTATATATACAACCTTCAGAACATATTGATATATATAAATATTTCTGTGTGCATACCTGAGGGTCACAATAAGTGGTATCTAAAACGAGAGTATGCACACGTGTCTGCAAACTAGCGATTTTTGTCATATCGTCACTAAATCGAAAATCTCCCGTGTGTAGAATAGCCTATGCATGACAACAGTGATCGTGTTAAGGAAAATAACAAGTAAATGGACAAAAAGTAAAAAAAAAAGTCAAAAGTCAACATGACACGTACTTTGCCATTTGGTGGTTCAAACAAAATTATAACAGCACCTGGACAGTGATTAGCATCGAAGCACGTGACGTCAACTCCCACAATATTTATCTTTTGATTGAGAGGTAAAACTTCGATTTTCTCCCATGGGATACCGATTTTAAGATTTACAAGTTTTGTGGTTATTAATGAGCAGTAAATTTTTCCATGACAGAAAGACTTTGTAAGACCTCCATAATCTGCATGAGCAAATGCAGTAAAAGGCATATTACGATTCGCAAATTACAAAATATAATTTGGCAAATTACGATATAACAGTAGGATTGCACTTACGGTCTGCATGGAAATGTGTAAGGAACCAATGGAAGCAATCCCTTCGCAAATATTTAAACGCATCCTAATAAAACTAAAGAAAGTTAGTAATCAGAAATGCATAATAACCAAAATTTAGAGTAAAACGCCATTTTCGTCTCTGAAATTTGGCCAGTTTTCGACTTTCATCCAAAGGTTTTTATTTTCCGCATCTGGATTCAAAAGGTTTGAAATCTTGCCATTTTCATCCGGTGGTTAACTCCATCCATTTTTCTCTATTAAGTCAGAAATATTTCTGTCATTTTTGTTAACTTAAAGGGGAATTCGGTCAGGGGGATTTTTAAATGGTTGTGCATAAAGTGAAAAAGACCGAATTGCCCTTTTAGTTAACAAAAAAGACGAAAATACCCCTGACTTTACAAGAGAAAAATGGATAGAGTTAACGAGTTGGATGAAAATGGCAAGATTTCAAACCTTTTGGATCCAGATGCGGAAAAACAAACATTTGAACAAAATCGCAAAACTAGCCACACCTCAAGGACGAAAATGGCATTTACTCTAAAAGTTTTTTTTTTTGGTCTAGGAAAACAGAGCTTACCACATGAAAGGGCGTTCCAGTAATTGAGCACCACGAGGGTGTATCTCGGAACTTTTTATTTGAGAAATTCGTTTTAGTCCCCATACGTTTATTACCATTGTTTGAGTTAGTTTTTCCAACTTGTGCTTTGCCCCAGTAGTACAACTTTTTTTCACGTTTCCAGCAAAACCGGGAAAAAAAATCTGTGATCAATTTATTTGAGACTGTTTTAGTCTCCTTTTGTGCTGATTTTTCGGGTATATTCACTTCCTCATGAGATTCTGTTCGCAGTTCACTATAGCGTGAACGATCTTCTTCCTGGGGCCAAGAGCAGTAATACCTATCTTACATAGATCCTACAAAAAAAATAAAGTTCAAAACTTTACTTAATTTGTTAATACTGAAAACAAATAAAAAATGATGATAATGGTTTGACCAACCTCATCGGTCAACCACTTCAGACTGTCCCAATCAATCTCTTCATGGATGAAAACTTCTTCATATCGAGATAGACCGAGATTTTGCAGCCATATTGAAATAGGAGAAACGTGAAGCGTTTCACTAGAAGCTAGACTAGGAGGGTCATCAAGAACTTGCCCAGATGGTTCCGAAACATGGTCATTATCGGGAATATCTATCTGCAAAAGTGTATGGACAATCAGCTTCCATAAAAATTGTAATTATTTACTATTCAAGTTCTACTGGCTTATCAAGAGAGGGCTTGTTTGTGTAATGCATAAGAGCATAAGCCAACTGTTTTCATGTAAGTACTAAGTGTGAAAAAAAATGTCTACATAGGCTCGTTGACACTGAGCTAAAAAATACATAACCTATTTTGAAGCATAAAATAAAATGTACAAGATCTCCCTTGCTATGCTCAAAATCATTTAGAATATTAACAACTCCCTAGTGCTAATTATTAAGTAGAATATCAGATAAATGTAAAGTTCAGGTTTTCTACGTTGGTGAGTCTAAACAAACATACAACAGAATCGAGCCTCGAGGCATTTTACCTTTGCCTTATGAGGCGGAATTAAAAAATAAATATAAAAGTTATATCTTACAAAAATAAAATAATTGACACAAAAAGTTTAAAACATCAAAAATAAAATTATTGACACATAAAGTCAAAAATCATCAAATACACATGTCAAAAACAAAATATAAGACAAAAAAACACACGTCAAAAACAAAATAATTGAAATTGAAAAAAAAAGACACATCGAAAATAAAAAAATGACACAGAAAGTTTAAAACATCAAAAACACACATAACTCCATGAAACCGAAAAAACAAAGGCAAAATCTATAATCCTCCCTAAATATACCTAACCTTTATCCTACGTCTTCAATAACTTAAATGTATAGGTCACGAAACTTTGATACGATTAACTAGAAAGAATGCACAAGCAAGACAAAGTAACTTCCTTTATACCTGCTCTTTATCAAGGCACTCATTGGTATGAACTTGTCTCATCTCATCATTCATATTAGAAATATCACTTCCACACATAGGACAACTAATAATCTCACCAACACCCCCCACATCTTCATCCTCAATCTCTTTTTCTTCTTCAGAACACAAATCAAGCAACACATCAAGCTGACTGGTACGTGTTTCCTCCAAATCCCCATCCACTTTCTCAGAAGCATTTTCACAAACATCTGGTGCGCAACCGCCCCCAGACCGCCGCAACAACAGCCTCGACTCAATCGAATTCAATAAATAACCAAACCCATCTGTTAACTTCATCTTCTTCTCACCCACTTCAATCTTGTTGCATAGTACAGTGGGCTCGAAAGATTCCTCCAAATCTCCATCCACTTTCTCAGAAACATTTTCACAAACACTCGGTGCGCAACCGCCTATGGATTGCAACGACAACCTCGACTCTATCGAATTCGATAAATAACCAAACCCATCTGTTAACTTCGTCTTTTTCTCACCCACTTCAATCTTGTTGCAGAGTGCAGTCGGCTCAAAAGATTCCAAACCCAAATCTGGATCAAGATCAATTTCATGTGGGGTTAAAAGATTTCTTTACCGGGTAAAGAGTGGGTCTTTTTGCGCTTCTTTGATGGGCGATTGATGGGGGTATTTGAGGGTTTTAGTTTGGTTGATGAGGTGGGTTTGGGTAAGGTTTGGGTAAAGGGTAAAGATGGAATTGGGTCTTGAAAATCGTCGTCATCGTTGTGGATATGAGAAGAAATGGGAGTGAATTGTGAAGAATTTGGGGTTTTTGTGTTCTTGGATTTCGACATTAGCGAAGGTTGTGGAGAAGATGATTTGGGGATTTTGAATTTGTTAAATGGAGGGAAGCTACACAAAGTGGAAGTAGGTTTCTTTTTTATATTTAAAGGGGGAACAAGTAAATGTGAACATAAAAAAGTGTACATTTATGGGCTCTAGCGTTCACACTAGTAAGAACTTGGCTACAATGCCTAGTGGGTGGGGTTTTGGGCGTTTTGGCTTTGAAAGACGCCCCTCAACGCCACAATTACCGTCCCCTTGGATGTTTTCTGAGCAAATTTCAGGTCTCGCGTTGTTTAAACAACGCCAAAACGTGTAACCTTTTTAAAAAACGACCGTTACCGAACGGTTAAAAAAAATTAAATAAAAATCTCACCTTTTTACTTTTAAGACCCCACTTTTCACCCATTTTTTATAAAACTCAAATCTTTTCCTCTACTTCTTCAAACTTTATAAAAAATATTACACCATGTATTCCTTCCGACTCCCTTTCGGTGTTCCGTCTAGACCAGGTAACCCAAACACATATCGCTCGAACACGACCCAACCGCAAGCAAGCTTTAATTTTCAAGAGATGGACCCACATATTTTTACCTACGCTCAAATGCTAGGCATGAGCGGCTCTCCACCATTCTTTCAATGCCCACACTGCTTTGCCCAAACGAGCGGTTCACAACCCGAGCTAGAAGTAGATACACTGCCGGAGAAGCAACCCGATCTCATCCCGAGGCATCTCAATGCGGTAGAAGGTCACACAAAAAAAGAAGATGCAAACGCTCCATGCCGAAAGGGAACCCGCCTAGTTTGGACGAAAGATGAGGAATTCGCGTTAACACGGGCGTGGTTCGACATATCGGATGACCTTGAAGTTGGTAAGTGTTATAAAAAAATTAGTCGACTTTATTTTTTAAATAATTAACCGTTTATTATTATTTTTTAAGAATGCAACATTATTTTTTTATTTGTTGGAAGCAAACTATCAACATTCACCAACTTTTTGGAATAGAATTCGTGAGACCTTTTTTTAAGGCGATGGGTAGATGTGAATATCGGGACAATGATTCCATATCAAGAAAATGGACCGATATAAACCAAAAATGTCATCAATTCCAAGAAGCTTTTCAACGAACGAGGGATAATTGGCCGAGCGGAGGAGGTGATGCCGAAATTTTAATGAGAGCAATGGAAGAGTACGACCAAACTAGAGGCGTTTTCACATACTATAGAAGTTGGGAGCTTCTAAGCAAAAGTCCAAAGTGGGCTAACGTACCGGGCATGACGTCTAATAGTAGATGTAAAGCAAAAAGGTCGAAAACGTCATCCTCGGTCGACCCGGAAACACCCACTTCCGATGCGCGTACCGTCAACTTAAACATCAATTTGGAAGATGACGAGGATGATGAGTTGGTCCGACCGCCCGGTAGAAGAAGTGGAAAAAACGGGGAAAAGCTGGTAGAGTAGTCTTCCGCTAATCTCAAGTTGAAGGAAGATTTCGAAGAGATGAACCGATGCCTACAAGACATTTGAGACCTCGGTCACAAGCGTTGGGAGAGTATGCAAGAAAGAAACGTCGAAAAAAAATTGGTTCGCGATACAAGAGGCGAGGCAAATGGATAAAGACATAGATGTGTTGTCTAAACCAATCGATCACCTCCAAGGCGAAGCGTTGATCCTAGCGGAAATGCGCAAGCAACAAGTTCGAGAAAAATACGACCTTTAGATTATCAATTTTTTTAGCAATGTTTTTTTAGTTTATCCGGTTTTTATTATTTGTAGTAATGTAATTTTTTTTATTTAATGAAATATTAGTTTTAAATTTAAAAAAAATAATTGGGTAATGATTGGTTGGGGCATTATGGGGCATTATCCCACTTCGCGCATTTTAGGAAAACGCCCAACAATGCCCCCTTGCTGACTGGACTGCCACATGGCGGAAAACGCCCAAGGTTGGGGCATTACCACTACGCATGGTCTTAGTAAGTGACATTAAAGGTTAGGGAGGATGGCGATGGGGTGTAGTCGGGTGGATGAAATCATGTTGCATTTATCCACTAGGTACAAGGCGTTGGTGTTTCGGGTAGGTGGGTGAGCAGGGTAATTGAGTGGTAGTCACAGATAAAAGGAGATGAGAGAGAGAGAGAGAATTGTGTTTGTGTAGGGATGGCAAAAAAAACAAACCCAACGGATAAATAGTAAGCCTTATATTTGTCTTCTTTTCATTTTGGAAGGAAAGTTACAACGGTAGATTTTCCTTCCACTTCCTTCCTTTAAAAAAAACTCTAGAACAAAAATAATTTCCATTAGTGATATATTAAAGTGCTAGATAAAGCTTTTATTTTTCAAGTGGCGATGTTTCAATCCTAATCCTATTGTATACAAAAAGGGTGATTTAAGAGCAGATCAGAGAGTGTGTGAGTTAACACTCTAATAAACACAATTAAAATTATATTAAGTTTTTTTTAAATAACAATCATAATTAGTTAAATGTTAACTACCACTACAAACAATATACACATGCAAATACCATGTTTAAACACTCTACAACATTCCATCTACATTTTGCATTGTGCTTTCTTAATTTCATTGGACATAACATGTCGACTATTCATACTGAGTTTGATAATCAAACTAATAAACTGAAATAAAACTAAAATAAAAACAAAGCTCTAACATGCCCCACAAACAAAACAATTGTAGTAACATGAAGTTTAAACCGAAGAGTAGAAACAAAGCTTGAGGTATATGTAACAGAAGAGATAACATTAAGAGGTAGATGTTGGTGTTGAAGGAAGGAAGTATTCTTGACAAATGAGAGGACATGTGATGGTGTTTCACAAAATTTGCAATGGAAGATGTTTGCTTATCTTGTCCCAAACACTAGTGTACCCATCTTTACATTGCAATCTTTCATGCCATTTAAGTCCTTAGACACCATGGGGTAGGCACCCAACCCGGCTTCACATTTGCAATATTAGTTTGACCCGAACAACCCTTAGCTATATACCCGAAAACCAATTGTTATTAGGGTTGGGTATCAATTATATCTTTAAACATCAAAAACCCTAATAGAATCGATTAACCTGAACTACATCGCTCCAACTTTCGGCATGTTATGAAGAATCCGTGAATACAATACACATTAACTTTTGAAAAAGTATGATGGTCATGTTAACTTTCCAGATGACATGAGGGTTGAAATATTCGGAGCAAAAGTATAGTATGTAAACAAAAATAATTAAAATTTGCAAATATGTCCAAACCCGAACTACATGACCTAACGAACCTGATTATGATATAACTAGTTATCAGATACAATATCATACACAAAATCTGAATAACCCGACCTAAACTACTAGAAAACCGAATAATAAACCCGATCAACACTGGCATGGGTGAAGAGGGGGTGAAATATGGTTGACACCTATGTATCAATCCCTCTAGATGTTGTGGTGAAATCCGAGTTATGAATTGGTCTTGGGATATCATAAAGATTACATTTTTGCGTTGTGTATCTATGAGAAATCGACATAATACAAGTCTCATCATGGCTATGATACCACAAGACTACATTTTTGCATTGTGCTTTCTTGATTCATTGAACATAAGATGTTAACCTCTTTATAGTGAGGTTGCTAGAGTAGTTACAATGATAATGTCTAGTCATCCTTACCAAGAGCCATATTATTTTTCTATTTATTATTCTAATTATGTCACGTAAAAAAAGAAAAAAACAAAAAAATTACAATGATAATGGACAAAATGTTGAAAAACGTGTCCCAACTATAAACTGAAATATAACGATTGCTCTAACACATTCTCTTTGTACAAACTTCACCACCTTTTAAACCCCGCTACTACCCCTTTTGGCCATCGATGGCGTTGAGGTTGCGTTGTTTGATACCTATTGGGGGTCAAAGAGAGATCGAATCACTATTCACTTAATGTGATCTATCTGAATGATTGCCAAATCAGCCTAAAACAACCTCATTACGTGTCTGCTAAGAAGTTAAAGTTTTAGAGTTTAGATTCAAAGAAATTTAACATGGAAGGGGGAGGGTCATTGGAGAGGGTGGGGTGACTAACAAGGAGAACTCGAGGAGAGAAAAAGACTTCACGAAAATTTTAACGTATATTAGTGAAAAGGATAAACAACCAACTTTTTATCTAAACTCGAATTTAAAATT
This sequence comes from Scalesia atractyloides, assembly GCA_947069175.1. Lineage (NCBI taxonomy): Eukaryota > Viridiplantae > Streptophyta > Magnoliopsida > Asterales > Asteraceae > Scalesia > Scalesia atractyloides. The sequence goes on from CAMTDV010000011.1 coordinate 5,191,785, forward strand.
AAGACTCAAACCATGATATGATTTACTCTAAAAAGTATTATTATAATTGATTAGTTACTCTTGTGCTATTTAATCAACCTTTTAAAAAAATATGTAGGTAAATAGAAATGAATCAAAAAACTTTTTCAGTTAGCCAATAACAGTAAAATAAAGAATCCAAACAGTAAAGTAATCAAAGGGGATGTAGCTCAGATGGTAGAGCGCTCGCTTAGCATGCGAGAGGTACGGGGATCGACACCCCGCATCTCCATTTCTTTTTACGTTAGTTTTTGAAGTTTGAGAAAATTACAAGTACCCCCCTTCAACGTTCAGATATATTTCGTTTAACACCCTCAGAAATTACTATTTCCTTCTCATATTTTGTGTTGAATACTTTATCATATTTAATCAATATAACTAAAAAGTTTCTTTATAGAAATGTAACTGATCTGAGTTTTCAACCACCATTTTGGTAGATTTAATGAAGGATTCATCGCTATTCTTGATTTCACATCACTAAAAACTTGTTTAAAGATAACTTTTGACAAGCTCGAACCTAAACTGAAGCTCATTTAGATAGATTTAAATCTTTAATAGACGGACTCGGACCCCCTCTTCATATTCATTCGGAGTTTGAGTAGGTTGCTATCAAACATATTACTACAAAACATTAACGGGCATAATCATCTTCACGCCACAAACTACATTACTGTTATGCTTATAATATCTCGGTTCAACAAGCAGCTACAATGACAAGAATACGCATTTTTGTGTAACCTTACAAACAAGCTGAACTCTACGGTTATTAACCTCTATTTTAACTTTAGAATCAATGATCCTCTTTTGTCGCATCATGCTAGAATACATGACACCATAATGAGTCGCTAAAGACTAGGATTCTAAACTAATTGTCCATTTAAAATGCTGGAGAGAAGCAGGATGCACAAATTAGCACCTTCGCATTATATTCGTGACATTTTCTCCGATCTCTGTTTTTGTTTGCTCAGAGACCGGACCGTCTCCAAGATACATGTCAAAGAAAGCCCCTGCATACGACACATGTCAAAACTATAATCCAGCTCATCCGGTATCTGATATTTGCTCCTAATAACGGGACGGATGGGTTCGAAAGCAAGTAATTGTAGTGCGGGTTGAAACAGGTCAGACCAAGAGTGGGTCTTTTTTATAGAGTAAAAACGTGCTACATAAGATTACAGAAACCCTATTATAACAGTACTATGAATCAAGGGATTTAAAAAGGTTGTATGGATTAAAAGTACACTTTGGGATATTTTTGACCCATTTAACTCACTAAAAATGTTCCCTTTTTTACTTAATTTTATAACATGACCAGTTTGAGATAAAATATAATCCAAATCGACCCATTTATACATAAACAGGTTGGAAAGGTCACTACGAATTACTGCAAAAAGACGAAGACAAGAATAAACACTTACTGCATAAATCCCTGCTATGAACCGCACCAATCCGGTTGCCTTCAACTGTATACAAGTAAAATAAAGGAATTAAAAATCGTCCACTTAAAGTCATGGATATGCATAAAATGATTAGGGGCAAACAATAGCCTCCCAATTACAACTTACAGCCCCGGTCAAAGAATTGTCTACGATTCAAACAAGTCATTTACTTATGAACTGGTCTATTTGGGTTACGTTTGATGAATAACGACTCAAATTGGTAAAATAAAAATATAGGCAAAACAGGAAACGTATCAAAGGAGGGTAAAGTTGCAAAGTGTTATCTTAATTGCTCGAAATTTCCAAATCATTTTATACATAAAAAAAATATTATCAAAATCATATTATTTTTGTATTAATACACTAGTTATATATATATATATATATTATATAAAGATTCTGGAAAAAAAAAGTGTTTCGAACCAGCCAAAGTTGACCCTTGACAGTTGACAGCTATAATTAGCAGATATGAATATGATTATGGTGAAAGACTCACTCTCAGTAACAAGATGTCCATCAGCTGTTCTCTGAAATTTTATTGTTGTTCCCTAAAGATTGTTAGCATTAATAAATCGTTATGATGAATCCAAGTAATTCAAGATGAATCGGTATTGAACAGAATTGTAAATCGGAAATTGCAAAGTATTTGGCTAAGCACCCAAACGCTTATTATTATTCAAGAAACTTACACAAAACTTGAATTACAATCCTTGAGTATTTATAGCCTAACCTATCACGTTTGACTACAATTAGGATTGCTAATAACTAGGACATGATAATTATCACTAATGATTTAAATCAAACACATTTAAATTATCTATAATTATCCACTCCTTTAATATTGTTCCTTGCCTTGCACGCAAAGGAATTCTTTAATTCGAAATTACCAACAGTAATATATGTAGCAAAAATATATAAAAACTTGTGTTACCGCTCGTATTGGAACATCCTCTGAAAAAAGGGAACTGAAACTTCTTAAGCAGTCATAATCAGTGTCCGGGTTCATCTGTAACACAGAAAAAGGCCTCTTGGATCAACAACTGTACGTCTATAATGCAATCAAATTAAAAATCTCTGATTATGTTTCACCTTAATCAATCTTGCTCGAAGTGATTTCTCAAAAGCACTGCAAGAAGTAGATTTACAAATGCAAAAATCAATATGATAACTTTATAAATATAGAGTTTTTCAAATATAAAACTTTTTTGTTCCATTTATGCGAACGAAAGTGAACTTACTCTCTAACTGTACTGATTGTAATTCCGTTGTAGCTGACCACGAGCCTTACACTCATGCTTATGTCCTCCCTCCAAAAGTTAAGGTAAAAATACGATCAAATTCACATAAATAATATTTCACTTAATATCCTACGAAAAAAAAATAGAGAGTAATACACAATGAAAAACTTGATAGCAAATAATATATCAGGCTGTACATATACATTAACTGTCACACCCCGACCCGCAGCGGAATAAGAGTCGGGGCATAATTGGGTTATCACCAAAGCTCATGATGTTTACTAAAATGTTTCATATTTATTAAATTCAAATTACAACTTAAATGTTCACATCAAATCCATACAATTACAAGGAAATGAAACTAAGTAAAACAATCCCAAGCTTAAACTGATTTATTCTTCTAGGCCTTCCTATGTGTTTCTTGCCTCAACTGGATCACCTGTATCATGTGTAAAACGGGGGATATTTTGGGTCAACAAAAGTTGGCGAGTGAACCTTGAGAAAACATTGTTATTAATTTCTTGTTGTATTTAATATTGAAAATTTGTGCAATAATCACATGTGAGCAAACATATATATATAGCATAAACGCAAACCACATTGGATGAGTAAATGACATGAATGATGATGTATTTGAGATCAAGGCTCAATCAAACGGAGCCGATCGAATGACATGAATGATGATGTATGTGAGATCAAGGCTCAATCAAACGGAGCCGATCGAATGAGGCACCTGATACTCAACCCGTATCCCACGGGGAGCTGATGGGCCTAATGAAATGCATGTACTGAAAATGATAACTTCAATCTAAACATAATTCACACAACAATTGATACATAATTGATACACATTTGATCACGGATATGATGGATGCACAAGTGTTTTAAATATAATAAGGAATTAAACGACACATGATACACCCCAAAATGTGATTAAAACGGGGAATTTGTAGAGATTCACTCACATTGGGTGCGTTCTTTGATGACGTTGGATGCGCACGAGTTTTGGGATTTGATCGACGAGGAAAACTAACCTAAAATAATAACGAAATGGTTCGGTAAATAAATGGATTTTATTTGAGATTAATACTTTTAATTCATAATCTTAATAGGATTTTTAGATTTATTTTTGTGAGTTTAAGGACATTTTCTAACTTTAAAAATATTATTTTTAAGTATTTTTAATTGATTTTTAAATTAAATAAATAAATAAAAAGAAATAAAATTTTGAGTTTTTTTGACCGTTGACCGTTGACCATTGACCGTTGACCGGTCGGACTGTGGTTAATTGTGCGCTGAGTGAGGTTCGAACCCGGGACCTCTCGTACGCGTGCACGCAGCTCTACCAACTGAGCTACGTGTCTAACCCGAAATATTCTCTGTTTTAATTATATTTATATACTAATTAAGTTTAAATTTATTTGGTTTTTATTAAAAAGGATTTATATAGCCGAACCGGTTGCAGGGACCCGGAGTCGAACTCGGGTCCTTCGGTTCGTATGCGCACAGCCCAACCAGTTGGGCTGTGTGTCTAATCTGTTTAACTCACGGATTTTATTACTCTTATAAACATACTGTGACTTGTTCTGATTCAGTTCTAAAAATATTGGTTTTATTTCTGAAAGTCGGTACGTTGTGCGATTCGAACTCGTGACGTGAGTGTTGTTTGCGCACACAGTCCACCGCTGGATTGTGTGTCTAACCCGTTTGAATATTCAGTTTTAATTAAACTTATACACATGTTCGACTTCATCTTCTTCGTTTATCGAATTACCGAACAGTGAATTGACTGTTTGTTTAATTGACCAACTACGCTTATGATTGATTGAATTGAAGTAAATGAAAGGAATTTAGGAATAAGATGTACCAATCACAGAGTGTCTTCTTCAGATTTTCCGGCGAAATTCGTCGGCTCCGATTTGTGACTTCTCGACTGAATATAATGATTAACAGTTTAGAACCTTTGTTTGAACAATTAAAGTATGAACTAAGAGATAGCAGAGAAGTTTAGACAGATATACCGGTCGAGGAATGAATACGGTTTTCTGATGATCGATTCCGGCGAGGTTCCGGCGAAATTGGAAATCTCCGACGACGAGCTTCTGCGAAATTTCAACTACGAAAAGTGTGTGGTTCTGAGCGAAAGGATTCCCTGAAGGTTGAGGGGGTATTTATAGGAAAGAATTGAGTGAATTGGGTCCGATTTTGGGTCTTCATTCACGGTCAAAATTTCTCCGGCGGTTATGTCCGCAATTGACTGTTAGACGTCGGTTATAACCGATGTCGAGGTCGGTTATAGCGTTTTAGTCAAAAGGAAAATGGCTAAACTCGCGGATTGCCGGATTTTCCGGTGATTGGGAGTTCTGCCGCGCTGAGGTCAGGATTTTGAATTCGAGTTTTAATTTAAGTATTATTTGTTTCAGTAATTACACAAAGGAGTCATGTGGCGGAGCGGTGTGTTTGAGTTTGTGCGTGACCCGGGTTCGAAACCCGGCGTCGCCATTTAATTTTTTTCTCACTAATTAATATTATTTATAAATTATGGTTTTTAAATTCTGATATAATTTTTAATTATGTATCGTTTAAAATTAATTTGAGCAATAAATACGCAATGAAAAATTATAACTGGATATTCGATTAATAAACGAAGCGGGTTTTGGAAACCCGTTTTTCGACGGATGTTACATTAACATTATATAATGCTAGAAAATAATAGTTGGAAACGTTGTTATAACATACCGAAGAAGATCATCAATAACGTTATGAAAGCTTGTCCACTTCATTCTTTGGAAGAGACGCGTATTTTGAACCCAACTTGTTACAAACATCATAAGGGTGAACATCTATGCAAATTAAGTTAACAATAATTACAAACTGATAATATAAATTAAACACTTAAACTTGAAGTTAGCTTCGAGTAAACTTACAAAAACCAAAATCATAGAGCTTCAATGATTTTATTTTTAGTATATTGATTGATTTCGATCCAGTCGCAACAAGAACCTTGAACATAGACGAACGTTGCTCGTAACTCGTTACCAAGAAATTAAAAAGATAATTATAATAATAATAATAATTCAAGATATCAAAATGTTCAACCTCTGTATTTAAACTGGAATTACTCTCTCCAAAAATGTTATCCGATATCGTTGGAAACTCAATACCAGTTCTTGGTTCAACCACTGGTGCTGAAAAATTATAACTTTCACGATAAAATTCACCGCATCGTCGTGCTCCACGTCACAAGGACTATGATTCATGGATCTCCCAACAACTGCATTGTCGTTTTCATTTGATACGGCAAGAAAATTCCTAGAACTGATTCCAGAAACAAAATAAAAAATAAGAAAAAGAAAAATAAAGAGCCCACAAAAGATGTTAAAACTTAAAAGTAGGCTTGTAAGTTGTAAAGGAACCGAATGGGGCTTGTAACTTGTTAATGTTCGTTCGTTTAACTTCAACCGAACAAACGAACGTACATTGACAGCTAAACGAACGGATTTTGTTGTTCATCGCTTCATGTTTATTTATTAAGAAAATAACGTTTTTGTTTATGTTCGTTTGTGAATATTCTAATGAATGAGCATAAACAAAGAAAAAAAGGTCTTCTTGTTCGTTCGTTCGCTTGTTGGTCGATTACCCATAGCTTGATTCTAAATTTGATTGCATTGATAGGGTGATATTACTAATAGCTAATGAATAAACATAACTGAAAATGTAAAAAACCAACAAAAACAAACCAACATAAAAGTTAAACGATCCGAACAGGACAACAAAATAATCGAACTTTCCGCCTAACAGTTCACTAAACATTCGTTTCATCTGCAGCCCTAGTTAAAACACTAATCGAGCATTTATCACTTTATATAAAACTTCAGACGAAACAAGAAGATAAAGCTCACATATTGTCAAGTGGTGGTACTAAACTACCAGCTAGCACTACCGCAGGAACGAACTCAAGATCTTTCACCTTCCCCATCGATTGTTTAACCACAAACCTCGAAAACCTGTTAAAAAGCTCCGGAATCTCAAGAGCCTTTCTTCTATAACTAACGAAAAACCTTGCGAGATCAATCTTAGTACTACTACAAACGTAATCATGTTCTCCACAAAGATCATCTCTTTTTGACCTCATACTCAAATTCGACCCACTAGAACACCAAAACAACAGAGTCCCAGTAAACTTTGAAATGCAACTAAAGGTTTCTTGCAGTGCAAGACTCCCAGAATGATAAGGTGAATTGTCAAGTAATGAAGTTATATGATACAAATATCTACTTGGGCAAAGAGATTCTGTTGGAAAGAACTTAGGCCGGCCATCATCAAGATCCATAATATATAAAAAACAAGATTTTTAAAAATCTTGTTTTTTTTGCTGGTAATTCAAGAATTCAAAAACCAACACCCAGAAACAGAATAATTTCAAGGAATTCAGAAACCCTGCAATAAATCAATAAAATTCAAATATTTCAGAATCATCATGTTTCCATAATAAATAAATCAAAGATTTTTAAAACTTGTGTTTTTGCCTATAATTCAAGAATTCAAAAACCCAGCACCTAGAAACAGAATAATTTCAAGAAATTAAAAACCCTGAAATAAAATCAATAAAATTCAAATATTTCAGAATCATCAACTTTTCATGATAAATAAATTATAAAATTTTTACAAATCTTGTTTTTTGCCTATAGTTTCAAGAATTCAAAACCCCTGCAATGACATCAATCATATATTGTACACCCATCATACAGAAATTAATAACTCAAAAATAAAAAATAAAGAAACTTAACCTGAAATAATCACCGTAAGCAATGTGTCAACTTCAGATGATTGATCAAGATTTGGCGAACAAAAGACAGCTTTTTTAGGGTTTTTTCAACAAGATTCGAATATAATCAGGAATTATGAATGAGAAATTTTATTCGATGAATAACTGATCAAAGCTTTTGACCCTTTATGGCTAATAGAGCAAAAATGGTTAGAAATTCATCAAGATTTTGGAATTTTTGTGTGATTTCTTTTATCTTTTTCCCCAAATGACATTTGTGATATTACGATTCACTGTCTAGTAATATATGGACTATGTCCAGATTGTAATTTGCCTTTGATTGTTAAGACCTAGGCCAAATATAGATATTTTAAGCCTAAGAGTTGTGATGTTATTCACACTTTAGGCAAATGATTGTTATATCCAATGTTTTGAAAGCCAAAATGGTTGTTATACCATGGCTAAGAGAAGCTTTTATTGGTATTTAGAACCAAAGCTCTGAAGATATGGCTAACTTGGATGAGGCACAAAGTAGCCACCGGGATGTTAACTCTAACAAAGCCGAAAACAGAGATATAGATAATGAAAATTTTCAAACTCGCACTGATGTGGCTGTTGAGAAGGCCAGGCCATAGAGAAGCTTAAAGAGTCAAGTGCTACTCGTTCTAGACCATTATTGATTACCCCATCTTCAGCTCATAGGGGGAGCTCTGTTCACTCTTCAAATGCGAAGAGTGAACCAAAGAAAATAGATTTTTTTGATAGGTCATGTTCTTCTAAAGACGGGTGCACCTACAAATATTTCGTCTCCTGTAAGCCCGAGACTTCAATGAAGAGAAGGGGCTGTAGAAGCCTTGAAGTGGCTAGATGAGATGGAGACAATTGTAGATATCAGCGGATGTGCTAATAAGGATGTGGTTAAGTACGTATCACAATCTTTTAAGGGCGATGCCCTAATCTGGTGGAAAGCCATGATTCAATCTACAGGTAAGGTACACCTGTATAATCTGGGATGGTCCAAGTTTATGGACCTTGTTAAGGAAACTTACTGCCCACCTCATGAGGTGGAGAAGTTAGAGACAGACTTCTTGTCTCTTTCGATGAAAAACCTAGATTGTCTGAAGTACGTCTCCAATTTCAATTCCTATCAAGGTTAGTTTCCTATCCAATCACCCCTGAGACCAAACGCATTGCGCGTTTTATTAATGGGTTAGCGCCCGAGATTAAGGGCATGGTAAATGCTGCTCAGCCTAGTACCTATAGGTCTGCTGTTGACCTATCCCTCTCCCTCACCTTAGATGTGGTGAGGCAAAAGTCAGTCGAGTCTGAGACTGACAGGAAAAGAAAGTGGGAGGATGATAACTCCGAAAGGTTTAAAAAGAAAGTAAATTTTGGGTTCAAGAAGAACCAGCACAGGTCTGATGATATACCTTTGTGCAAAACCTGCAACCGCAGGCACTGGGGACATGGTAACTTTGATCCACAAGCTAAACCTTGTGGCATTTGTAAAAGAAGAGGGCATAAGACCCTAGATTGCCAAGATCTTAAGGATGTTGTTTGCTATGTCTGCAATGAAAAAGGGCATATTAAGACTAACTGCCTAAGAATCTAAAGAATCATAATCCGAAGCCTGGAGAGGCCAAGAAGGGGAGTGCTCGTGCTTTTCAATTGACTGCTAAGGAAGCTGTTAATGACAACAACGTCATAACAGGTACATTCCCATTAATGATATTTATACTAGAGTTTTTTTCGATTCGGGTGCAGATAAATCTTTTGTTGATCATAAGTTTAGTAAACTATTAAACTTACCCATAAGAACTCTAGATAAAACCTATGAGATAGAACTTGCCGACGGAACCTTAGAAACAACATCTTCCATTCTTGATGGATGTTCTATATCCATTAAGAATCATTCTATTCCTATCTCTCTTCTGCCAATGAAATTGGCGGGGTTCGATGTAGTCTTAGGCATGGATTGGTTATCGCATAACCAAGCCCGCATCGCCTGCGATAAGAAACTCATCGAAATTAAAACCCATCTGGTGAAATGCTCACCATCCTTGGAGACTCGCACTACGGATTGCCAGACAAGGTGTCGTTATTTAAGACATCCAAGTGTTTGAGAAAGGTTGTGTCATCTACATGGCACAAGTCACTATTAACGAGCCTAAGCCAAATATTGAAGACTTACCAGTTATCTCGGAGTATCCCGATGTATTTCCAGAAGAATTACCAGGCCTACCTCCAGACAAGCAAGTGGAGTTCAGGATTGATGTTATACCAGGGTCAGCACCCGTAGCTAGAGCTCCATATAGGCTAGCACCAACCGAATGAATGAGTTAAGAGTTCAATTGGATGAACTCTTGGAGAAGGGCTTTATTCAGCCTAGTTCCTCGCCGTGGGGAGCTCCTATCCTTTTTGTTAAAAAGAAAGACGGTTCAATGCGAATGTGCATCGACTACCGAGAGCTGAACAAGTTAACATCAAGAATAGATATCCTCTGTCCAGGATCGACGATTTATTTGACCAACTTCAAGGGGCTAGTTACTTCTCCAAGATCGGCTTAAGATCAGGATATCACCAATTGAAGGTTAGGAGTGAGGATGTTCCCAAAACTGTCTTCAGGACCCGCTATGGTCACTTTGACTTCTAGTGATGCCTTTTGGGCTTACAAATGCACCAGCAGCATTCATGGATCTCATGAATAGAGTCTGAAAACCGTATTTGGATAAGTTTGTCATTGTCTTCATTGACGGCATACTTATTTATTCTCGTAATCAAGCTGATCACGAGAAACATCTTCGATGCATCTTAGAATTGCTAAGGCAAGAGAACTTTATGCTAAGTTCTCTAAATGTGAGTTTTGGCTTAGAGAAGTCCAATTTCTTGGACATATGGTAAGTGAGCGTGGTATCCTAGTGGATCCCGCCAAAATAGAAGCCATAATGAACTAGGAAGTTCCAAAAACCCATAAAGATTCGTAGTTTCTTAAGACTGGCTGGTTATTATAGAAGGTTCATTGAGAACTTTTCGAGGATAGCCACTCCTTTAACTACCTTGACCCGTAAGAATGTTAAATTTAATTGGGGTCCAAAACAACAAGAATCCTTTGAGATTCTTAAACACAAGTTGAGCAATGCTCCTGTGTTATCTCTACCTGAGGGTATTGAGGACTTTGTCATTTACTATGATGCCTTGCACACTAGCATAGGTTGTGTGCTAATGCAAAAGGGCAAAGTGATTGCCTATGCATCACGACAACTAAAAGTGCACGGAAGGAATTACACCACCCATGATTTGGAATTGGGTGCCGTTGTATTTGCACTAAAGTTGTGGAGACATTACTTGTATGGCACAAAGTGTATTATATACACAGACCATAAAAGTCTCCAGCACCTGTTCAATCAGAAGGAATTGAACATGCGACAACGTCGATGGATGGAAACGCTTAATGATTATGATTGCGAAATTCGCTACCATCCAGGCAAGGCAAATGTAGTTGCTGATGCCTTAAGTCGCAAATGAACGGGTTAAGCCTATAGGGTTAACGCTAAGAGCGTTGAACTCAAAAATAGTTTGAATGAGAAGCTATTAGATGCCCAAAGGCAAGCCTTATTAGAAGCCAATGCTCCTAATGAAGGACTAGGCGGAGCTATTGATCAGTTAGCGCCTGGAAAGGATGGAATCCTTATATTTAATGATAGAATTCGGGTTCCAATTTTTGGGGGACTTAGAGATCTAATCCTTCAAGAAGCACATAGTTCAAGGTACTCAGTTCACCCGGGTGGTGACAAGATGTATCAAGACTTGAAGAAAAATTATTGGTGGATGGGTTTGAAGAAATCCATAGCCACCTATGTAGCTAAGTGTCTGACGTGTTCGCAAGTTAAGGCCGAACATCAGAAACCGCCAGGACTTCTATAACAACTTGAAATTCCCACTTGGAAATGGGAAATGGTAACTATGAATTTAATTAACAAGTTACCTAAGACCAAACGTGGCAATGACATGATTTGGGTCATCATTGATAGGCTGACCAAGTCAGCACATTTCTTGCCAATAAAAGAGACTTATAATTATGACAAATTGGCTAAGTTGTACGTGGACAAGATTGTGTCCCTACATGGTGTGCTGGTATTTATTGTATCTGATAGAGATACTAGATACATATCTCACTTTTGGAAAAGTTTCCAACAATCATTAGGCACACAATTAAATTTTAGTACGGCTTACCATCCGTAGACAGATGGTCAAAGTGAGCATACCTTCCAAACATTGGAAGACATGCTTCGGGCATGTGTGATTGATTTAGGTAGAAGCTGGGATGACCACTTACCCTTAATAGAAATCTCCTACAATAATAGTTATCATACAACATCAAGGTGCTCCTTTTGAGGCCTTGTATGGGATAAAATGCCGGACGCCCATGTGCTGGGTAGAAGTTGGGGAAGCCCAACTATGAGGAACAGAGATTGTCGTGGAGACCACGGAAAAGCTTGTGCAAAATCCGTGATCGTCTCAAAGCTGCCAGGGATAGGCAGAAGAGCCATGCTGACAAGAGGCATAAACCTCTTAAGTTCCAAGTAGGGGACAAAGTCATGCTAAAAGTATCACCTTGGAAAGGTGTGATGCACTTTGGAAAGAAGGGCAAGTTGAGCCCAAGATATATCAGACCATTCGAGATAGTCGAATGTGTCGGCACTGTAGCTTATAAGCTCAGGTTGCCAGAGGAGCTTAGTGGAATTCATGACGTGTTCCACATCAGTAATCTTAAGAAATGTCTAGCCGATGAGTCGCTAGCAATGTCGCACAAGGATGTGCAAATTGATGAAAACCTGAGGTTTGTTGAGAAACCAATTTCGATCGAGGATCGACAGGTTAAGAAGCTCCGAAAGAAAATGATACCTATAGTAAAGGTTAAATGGGACGCCTTTAGAGGTCCCGACTATACATGGGAGGTTGAGTCCACTATGCGACAAGAGTAGCCCCATCTTTTTTGAATAAAATATTGAGGTCAGATCTCTTTTAAGGGGGTGAGGATGTAACACTCTGTAAAATCGTGTCCAATAGTATGGTGACACGTGTTATATTTTATTTTTGGTCTATTAAAGACTATCAGGGACTAAAAGCGTAACATGCTCAAACTAAGTCTCTGAGTGATCTTCTGATGTCAACATGCATAAACCGAGACTCTGAGTGACCATTAGTGTCAACATGCTTAAAATATAGCCTCTGAGTGACCATTAGTGTCAACATGCTAAAACTTGGCCTCTGAGTGACCGTTGTGTCAACATGCCCAGCCTTTGAGTGACATCAGGATCAACATGCTTATACTGAGCCTCAGAGTGATCGTTTATGAAGTCCTAACTCTCAGATGTCCCATTTGTTGGACGAGAGGATTCAATTCTATATGTATATGAAAGTTGGACAATGGAGGGGTTAAAAGTGTCAACATGTTAATTCTTACCTCTGAATGACCTTTTAACGAACAGAGAGCTCGACAATGTCCAGCATAATCCCAGGTATGCCAAATATTGGCTACGGAGGGCTAAATATGCCAAAAGGGTATTTTAGGAGGTTTTATAGATGTTTATTAAGTTGAGGGGCTAAATGTGACAAATTCTGAAACTGCATATGGGACGATCGTGGGGCGCGAGAGACCTGTATCTGCAGAAAGTTTGCTTGGCCTCCACACATATTGCCAAAAACCATTTTTTTTCGAAACTATGGACTTACAATCAGCTATGCCATGTTTTGGGATACTTGTAAACTCCCTCTTACACCCCTAACACCTCGCATCACCTCCTTTGAGTTCTCCAACTATAAATAGGTGCTCAACTTCACCATTTGAACTTGCACCTTTCTCATTCATAACTCTATCTCCCTCCTCTGGAAGTTCCTAACTGAAAGGAGCATCCAACATAGTTCTTTTTCAATCACTAGTAAGTGTTCATTCTTTGTGCATTTTCGTTTATAGGCTTTTATAGCCAAAAGTCAATCGTTTTTTTTGGAAAACGCTTTGACTTTCGGTTAAGACCATTATGGTCCAGCCATTGTTCGTAATGAACATGGCTAAGTGATCGTAATAAGGTAGGTGTCAATCCCTATAAAGGGCACCATCCTGAAGATCACGTTTGCTAGACCAATTGACGGGTCAAAGTTATGATATTAAAAAGTCAAACAGACCATTTTTCGGAAAAATTATAAATTCATCTTATATGTTATGAAAAACTTGTTTTGACACTTAAACAAGTTGGTAATAATTATTAGAACATGTAAAGACATGTTCGACTCGTCAATTTCATTCTAGAGTCGGTTCGCAACCGAAAGTCGCAAAATTTGACTTATGCTTTGACTTTCGATTCTGACCCGATTTAGATTAGTTAGCTATTGATCTAAAGTTGCATTATGATTGTAATATAATGTAGCATAACCTTCTGAGGTTATATTACAAGATCATAATTAGAATCTGAGTTTATGCGCAAGTTCCGTGATTATGTCATTTTGACTAAAATGTCCTTTTTGCATAAATCAAGGTTTTAACGATAATGAACTTGAAAATGAGTTTCCTACTGCTATAATATGATAAGTAGGATTATTTGGGATGTCAAACCAGGTTATAAACTGAGTTTACAAGCAGGTCCTTAAATTATGTCGATAAATGACAATTTAGCCCCTATGGCTCATAAAATAGTTTTAATCAAATCTTTTCAAGGTAAATATTTTATCTACTTATATTTTATATTAAATAACATATCTAAGACATTTTAATATGACCTTAACATCAGTTTTCATTAAACATCGCATAAAACGTCATTTTACGACATAAGCGCCGTTTCGGCATATAGTATGGTTTTAAACCATGTTAATTGCCCAAGACTTGTTACCTACTGATTTTAAAACTTATTTTAAACATATTTATAGTAGGTACAAGGTATAAACTCAGAATCCCATATAATTTATAAACTATGTGTAAGATGACCAAAATGCCCCTTGGTGCATAGTTTGGTCATAAAAGATAAATTACACATATAACTGATATCCTACTGATATTATATCATAAATTAATTATTTTTACAGAATAATTATGATCATAATCTTAAATTTTATTCAAGTTCCTTTTATACAATGTGAAATACCAAAATGCCCTTATGAGGCATAATTTCATTTTAAAACCTTAACGGGCATGTAAGTTGATATCCTACTGATATTACAACTTATTAAAGTATAATGGCATATAGAACTTGTCCATGACTTATCTGGTTACCCGTTATAACTAAAATGCATACGCTTAAGTATATGTAATTATTTTACGGAAATTAACCGAAACAAGTTTAACCTTATCATTTAAGTTTGAAAATCCAGAATGTTATTAGTTTACCCATATTATACAAGTCAAAGTACTTGTTAGGTTTAAACTACATTCTATTCGATTATCGTTTAATCAAGCGCTATACGTCTTGATCATGTACACTACTCGGTCTAAGTCTATGACTTAAATAAAGACCGTTAGTATTTAATTGGTTAGCTTATGCCATAATCCAGACTAGAGCCTTGCCGATAAATGCTATCTGCACTTAGTAATTTTGTGTACGACTGAGTTATTAAAAATAAAAAGAATACTTTTACGGGCTTGGGCTACGGTAAATTATTACCGCTTGGTCGGAAATGAGATCAATCGAATGTCGGATTATGGCTAGTAAATCCGCATATTCCGTTTTAATCAGTTTTGTTTGATAACTTAAACATCGGGGGTTCAATTACCGTGTCCGGATATCCTCGGCTCATTACATTAGTTAATGGCCACGACCTTAGCGCGGGGTGTAGGCATACACCTGACAGACGCTCAAGTGCAAATTGCCCAAGACGTTGGGGATAACTCCTCCGTGAGTTCTAAGTGTGTGTATTTAATCATGTCTTGGTCTCTGTACTGGGCCCTGTATGTATGGACAAACATGTGAATATGTTAACAAGGTTGCAAGGTCAACTTTCCGAAGTTATAAAAGATTTTGTGCTCTGTGCACTTAAAATCATTTTAAATGTTTTCAAAATGAGTCAGTTGGGTGTATTTACCAGCGAAAGCTGACGTATCATCCAAATGCTAAGCTTGCAGGTACCATACAAAATAGGTCGGAAGCTGCTCGGTAGTGAAATAAGAGGATCTTGGAAATCCTTAAGCTCTGCCCTAAAGTCTGTTTTACATTCTTTCTTTGTACAATTTGCGATCCGCCTGTGGATCTTCTATTACGGACCGTCTGTATATTATTTTCGTACTTTGAACATTTGGTTTGTAATAGTAATTTAAATCCAAGACTTCCGCTGTGCTTTGTTTTATTGACAATGATCATATCAACTGACGTCACAATACTCCCCACCCGGGCCCACCGGTGTATGGATTTGGGTTGGAAATCCGGGGTGTGACAGTTATTTAATATGTTTTGTTGAACATGTTTCATACGTTGTTGTTTCGTATTTGAATTGTTTTGTATTTGACAATTTGGTGATTTGCAATGAAATGGGTTGTTTAATTAAATATTGTCACAATTAGTGTTATGATGTCTCGAGCAATCTAGTTCGTCTCACTCTGATGTTTCCACCATCGGTTGGGGTGTGACATGATGGACCTGGTGGCCCACCATAGTAACTCCCCAAATGCTTATAGAACGCACTCATGTAAAAATTTCCGCCAAACCTCCACCTAGCGCACTCTGCTGTTGTTGGGATGACGACTATGGCTGCTGCTGCTGTTGTGAAGGATACTCATATGGTGGCGGTTGGTAAGGATACGAGCTCTAGAAATGTGGTTTCGTACACTCCCGTGGTAACCACATTGAACCATGAACCTGAGGCATCGGGTGTCTAGGCATACCTGATTGATACGATGACTCATGACTGTAATCCACATACGGTTGATTTCAACATACGGGACCCCTTGGTAATAATCCATTTGTCTTCAAGTCTGGTTCTCGTCATAAGCTCTCATATTGAGCTCCATTTGGGACTCAATATGCCGCATCATCTCCGTTCTAGCCATGTAATCTATCAGCTCCCAATGCTGACGATCCCTGTCTTTTCAATCTCTCTTAATTTTTCATACACAATCATATTATTTATAAAAAT
This sequence comes from Scalesia atractyloides, assembly GCA_947069175.1. Lineage (NCBI taxonomy): Eukaryota > Viridiplantae > Streptophyta > Magnoliopsida > Asterales > Asteraceae > Scalesia > Scalesia atractyloides. The sequence continues at coordinate 5,208,368 of CAMTDV010000011.1, forward strand.
ATAGGCATGTCATCATGTTCTTCTTCTTCGTCCTGGTGTTCATCATCTTCGGGTGAGGGCGAATTATTTTTGCGAACTTCATTATGCACGCAACACATATGATCATGGAGGAGGAGGAAGAGGAAGAAACGTCGTCACAACCGCAAATTAGGGCGACCGCCTTAAATCGACACCGAGAAGGTATTTAATTTTTTTAGTGTATCTTTTTTTTAATTTAAATAATGTATTTAGTATTTTTAGTATATCTTTATTTTGGTGTATTTTTCTAATTTATATGATTCTTTTTAGTGTTAATAATGTATTTAATTTATTTTTCATTATTAATATTTAGCTGGGCATGATAGTTTATGGTTGATTACTTTGCCGGTGAACCTGTGTACACGGACGAGATGTTTAGACGTTGGTTCCGATGAGTCGTCGACTATTCTTACGTATAGCAGACGACCTGGCGCAGTCTGATTCGTTTTTCACACTTCGATACGACGCCAAGGGCCGTAGGGGATTCACCACTTTACAAAAATGTATTGTGGCCATTCGCCTTCTCGCATACGGGACTGCACTCGATTCGTTGGACGAGTATTTAAGGATGTCCGAAAGAACTTCACTTGAATGTTTGCACAGGTTTTGCAAATGGATTGTGAAGTTATATAACAAGAAGTATCTGCGGAAACCAAACGCAAACGACGTCCAAAAATTATATCAAGCGCACGAAGAAAGACATGGTTTTCCAGGAATGCTCGGAAGCATTGATTGCATGCACTGGCCCTGGCAGAACTGCCCTACTGCCTGGCAAGGTCAATATACTTGAGCGATCATGGTCATCCAACTATAATACTAGAGGTTGTTGCTTCACATGATCTCTGGATTTGGTATCCTTTTTTGTCTGCCTGGTTCACTTAACGACCTTAACATCATCTACCAGTCACAGATATTTGATCGATGTAATCGCAAGAACAGTATAGACACAAGTTTTACGGTTTCGGGGGTGGAATACAGCTTGGTTACTACCTTGCAGATGGAATATACCCAACGTACTCTACAATCGTTAAAACTATTCCGCACCCGACATACGATAAAAGAAAGAAATTTGCCAAGTTTCAAGACGGGGCGAGAAAAGATATTGAACGGTGTTTTGGGGTTCTACAAAAAAAGTGGCATATCATTGAATATCCAGCACGTTCTTTTACACCACAGAGGTTGTGATACATTATGTATGCTTGTATCTTGCTGCATAACATGATCATCGAATACGAAGGTAGAGCGATTTGTGACTACGATGAAAACGTGTTTAACAGGAATTCTGTTCCAGTGAGTGCAGAACAACAAGATTTAAGCGGATTCTCTCTACGTAAAGAGTACACGCATCACAACCTACAAGCGGACTTGGTAGACTACATTTGGAACAACGCACAAAACGAAACCAACGACGACATGCCGGATGAAGACTAGTAGTTTTTTAATTTTTTTTAACATTAGGTTGGTTTTTATAAATGTAATGTTAGAATTAATATTTATTTTAGAATTTTTTTAATTTTTTTAACATTAGGTTGGTTTTTTTAATGTAATATTTGAATTAATATTTAATTTAGAGTTTAATTTTTTTTAATCTTATATACATATTGCATATTTAATTTTAGTTATATATATATATATATATATATATATTGTATATTTAATTTGCCAAAATAAAAAAATAAATAATTTAACTGATGGGGTAGGGCTATCACTCATTTCCCTTGGTTCCATGCTTGGAGGGACATCCTTCAAGGACTATGACATGACGCTGACGTGGAGGGTCATCCTTCAAGAAGGCCATATCCATACCGAGTAGCCTTATAAATTGTGTTTTACTTCAACTCCCAGAGTTCGAGGTTTATGGACTACTAATTATTCCGAGTTCTCAAACTTTTGAATTGGGCTTAGAGCCCTTAGAACTGTTGACCTCACGAAACTATTGCTTGTCATTTATTTTCAGCAAGACCAAAGCCTTTGGAGAAAATGGTGCAGGCGTGTCATTAAAATATAAAGAAATGGAGCTTTTTTCCACTTAATAATGCTCTAACAAGTTGTTGGTATAATATAGCTAAAGTGGAATTGAAAATGAAAATAAATGGCAAATGCCTTCAAAGTTTCATTAGAGGTAAGGTGGGTAACGGGGGATATCCGATTAGGGGTAGATATATGGATGGGTAATCAGGCGTTTAAAGATAGATGACCTAACCTTTTCGGTTTAGAGAAGAAAAAAATATGTAAAGTGGCGGAAAGGTTAACATCGGAACATGATAGGATCGAGTGTAAATGACAATGGACTAGGAGCCCTGAGACAGCGACTGAGCTACGGGAATGGTAAGAGTGCCAAATCGTTATGACAGAAGTGTGTTTATCAGATTAGAGGGACTTGTGGAATTGGACGGGGATGATACCGGGGTTTTTTCGGTTAAGTCGGTCAAGCACATGAAGGAAGAGAGTAGGGGTGAAGGTATGGCAAATGTTTTTGTTTGGTGCTGGTGCGTGCCTCTTAAAGGCAACATCATGGCTTGAAGGGCGTACATCGACAGACTAGCGACCAAGGTTAACTTAAGAAGAAACATGAACGTTCCATCATATTTGTGTGTTTGTTTGTGAGGATCATGAGGAGACAGTGGAACATTTATTTACGCCTTTTTTTCGAATCGGGTTTGGATGAGCTTTAGTGATTGGTTTGGTATCCCTCCGTTATACATATTCATGGTTAAAGATCTTATGGAAGCGTACGAATTTACAGATATGGGGAAGAAAGCGAGGAAGATTATTCATGGCCTTATTATTATCACATGTTGGTGTATTTGGAAAGGAAGTAACGAGATGGCTTTTCAAAGTATAAAACATAGCCCGCATGAGTTGTTAGGAGAGTCAAATCTAGTAGTTTCGTTTGGTTAAAGAATAGGTCTTCGTTGAAATACCTTAGTTTGGATGATTGGTGTAAATATCTATTGTATATGTTGTAATTTCTTACTTTTTACCCGTTTAGGTCGAGGGCGCTTGTGTATTTTTTGCCTTTTGCCTATTTGGATCAGAGGCGTGTTTAATGAAGTTTAATTGTAAAAAAAAGTAAATTTATATTCAGCAGAGCTTATACATCATTACTTGGAGAGGAAATGTATTCATAACTTTTTAACAATAGAAAACCTTTCTCATGATGACTTTAGTATTTTTAAAACAAGAAAATACTTTTCATTCATTTTTGCCAGAAAACATTTTAGGAGGGTTGTATTGACTTAGTTCTCACTTGAGTCTAGAGACTTCATTGACATAGTAATGTGTAATGCCATTATTTGATTTGATCATCTATGTATCCATAGTGTGTATCATTGTTTTGTACTAAATAATTTGGATAACAATGATACCAAGCTTTTACATAGAAATAAATTAAATGATAATAACTGTGACGTATAAAGTATAACAATTTTTTCCTATAGTGTCATTTTTTTACTGGGTTTATAATATCCTAGAGTCAAAATTGTCGAAACGGGTCGAGTCATATAATAAAACTACAATTTTACTGAAAAACACATATTAAAAATACAAGTCTTTGAAATATATATATATATATACATAATAAAATACAAATTGTTTGAAATATATAAAAAATACAGCGAGTCATAACATATTCAATCACAAAGAACTAAAATAATCCTATAACTCTAAAGTTATCGTACTAATTAAAATCAATAACAAATTTCACCTTTAATTAACAAACCAATAACAAATCAAGTGTTTTAAAATACAGTTTAACAAATCAATAACCAAGTTGTAGTCTATAATCAAACAATCACAAAAACAAATTACACGTTTAAGTAACTAATTTCACCTCTAATCAAGTATTTAATATTTAAGTATAAAATACATAGCTTTAATAAAGTATTATACGTAACATGCACACGCATATTTATGCCTGATTTCAATTTTAAAGATTGAAGAATAACTAAGGGCCTGTTTTTTACTTCTTAATGAAACTCTTAATGGTTCAGATCTCGAGCTGATGTTTGAATGGTTCAAACATTTGTCTCTAAATAGTTAAGCATTATACTGAGTCTAAATAGTTAAGACCTCTAATCTGAATTGGTCAGACATTTGTCTCTGAACGGTTAAGCATTATACTGACTCTTAATGGTTCAGACCTCTTATTGATTCAATACTTAATGGTTCAGACCTCTTACTGGTTAGCACTTAACCATTCAGAAGTTGTCCAAACAGCCTCTAACCTTTACTCATGTCTGGTTTGATCGTCCTTGGCTGGTTGGTTGGGTTTTAAGTAGAATCTAGAATCGATTGATTAGATCGATTATTCTTGACGAATGACAACTGTGATACTAATATTATTTGATAGACACGTATCAACCCATTTTCATCATAAACGAATCGGTTTTCAAACTTCAACAAATTAGCGTCGACATAGCACAGCCTAAAGATGCTTCACCATTGTCACCCTTTTGTTACCATATAGGTTATAGCGTACGCTGCCTTTTTACAATAATAAAAAAGGGTTAACAATTGAAATGAACTAACGGGACACGAGCTTTTAGTAGTTATTTGGATAAACATTTAAAAATTAAACATGGGCCTTTGATTATTAAAAGTTCATTGTTAAAAATTAAGTAGGTGGGCTTGGTTTATAAACTATATTTTTTATGTAAGACCTTTAAATAACATTTTTCTTTGGTAAAAATATATATAGAGATTTTTATCTTGTCAGTGGGGTTAATACTCAAAAAAACCAATAGTGTCAAACGTAAAAAAAACAATGGTATTGTTTGAAAGTTTTCTATTACACGTTACATATAAGACGTAAAATTCATTGGTGTCGGATGAACTCATTTACCGTAATGTGGCTCCGCCACTGGCACAATGAGTATGTTACATTGTTACAATAAGAATCTAAAATGTCAAGTATTCCCGAGCTAAGATGCGTATACGATTTTAATAACTACTGTAAGAAGAGATTTGTAGATAACAACTTGAAAGATGCGTGTATATATATATATATAAAGATGTGAGTTTATTGGGGAAGCATTAAAAAACAGGGAGTTGAGGAATCATGAGTTTTATATGTAAAAATACATAAAAAAAACTCATTTTTACACAATATTTTTCTAAACTTTTGCATACAAACATACGGAAAGGCCATTCTTAAAAAAAATAAAACAACTTTTTTCACATAAATGAGTTTTTTTTATTAGAATGTCTTCTATATATGTTTATATGCAAATGCTCTAAAAAATATTTAAAAATAAGTTTTATGTGTGTAAAATCTATTGTTCCCAGGTCTGGTCTACTATTTTCTATGGTTTCCTAATAAATCTCTCCTTATATATAAATTTATAATCATAAATAATTTTGCCCTCTTTAAAAAATGATAGAATACATATATGAGACTTGTGTTGTGAGGATTGCATGGAGAGCTAAGAGCCATCACGTGGGCAGTGGGGGAGTGGAACACTGTGCCCGTTAGGCACTAATGGGCACAAGGGTGAGTTTTCGCGGGTGTGTAGTCGAAATAAGCATATTTATTTATTTTTTTAATTGAATGAGTCAATCAATCACCTCCACATCATCAATTATCTTTTTTTAGTACATGTACATTCACTTACCCCATCACATTTCATGTTCTGTTACACATGTTAGTAAGTGTAAAAAGTGAAACCACCCCTACAAACGTGACATTTACCTCACGAGACAATATTTTTCACCTTTCACTCTACTACAATGCATAGCTTGAATAATTAGATATACTTTTCTTGTAAGAATCACGTACTTAAAAGAAAAGAAAATGAACAAATAACCTTAAGAAAAGAATAATGAAAAGAAGACAACTTTAAAAAAGAGTAACGGATGAAAGAACAAAAGTTAAAGAAGATGACTTAGCTAGGTATCAAGCAAATATTGTTGGGCATGTCGATTTTAATTGGATTTAAGTTAAATTAACAGGGATACCTCAACCTGTTTTGAGGGCAAACAAATTTTGGACCCTTTTTTGGAGTATCATTGTGATAAACCCTTTCTAAACCAACAATAATTAGCTAAGGAGTAACATGTTATAATGGTTTCTAAGTTTAGATCATTTTTACTACCTCGGGTCCAAAATGAAACTTTTTTGTAACTGGGTCCTGAGGTTTTATTTTTGTTGCATTTTTCATCCAGTTTGTCAACTGGGTTATAATTTTATGTTAACTTATCTCATTTTTTGTCGTTTTCCTCATTTAAGTAAAATATATTATGGCATAATGACTATTATATATTCTAAAATTTAACATGAACAAATTTTTGGAAATTAGTCTAATTGATTGAAAAAAAACTAAAACTAACAATAACTAATTTGCAAACAATAATGAGAAATGTTATCACCCCGAGTTTTAGGTGGTGCAAAACATGAATAACTTAGTTACTACCAAGTAAAAGTTACATAGACATAATTTGATAAATAAGTGTAATGAAGGATAATCACAAGCCTAACAAATTTGGCCGCATTGACCTAACGATCCATAACCAGATAGGAACACGTGCTAGGATGCCGTTTTAGTGAAAAACTGTTTGAGCAATATGAGACTCGTAACACAATTACTCAATTACTTGTAACTGACTGATTGTTAATAACCAAAAAAATTTAATTGTCGATAAATTCAATAGAAACAAGTTCTTTCTTTAATACAAGATAATCATAAGAACTCAATCAATTACTATAGACAATAATTAACTAAGGTTCATGTACAAACACAATCAAACCAAGTTCCTAGACTCGGTTATGATCAAGAAGAATTAGGCAATTATAATATATAAAGAAGAATTCAGATGCTCTCACTTAAGGATGGCAATAAGCCTAGTATTGATAATCTCATAATTATACCCGATTGTGAAATTGTGTCTCATATCTGGTCTAATACATGCCGGCTATTGGGCACATCCGCGAGTATCGGGTATACCAATTAGTTTGTTAAAATATACCTATTATGATTTACATGAACATTTTTTACTATTATAATTATTGTATAACTTTTTATTTATATAACAACTATTACAAATTAAAATATACAATGACTATTAAAAATTAAGAATATACAATCGAGTAAAATCTTTTGGTTCCAGCAATAGGCACATAGATGAAGGAGCTAGTCATAAGATGTATCCAAAGTTTCTCTATGTATTTTCTTAAGTACACCTTGTGTAGTTGTGTATGTGTTTGAAAAGAATTTTGTCTATGAGAAAATAAAAATATAAAAATTTGGGTATATATTTAGAGTACACGGGTATCTGATTTCGGGTAATTGGACCAGGTATCACCTAATCCAATATCCGTCTCACACCTGTGAAAATTATTGAAAAAAATTAGTGCAATTTCACTTTTGTCCCCGAGGGCCCACACATATATACATTTTTTGTGCACACCACAAGTGGGGCGCAAATTAAAATGTCGCTAAATTAGTAAATTTTGACGCTCCCAACATTCTTAACTTGTAAAAGTTAACCTGTAAGTGAAAGTGTGTTTATTTGAGGTATGTTGATGCAATTAATAATGAGTAAGTTTCGCAATGGTTTGGAGGAGACTACGGACCACGTCCTTATCCAATGTCAAGCGACAAAAGAAATCTGGAGACAAGCGATCTGGTGGCTCAAGACATCAACAAATATCAGATATGAATCGGTAAAAGAGGCTATACAATATAAGCGGATTGGGTATACCAACAAAGTGTAAAAAGGTAAACTTCGTACTATAATTAAGAGTAATTATCTAACCTTTTAGATACCTATTTTAAAGATGAGGACATCTTCTACTCTAGCTTAAAGTATAGTTATTCCTTTACTCATCAGACCAACAAAGAAAGGGATCCAAATCCTTTGAATTATCTCTTATATAATGTCCTATTTCTTCCATTCCTGGAGTTCTAAATCACATCCAGAGAGAGAGAGATATCCCGTTCCTTCCATTCTAGAGAATAATGGTGATGATACAGCAACATAAACATCACTTGACTCTTATAGATTTGAATCCAAAATATCCACACGACGAACAAGTATATGATGATGAGAAAGATTTGATTAGCAATCAAGTCTTTCAATTCCTATGTGATCGGTGCGATCAAAAAATCACTTATTTCCATAGGTATTACTATAAGTGCGATCAATGTGACTACTCACTCCACAAATTATGTTTAGAGCTTCCCACCACATTAAAACATGCATCCCATCTTGCACATACTCTTTCCCTCATTCAAAATGAATCACTACAGAAGTGTCATGTTTGTGAATGTACTATTTGGGATAAAGGGAGACATCATACAACTAGACCACTAGATCATTATCATATTAAGTCACCCACTTTAACCCTACTTGTTTGGTTGAACTTAAGTTACATCCATTTTTTTCGATTCTCTGTCCGGTTTTTCGGATGAACCAATCACCAATCAAATTATTATAGAAAATTGTTTTTATCATTTTATGTTAGATATTAGGAGCAAGTGTGTATAAAACATGAAAAGACATCTAAAAGAAAATGTGTTTTTTCTCTATAATAAAATATTATAGCACTCACCATAGTGATTTTGTTTGCACTTGATACACCACTTTTTCTGTTTATTCTTATTAGCCTCTTCAATTTCCTTCTTTTTAGAGGATCCACTGTTGAACTTCTTCGTCGCTGGTTCCTCATCTTGAACGGCTAGCTCTTTCTCCCTTTTATTATACAAACATAATAAAAATACAAAGATACATATATTATAATACGCATATATATGATTAGTATCAAATGAGAACCACATGGAGATTTGTGAACCGAGAGAACCACTATCAACCAAGCAAATTTTAAAAAAATAAAATCTTAATTTTATATTGAAAAAATACGTGTAGATCGACAGGTTACATAAACGTACATCGTAGACTGCATATATATATATATATATATATATCTACATATGTGTACATTTTCATGCTACATGTATGTATATCGCCAATCTACATATATTCTTTTGGTTTTTTTACTTTTACAATAATAACCTTTTAATAAAAAAAAGTTGAAAAAAAAATTCAAATAATAACCTTTTACAATAATAACCCTATTTTTAAAAAAAATAAAAGAAAACAAAATTAAGCTGACACGAATGAATTTAGTCCCTCTCTATATATAGATAACAACTACCTATATCTTCATTGTTCAAAAATCAGTATTACATTAATAAACCACAGAAATATTCTTTCAACTCCAGACTTTCTCAAAACAATAAGATGCTCTTAACTAACACAAGACATTTCAAACGGTTGACTAATGTATATAATGTTGTAATTACCTTATAATAGCAAGATCTTGCTCCTCCCTATGTGGCGGCAGTTGTAACGGAGAATGAGCACTACTGGGCGGTAGTTGAGATGTAATATAAGCACCATTAGAAAGTTGAGATGAATGATGAGAACCATCAGGCGGTAGTTTAGGTGGTTGTTGAGATGGAAAATGAGCACTGCCATGAGGTAGTTTGGAAGGATGAAAAGGACTATCAAGCGGTGGTTGAGATAGAAAACGGGAAACATTAGGCGCTGGTTGAGATGGAAAACGAGCATTATCAGGCGGCGCTTGAGATGAAATAGGAGCATTATCAGACGGCAGTTGAAATGGAAAATGAGCAAAGTGTATTCGCAAGTCTGCTGAATTGGGTTTCTTGTTGTCAAACTTGTAACCTGTTTAGCATTCCATACACTCCATTGTTAACTTCCCAAAATTTGAGAACAAGTAAAACAAAACATCTTCGATACAATTAAAACTTAGGGGCTGTTTGGTAGCCTCTTAATAATTACCTCTAACTAGTAAGAGGTAAGAGTATTTGGTTCACAAAAATAACACCTCTTAATGGTTTAATGATTAAGTGATAAGATGATGCTGAATGGTTAAGAGACAGATTTAGCATTGCCATAATAAACTTCCTTAACCCTAAAACCCCCCGCCACCACCAACCACCACGGCCACCACCAACCACCATCGCCACTCACTACCACCACCGCCACTCACTACCACCACCACCGCCGCCAACCACCAACACTGCCAACCACCAACACCGCCAACCACCACCATTAACCACCCACCAACACCGCCAACCACCAGCGCCACCACCACCCGCCACTGCCAACAACCACCATCACCACCCGCCAACCACCAAATACATTTCATTCAACACAATATAGTTCAAAGGGGTAAAATAGTCATTTTGGACAGTTATTCAGAGCGTTAGCCAAACTGCACTAAGATAAAGTCTCTTACCCGGTCAGACCTTGTACTGGTTCAGCACTAGCACTTACTAGTTTAGAGGTTGCCAAACAGCCCCTTAGAGAACAAAATTCAAATTTTAAATTAGGTAGATTGGCCAAACCTTGAAGAGCTTCCAAAGCTGTTAAAGCACGATTGGAATCTGAAAACTCAACAAAGCACAAAACCATGGGTTTATCTGCATTCTGCAATCAATGATAGTATGATGTAAATATCCAATCCTAGCAGATCATGATTAAAGATTTAAAAGCAGATTGCGTTTTCACATAATTCCTAGTTTCTGGGTTTGCAAAATTGTTGGAAAAGAAACACTGGAACTTATGGCGGACTGTAAAATTATCGCAGAATCGTAAATCATAATATTACGGAATAATTTCTGAAATGACACAAAAAAAGGGTATTTTGCAAAAATCACTTATACAGTTATACAGCTAAAAAAGGCATGATCAAAGATGGAAGGAAATTAGGTTCCAAAATTACAGATCAGCACAGGAAAACCAAATAAATGCTCTTAAACTGAGTAAGAATGAAAATCCGTGTGTACCAACAGCCAATTAGAAGTAAATCTCTCATTTGGTTGTACGAATTGTAACCAATATTTCTTACATGAGTATATTCAGGTTTTAAAATAGCACACACTGCTGAAATCGTACACACATGGTACACTATAATCATGTGGGCCAGAATATCGGCTAACAAAAATAACCCTCAACTATTCCAGTAACATTTATCGATTATTGTCCAGACGTGTGCAAGGTAATCCGAAACGTGTGGTAACAAGACATTAAACTGCAACTTATATATAGATATCATAATTATTTGGGCTAACAAAAATAACCCTTAATTATTCCAATAACATTTATCAATTTATTGTTCAGGCGTGTGCAAGATAATCCGAAACATGTGGTAACAAGACATTAAACTGCAACTTATATATGGATATCATATCTAATTCTAAGGAACCGACTATGTTTGTATATGTTATGCAGATCCGTCGTGATGACAAGAATGCACCTTATATATAGATATTTGTTTTTAGTCATTTAATTGTTAAACAATATCATTGGACTGTGTACAAATACTTCTTAGTGACCATGTAACGAGAACACTTCGAATATCCAAGAAATGTCAAAAAAGACCCAAGCCTGCAAACTTCAAAGTTGCTTTACATGTAATCACCTAAAAGCCCATGCACAAGCTTATACGCCTCTTACATGTTTTTTTGTCTATATTTCTTTTCGCTTTCTTTTTTGTTCTTAACAGGAAATTTTCATGTTATCAAGGGCCATATGCATATACTCAAATTATTTTATCTGCTAGCATCTATTACCTTATTAGTTTGTGTGATAACCATTTTGGGCATTATGTACCCATGCGGCTTGTTAGTTACTTCGACAAGCCAACTGGCCAACAGACTCCCACCTAACCTTTTCAACAAAGCAACATACTGTCTCTTTTGAAAATAATACTTTTAAGGTTATCTTTATGCACTCTAAAGAATAAAAAAACTAAGCTAATAATATAAACAAACGTTATTACCAATAAATAGAATAAAAGAAAAATAGTAATAGAACTTACATGTCTTGGCTCCTTGTGTACAAGTCTAATTTCTTGAAAGCCAGAGAAAGGACGGAACAGATCTTTTGCCGTGTGTCAAGGAACAATTTCCATGTATATATAATATTATTACACAACATATACGTATAAGCATCAGTCAACCATATTAGCTGAAAACTTTAAAGTTTAAACTCATTGCAACTTCATTTTCTCACACTATACGATGCATACGCATATATTCCTTGGCGGACGCTTCACCCTCCCCCCAATCCCGTAAATATTGCAACGGTTTCCATTTTGGGTTTTCCCATGAAAATGGCAACGCATGTCAACATTAACTACTTCTTTTTGCCTTTTTTATCACTAAATCTTTTTGGCATTATAGATTCTGGTCAATAAACGTAAAATTTCATTTGGTTAACTGTCACACCTTTCTTAAACAACACGTTGATTGCATACTCAATTTTTATGGGACGGACTAAGCAATTAAGAAAAAACACTACTGCAAACAAACAAAACCACTCCCTGTATAGCATCGTGCAAAAATATCCCATTGACAAGCTAGATATCTCTCAAAAGATTAAAGAGAACTTCTAACACGTTAAGTAACGGGTTAAAAAGGGTGACCTTTTTACAAGTTAAAACTGGATGGGGAAGAATTTGACCTGAAACACTTTTTGTCCATAAAGACTCTCAAATATGATTATGAACAATAAATTACATCAATAACAATCTAATTCATTAATTAACATTCTTTAGGGGTTTTATACATTAAAAATATCCTTTGAAAGTTTCGACCCATTCCCCCATTAGAGATAATAACATAATCCGAATATGCGGTGCGTGGGATCAAACTCGGGACCTTTCGTTTGTGTGCACGCAACTCTATCAACTGAGCTACGTGTCTAACCGAAATATTCTCTGTTTTAGTTATATATATATATACTAATTAACTTTAACCTTATTTAGTTTTTATTAAAAATGATTTAATATGGCAGAACCGGTTGCAGAGACCCGGAGTCGAACTCGGAACCTTCGGTTCGAGTGCGCACAGCCCAACCAGTTGGGTTGTGTGTCTAATCTGCTTAACTAATGGATTATATTCCTCTATATACATTCTGTGGATTGATCGAATAGGTTTTAAAAATGTTGGTTTTATTTCAGAAAGTCGGTAGCATGCGTGATTCGAACTCGGGACGTGTGTATTGTATTTGCATACAGTCCACCGCTGGACTGTGTGTCTAACCCGGTTAAATATCCGATTTTAATTATACTAATACACTTGTTCAACTTCATCTTCTTCACTATGAAGAACACAAACAGTGAAACCCGATTGTTTTGTTTAATCAACTAACAACTTATAATTGATTGAAAATAGAATAGAAAGGTGAAGATTAAGTAATATGGTATACCAAACAGAGAGTTTTCTTCAGATTTCCGGCAAAATTTCGTCGGCTCTGATTTGCGATTTCCGGCTGAGTGAACTGTTTTAACAGTTTTGATTATTGGTTTGAACAATTAAATTATAAATCAAGAGATAGCAGGGAGGTTTAGACAATTATACCGTCTGAAGACAACTGCGGTTTTCTGTTCAGTGATTCCGGCGAGTGCAAGGAAACTCCGGCGACGTGCTTTGGAAGGGATAAAGCTTCGGAAAGAGAGTTCGGTTCTGAGCGAAAGGTTTACAGGAGGTTAGAGTGGGTATTTATAAGAGGGCAGCTGATTTGGGTTTGAATTGAGGTCAACAATCGCGATTAAAGATTTCCGACGGTTTTTTACTAAAATTGATTGCCGGCGACGGTTATAACTGATGTCGAAATCAGTTTATCCGTTTCAGTCAAAGGAAAAAAAATAGCCAAAATCGCGGAGTTTAGGTTTCTCCGGTGATTGCGAGTTCTGGCGCGCTGTTTTACAGATTTGACTTTCGGTTTTTATTATAAATGGTATTTGTTTCGATATTAAACACAAAAGAAGTGTGTGGCGAAGCGGTGTGGTGTGTGTTTGTCTTTGTGGGCGACCCGGGTTCGAAACCCGGCTACCCTATTATTATTTTTTTATACTTATTATTATTATTATTAGTTATAAATTATGGTTTTTAAATTCTAATATATTTATTAATTATGTGTTGTTTAAATTTAATCTGAACAATAAATACGCAACGAAACTTATAACTGAATATTTGATTAATAAACGAAGCGGGTTTTGAAACCCGTTTTTCGACGAATGTTACAAAAAGAGACTTATAATTCTGACAAATTGACTAAGTTGTACGTGGACAAGATTGTGTCTCTACATGGTGTGCCGGTATTTATTGTATCTGATAGAGATACAAGATACATATCTCACTTTTGGAAAAGTTTCCAACAATCGTTAGGCACATAATTAAATTTTCGTACGGCTTACCATCCGCAGACAGATGGTCAAAGTGAGCATACCTTCCAAACATTGGAAGACATGCTTCCGGCATGTGTGATTGATTTAGGTGGAAGCTGGGATGACCACTTACCCTTAATAGAAATCTCCTACAATAATAGTTATCATAATAGATCGACAGGTTACATAAACGTACATCGTAGACTGCATATATATATATATATATATATATCTCTACATATGTGTACATTTTCATGCTACATGTATGTATATCTCCAATCTACATATATTCTTTTGGTTTTTTTACTTTTACAATAATAACCTTTTAATAAAAAAAAAGTTGAAAAAAAAATTCAAATAATAACCTTTTACAATAATAACCCTATTTAAAAAAAAATAAAAGAAAACAAAATTAAGCTGACACAAATGAATTTAGTCCCTCTCTATATATAGATAACAACTACCTATATCTTCATTGTTCAAAAATCAGTATTACATTAATAAACCACAGAAATATTCTTTTAACTCCAGACTTTCTCAAAACAATAAGATGCTCTTAACTAACACAAGACATTTCAAACGGTTGACTAATGTATATAATGTTGTAATTACCTTAAAATAGCAAGATCTTGCTCCTCCCTATGTGGCGGCAGTTGTAACGGAGAATGAGCACTACTGGGCGGTAGTTGAGATGTAATATAAGCACCATTAGAAAGTTGAGATGAATGATGAGAACCATCAGGCGGTAGTTTAGGTGGTTGTTGAGATGGAAAATGAGCACTGCCATGAGGTAGTTTGGAAGGATGAAAAGGACTATCAAGCGGTGGTTGAGATAGAAAACGGGAAACATTAGGCGCTGGTTGAGATGGAAACGAGCATTATCAGGCGGCGCTTGAGATGAAATAGGAGCATTATCAGACGGCAGTTGAAATGGAAAATGAGCAAAGTGTATTCGCAAGTCTGCTGAATTGGGTTTCTTGTTGTCAAACTTGTAACCTGTTTAGCATTCCATACACTCCATTGTTAACTTCCAAAATTTGAGAACAAGTAAAACAAAACATCTTCGATACAATTAAAACTTAGGGCTGTTTGGTAGCCTCTTAATAATTACCTCTAACTAGTAAGAGGTAAGAGTATTTGGTTCACAAAAATAACACCTCTTAATGGTTTAATGATTAAGTGATAAGATGATGCTGAATGGTTAAGAGACAGATTTAACATTGCCATAATAAACTTCCTTAACCCTAAAACCCCCCGCCAGCACCAACCACCACTGCCACCACCAACCACCATCGCCACTCACTACCACCACCGCCACTCACTACCACCACCACCGCCGCCAACCACCAACACTGCCAACCACCAACACCCCAACACAAACACCGCCAACCACCACCATTAACCACCCACCAACACCGCCAACCACCAGCGCCACCACCACCCGCCACTGCCAACAACCATCACCACCCGCCAACCACCAAATACATTTCATTCAACACAATATAGTTCAAAGGGGTAAAATAGTCATTTTGGACAGTTATTCAGAGCGTTAGCCAAACTGCACTAAGATAAAGTCTCTTACCCGGTCAGACCTTGTACTGGTTCAGCACTAGCACTTACTAGTTTAGAGGTTGCCAAACAGCCCCTTAGAGAACAAAATTCAAATTTTAAATTAGGTAGATTGGCCAAACCTTGAAGAGCTTCCAAAGCCGTTAAAGCACGATTGGAATCTGAAAACTCAACAAAGCACAAAACCATGGGTTTATCTGCATTCTGCAATCAATGATAGTATGATGTAAATATCCAATCCTAGCAGATCATGATTAAAGATTTAAAAGCAGATTGCGTTTTCACATAATTCCTAGTTTCTGGGTTTGCAAAATTGTTGGAAAAGAAACACTGGAACTTATGGCGGACTGTAAAATTATCGCAGAATCGTAAATCATAATATTACGGAATAATTTCTGAAATGACAGCAAAAAAAGGGTATTTTGCAAAAATCACTTATACAGTTATACAGCTAAAAAAGGCATGATCAAAGATGGAAGGAAATTAGGTTCCAAAATTACAGATCAGCACAGGAAAACCAAATAAATGCTCTTAAACTGAGTAAGAATGAAAATCCGTGTGTACCAACAGCCAATTAGAAGTAAATCTCTCATTTGGTTGTACGAATTTGTAACCAATATTTCTTACATGAGTATATTCAGGTTTTAAAATAGCACACACTGCTGAAATCGTACACACATGGTACACTATAATCATGTGGGCCAGAATATCGGCTAACAAAAATAACCCTCAACTATTCCAGTAACATTTATCGATTTATTGTCCAGACGTGTGCAAGGTAATCCGAAACGTGTGGTAACAAGACATTAAACTGCAACTTATATATAGATATCATAATTATTTGGGCTAACAAAAATAACCCTTAATTATTCCAATAACATTTATCAATTTATTGTTCAGGCGTGTGCAAGGTAATCCGAAACATGTGGTAACAAGACATTAAACTGCAACTTATATATGGATATCATATCTAATTCTAAGGAACCGACTATGTTTGTATATGTTATGCAGATCCATCGTGATGACAAGAATGCACCTTATATATAGATATTTGTTTTTAGTCATTTAATTGTTAAACAATATCATTGGACTGTCTACAAGTACTTCTTAGTGACCATGTAACGAGAACACTTCGAATATCCAAGAAATGTCATAAAAAGACCCAAGCCTGCAAACTTCATAGTTGCTTTACATGTAATCACCTAAAAGCCCATGCACAAGCTTATACGCCTCTTAACATGTTTTTTTGTCTATATTTCTTTTCGCTTTCTTTTTTGTTCTTAACAGGAAATTTTCATGTTATCAAGGGCCATATGCATATACTCAAATTATTTTATCTGCTAGCATCTATTACCTTATTAGTTTGTGTGATAACCATTTTGGGCATTATGTACCCATGCGGCTTGTTAGTTACTTCGACAAGCCAACTGGCCAACAGACTCCCACCTAACCTTTTCAACACAAGCAGCATACTGTCTCTTTTGAAAATAATACTTTTAAGGTTATCTTTATGCACTCTAAAGAATAATAAAACTAAGCTAATAATATAAACAAACGTTATTACCAATAAATAGAATAAAAGAAAAATAGTAATAGAACTTACATGTCTTGGCTCCTTGTGTACAAGTCTAATTTCTTGAAAGCCAGAGAAAGGACGGAACAGATCTTTTGCCGTGTGTCAAGGAACAATTTCCATGTATATATAATATTATTACACAACATATACGTATAAGCATCAGTCAACCATATTAGCTGAAAACTTTAAAGTTTAAACTCATTGCAACTTCATTTTCTCACACTATACGATGCATACGCATATATTCCTTGGCGGACGCTTCACCCTCCCCCCAATCCCGTAAATATTGCAACGGTTTCCATTTTGGGTTTTCCCATGAAAATGGCAACGCATGTCAACATTAACTACTTCTTTTTGCCTTTTTTATCACTAAATCTTTTTGGCATTATAGATTCTGGTCAATAAACGTAAAATTTCATTTGGTTAACTGTCACACCTTTCTTAAACAACACGTTGATTGCATACATCAATTTTTATGGGACAGACTAAGCAATTAAGAAAAAACACTACTGCAAACAAACAAAACCACTCCCTGTATAGCATCGTGCAAAAATATCCCATTGACAAGCTAGATATCTCTCAAAAGATTAAAGAGAACTTCTAACACGTTAAGTAACGGGTTAAAAAGGGTGACCTTTTTACAAGTTAAACTGGGTGGGGAAGAATTTGACCTGAAACACTTTTTGTCCATAAAGAGTCTCAAATATGATTATGAACAATAAATTACATCAATAACAATCTAATTCATTAATTAACATTATTTAGGGGTTTTATACATTAAAAATATCCTTTGAAAGTTTCGACCCATTCCACCCATTAGAGATAATAACATAATCCGAAATGGGCCAAAACCGAATTAAAATGATTCAGGGAGTTTACGCGTTAAAATTATCCTTTGAAAGTTTCGACCCCTTCCACCCATTAGAGATAATAACATAACCTGAATTTGGGCCAAAACCGAGACCTCTATATGAAAGGATACGAGATACTTCTCTCGGGTACAGTCAGATGGGAGTCCATCCACAAACAAAACATTTGATTCCAGACCTCCAACTGGGATACTATCAGCCTTCCTCGAGGAATCAGGCCTGTCATTTAATATGTCGGGAATCACGGGCCCAGTTCCATGTAAAACATCTCTTCTTCCAATCAAATACGGATCTTCCCAAGTAGACGGGTAACCGTTAGAACTAGGTTCAGGGCGCGCGCCAATGCCCGCTCCAGGTCTCTCTCCCAGGATCTTTAACAAAATAAACAGAAAACGCCCATTATTGCCTAACACATCAATGGAAAAATCATATAACATGACTTAAATCACATCAACATATGTAATTCTTACATCGTTCTGTAAATAATCAGATGACGGCCGCCAAGGTTGGGACGATAATGTCGATGCATCAGATTGTAAGTAGCCAGAATAGGGACCTGTAACAGATAAACTGGATTTGATTAGTGAAACAAATTAGGGTTTTACACATGACTCAATTTTAAACTTCAAAATTCCATACTAATGTAACACATATAAACCCTAGACTGTTTAAACTTAAACTTCAAAAGTATTTGATTCTTTTCCCTAAACATCAATAACTACTCTCCAAAATTGACTCGAAAACTCTTAATTATATGTAAATCATACTACTGAAACATATATAAACCCTAGATTGTTCAATCTTCAAAACTATTTGATCCCTTTCAATAAGCATCAATAAGTGTTCCTCAAAATTGACTCGAAACTCTTAATTATACGTAATTCATACTACTGAAACATATATGAACCCAAGATTGTTTGAACTTCATAATTAATTGATTCTTTCCACTAAGCATCCATAACTGTTCCCCTGAATTGACTCAAAAACTCTCAGTTATATGTAATTCATACTACCAAAACATTTATCAACCGTAAATTGTTTAAACCTCTTCTATTCACTAAGCATCAATAACTGTTCTCCAAAATTGACTCAAAAACTATTAACTATTTGTAATTCATACTACTGAAACATATATAAACCCTAGATTGTTTAAACTTCAAACTATTCGATTCTTTTCCCTAAACATCAATAACCAACTCTTAATCATATGTAATTCATACTACTTAAACATATATGAACCCTAGATTGACTCAAAAAACTCTTAATAACATGTAATTCATACTGCTGAAACATATATGAACCGTAAATTGACTCGAAAACTCTTAATTGTTTGTAATTATGGTTTCACGATACTGGAATTAGGTTAATCACAAAGCCGATTATCAAAATCAAAACAGCGAGAATGATAATTTAAAGAATAATTTGAGGAATTAGGGTTTATTCGAGAGGAAGGTGTGCGGATACCTCTGTCAGCGGAAGCGGTGTATCGCCAATAAGGATCCGCCATTGTTGTTGCTCGATTGATAAACTTCTTCTTGTTTATGCCTCAAATGTCGGTTTTTTGTTCTTGATTTTCTGAATTTGATTGAATTGAACCCTTTTTTTTATTTGATTATAACATTAGGGTTAGCATGGCTTATGGTTCTAAAACTGAAACAAACCACATTCATTTATATATGGTTCTAAAATTGAAGCAAACCACCTTGACATGAGATAGATTACAATCAAATCAGATGATCAAATGGTGCCGGTTAGATCGGGTATTGGTGCTGAATTTTTTGAACTATATCGATTCGTTACTGATATCTTGTGTTTATGGTATCAGTTGTTACCTTCAAATATCGATCCGTAGTCTGGTACTCATTTTTTGGGTATTTTATGTACTAGTATTTTCATTATTCTTTTTTATGCTTTTTACACTAAATAGTATTTTTCTATTTATTTGGTTTTCAAAAAGTATCGAGGATTGTTGTTTCACTTTGTCCGGTGTTTCTTTATGTTTTTTTGCTATTTCTTGTGGATGTTGTTAGAATGGTTTCTTTGTGCACATGAGAGAACAATTTAGGCATTTCACCGACATATACAAGTTAGTTTATTTCTAGTCTCTACAACTGATAACAAGTAATGAACTGTTGTTACGAGCGGATATCTTACTAGATGCTTAAATTATCAAAGGTAAGATCATGGAGCTCTTCTAAATTGAGTATACTTCGAAATTGTCTATATTAAGGATAAAATGCTTGCTTAATTTGCTTATACACTGAAATTGTCTTTATTAAGAATAAAATGCTTGCTTAATTTGTCCAACTTCAATTATTAATTTTTTGTGAGTGTTTGTTGGTTTGACTTTGTAGTTCTATGTTTATTACTTTATTACGTATATACTTTACATGAATAACAACCACGGGTGTCAGCCCAGTGGCCAGCGTCACCCATTCCAAACGGGAGGACGCGGGTTCGAGTCCTGCTCGGCCCGAATAATCCAGCTGGTTAGTAACCGCCAGGCAGCTATGGGGCTTGGGGAGGGAGAACCCTCCCGCGGTCAGGAGTACCGTGTATTTACCCTTTTTTCTACTTTACATGAATAACATGTAATTCTATACGATAAATGTCATATAGGATATGCTAGTCAGTATGGTAAAACATTGATTAAGTTTACATGTTCAAACCTTACGTGCTATAATTGTATGTAAAAAATTAACGGATTGAAATCCATGGAAAAATTGAACGAATTTAGGTGTGAATTGTTATTTTGAAAGCATCTAGTGTGCATACTAGGTTTTAATATTGGTAACTTAAAAACATTTAATTATCCGGCGTGACAAATTGTTTTTTATCAGTTGATTTGAAAAGGCTAATCATTATGTAACGACTTACTTTCGTATTATTTTGAGTTAAATGCTTGGTTGATCTTGAAAAATTACACATTAGTCTCAAGACTTCAATAATATGTAAAATCTTACTTTTATTATTTTGAGTTAAATGCTTGGTTGATCTTGCAAAATTACACATTAGTCTCAAGACTTCAATAATATGTAAAATCTTACTTTTTGGTTTTCAAATATACAAATTTTAGCATAAACTAAGGATTAAAAAGATATTTTTTTAAACTTTAAATTTGGGGCTTAATTTGAACGCTAAATTCCATTAACCCAAACCACAAAAATCCAAACAATCAAACCTTAAATTACAAGGCACCTCTGAACACCAATTCCAGCAATCCATCCAAGCTTTTGGGATCTTGGAAACGACGTCGCAACCGGGGATCAACAGACCACATTTGGATTAAATTCTTATCGTTCTTGATGTGCCCTTTCTAGAGGTATACATACACATTACATTCTGTATCATTGTATTTTCTTCAAACTGAAATCATCAAACCTGACGTATTATACATCTTATAATAATGAATGAATTAAAATTGGGTGAGTATAGCATAAATGCTTCATTTGTTTAATATGCGTTAAGCAAAAATGGCCTCTACAATTGTTTAATATGAGTTAATCAATGCTTCATTTGTTGTGTTTAAATCTCTTTTCATTTCTTGGTTAAGATAGTAGCATCGCGTCCCTTGTGAGTGAAAATTTCCGTGTACTATCGAGTTTTATGTCTTACTTGGGTTTCAGATGACGGGTATCTCAGTGGGTAATTTTTAACCATGTAAAATCATAAATGGAATGCCTGATGGCTGTAGAAAACCCGAGAACCGGATGGACAATGAGTAGTGTATGCCCAACGGATATGAGACCGGGTAATGGACTCATGATACAATCAACATGAAGAACTGAAATTACCCCCCTCTGTTGCAGTTTTAAATACGATTCTGGCCGAACACTATTGATGAACCAATCAAATAATGATGAACCAATCAAATAAATCCATTTCAAAAATTCCTATATTATTTCTAATCGGGAAAGACTAAACACAAGTAAAATAAAAAATAACATTACAAAGGGAACATGTAGTATCCCATCTTGCACATAACATTAGAACATGTAGTATCCCATCTTGCACCACATACTCTTTCCCTTTTTCAACAAAAGTGTCATGTGTGTAAATATTACATTAGGGATAAACAACTTTGTTACACCATTGTTTTCCATGTATTTTAAACATATGTTTAAATTGTGATAAGAATGAGGCACACCATCATACTATTTATCACCCTATCCAGAGACACCCATTAATTCCCATAAGCAGGGTGAGGAAGATTATGATAATGTGTGATGCTTGTGGGAAGCAACACAAAGGGATATTTTATCAATGTATCACATGTTTTCTTTCTTTCATTCATGAGGACTGTGTTTTTAGTCTGAAAAGGTTGCTAATTCAAGATGGTACATACCAGAAATTCTTTCATCCTCACCCTCTCATCCTCACCTACGGATTTTCAGAAGTAGATCAACAATAAAGTCATGGACTTCTTTTTAAAAGAAGGGAATTATGAGAGGAGCATAACTCATAATAGTCATCATCATCCACTTATTCTTGTGGATGCCCAATGCAATGACATTACAACGATGACTGAGAATGACGCATTATGCAATGCATGTTTGGTGCCAATCACTGAGAACACGACGTTTTACAAGTGCAAATGATGAGGGATGCAACTTTCTTCTCCATGAGTGGTGCACCCGACTGCCTGCTACGGATATCACAAAGAACATACCCTTCTTCTCAAACCAATGCATACTTTAATAGCGGGTTAAAGGTTCGTGAACAGTTTATGAAGCTTGGAGACCTTCATAAAACTAAATATCACCCGCACCCTCTTTCATTTCTCTGTGGAAGGAAGAGGTAGTGAGTGCACCAAGTGTAGTAAATATACTACTACTACTACAACTACAGAGGAAGCCGCCATATAAATACTTGAAATGAATAGAAGGAGCGGCTCATCAAAAGGATAAGTATGTCCTAGTGGCATCTTGTTGGTGGGATAAGATTTTGAGACCAATAGGTCTTGGGTTCATTCCCACAAGGGTTTTTTTCCTATATTTATTGGGTTTCGTTCTGATTTGGTGTATAGGGCATTATGTCTAGTGGAGATGGATATGATCGGGTTGTTTCGCTGGTAGCACGATTATACTCAATAAAAGCCTTGTTTGGTTGAAGGAGCCTGAAGCTTTTGGTACTAGTAGCGTTTAGAAACGCTCCTACTAGTAGCGTTTAGAAGGAGCTACAAGCTTTTAGGGAAAAAATTAACTATTATAATCTCTGAAGATAATGAACTTTTTAATGCACCAACTTTTTAATGTCCATTTTGGTCATTTTATATATTTTATTAAAAGTTTTAGCTACTCTGTCAAACACCTAATAATATCTAAAAAGTTACGACTACCAACTTCCACTACAACTACCAACTACCACTACAACTACCAACTTCCAGCCACTAGTTACTTTTGCCAATCATAGCCGAGAACTAATTAATCTTCAATAAGTAGCTTTAACATGGCTCGAGCGAGTAATCACCCAAGCCCAAATAGGAGCAAGCCCATATGCAAGATAACAGAAAAAGACAAAAAAAATACAATTGAAATAATATCAAACTTGGGTTATAAAATTAAAATGGTAATTGTGAATTAGTTCCTTTGATATGTGCCTTAGTTGTGATCCTTACTGTATGGATTTCTTTGTACAAATTACTCGATTTTTTATACTAGGATCATTTTTTTTTATTTATCCAAGAATGTAAGATACCCCGTTTTTCTAAATGAGTTTGAGTTCGATACTTGAGTTTAAGTCTAAAAGGCGAAGATTAACTAAGAATAATTAAGAGAGTTGATTTGTAGGGAGGTATGGTCATATTCTATGCAGTGGTGGACTCGGGATTTTTTTTCAATTGGGTCCATTTTTTTCGGTGTTCAAAATTTTCACGACAAAACGTTAAAATTTTCGGGTTGGTCTTCGTTTGGGTCGGGCTTGAGCGAAGAACATTCATAAAAATATATAATCATTGCTCGTTAGAAACATTCATAAAAATATATAACTATAACAAAAATATATAACTATTACTCGTTAGAAACAAACACAATAAAAATACAATGCATTCTAATTTCTAAACTTAATATTCATAGTAACAATTCCTTAAACAACCAGACAAGTAACAAAATTCAAGTTATAAAACTAATAAAAATCAATTAGTTAAAATTGAAAAAGTGGGCAATACATAGATTGAACCCATAACCTTATGTTGATAAAGATGGGGGTTTACCACTACACAAGCTTTCCTTTTCTTCTCATCTTGTCCACCTAATTATATTTAAGAGATCCTTATAAAATTTAACATAAGAGATCTACTAATTTTTAAAAAACATTGGGTCCGGGGACCCCGGCCCATAGATTTTATGATCTTTATTATTTTATGAATATTGCAATGTATATGCTTATTATGCACTGCTTAATGATTCTATCATTTTTTAAGCACACAGATCCTTGAGAAAAACCCACATTATGCAAGAGTATATCCATGGAGAAGAACACACATACTTCATATATCTAAGGTCAGATTAAGAAATTTCGTTGAAATTTTATTTGGTAAGAAATTGTTCAACTATTATTCTATACCTAGCTAGAAATCTAAAAAAACCTGTTGTTTTTCATAAATTTCAATGGAATTGACCGGTTAAGGCAGTAATTTGCTGATCTCTTGGAGCAGGCCTACAGAGGCCGTCCTAAGGATTCAGGTGCCCAGCCGAGCTAGAAAAAATATGTCCCTTGCTCTTAGGCCTTAATAAATTGAATAATATAAATTATTATTTTTTAAACAACCATTAAAGTTATAGCAATAAATGATCTTTCACATCTATACGTAACCAAGAATTTTTAAAATTTTTGTACCCCCGGAAAAACCGTGCCCCAGCCGGACGCCCACATTGCCTCTCCTTATAGCCTCCCCTGCAAGCCGAGAAGGAAAAAAACTCTCCCTTGGAAGGCGCTACACATCACTCGCAAAGTATGAAACTGGTAGGAAACCATTAATAAATAATTACTAAAGAAATATTAGTTTATCGGTGTAAATGGTAAATACATTATGTTCTAGTGTGCTAATTGTGATATTTTTTTTCAAACAGTGTGGTACATGAACCTATTGTAGAAGCTGTTGATAAAATTATTGAATGCAGTTATACTATTCCTCACAAAGAAAATATAATATAATATAATTCAATATTGTGATGAGATTGATCCGTTTGCAAAGGTAAATTAGATGGTTGATAAGATAGAAACCATGAAGCACATGTAGATAGTAATTAATAATAACAGTACGTTTTTTTGTAACCAGTCATTGGTTGTATCTAACACTTAATAGGATAGGAGCAGTCGGTTGTGCAAACACAATCTCGTTTGTTTCAAAAGTTCTTTATTGAAAATTACGGCATCAATATGCTCACGTTAAAAAACCCATCTATCAGACAGGTGTAGAACTAGTTTTAATAAAGACGGAATTTAAATAGAATCTAATCATATCTTCTTCATCAAGATCTCTAGTGTCAAATTTTTAAAATACTATACTGCAACTTCAAATCCTTTTTCACCGGAATGTTTGTTTGACTCATCTAAACCAAATACTTCCTACACTTTACTTTTGATTAATCTTAAAACAACATTAATGAATCTTTTTTTTGCATATTTCTGGTTTCAACTCGAAACTCTAAACCAAATACTCCCTACACTTCGCTTTTGATTAATTGTAAAGGCCTAAGGGCACGTTTTTTCAAGCTCGAACATAGTACACAAATTCTCAGGGCCAGCCCTGGGCCCAAGATCTACATTAGTTCCAAGAGAAAACATAAAATGGGCAAACCTATACAAACCAAACCACCTAAGCCCATTTCTAAATCCTAGAGGCCAGGAGAGGCCCATTACATAAACCCAAACTCTACTACAAAAACTAAAAAACACAAAAAACCAAGTTAAAAACAAGAAAAACCCTCCAGCCCCATGTCACAATCCAACTCCAATCTTGACCAACAAAAATCTTCATAGCCCGCTTCATGATGACCCATATAGCATTACCATCCTTCCATTGTAAGCCCAAGCAACACCCTTAAAGCCCAAACACTCTTATTTATTGATACAATCTCTCGGCCGATATCTCAAGCCACAGAAATCCGTAAAAGGCCCAGCTTTCATTACTCCAAATTAATACCTGTTGACTAATAAACCCCTAAGCCCATGTCGATCTTTACAGTCCCCTGAATTGGTGTTTCCCCAAACATCGCTGGCCCAATCTTATTATACATCGCTGGGCCTAATATAATACCTTATTTCTTCGGTCATTAATCCATGCCCAGACCCCCTTTCAAACTGAAACACACACAACCAAACCCATACACGAATTTCACCCAACAAACTAATGTGACATTGCCCTGACCATATTTTTACAACTTTGCATATATTATATCGACTTTGGCTTTACATATATTATATCCGGTGTTAGATCCACACCAATGAGACGGAAGCAGAAAGAGGGAGATCGTGAGTTACGAGAGCAGGGGTGGTGGTAGACGCGACAGCTCGCCAGCAGCTTTCTGGCAAGGCGCGTGCAGTCGTGTGGTTACTCCAGTGATGACGTTGATTTATGATGGTGTTGGCAAACAGTACATCTTTTAGAACTCACAACCAAATTCCTAGGCTAAAGTATAACTAAAAAAACATAGGGTAATGATATTCTTAATTTATTGTACCTGCTTTCATGGCAACATGCTTTTACAGTAATACATAATGCTGTTTATATAATTAGTCTTGTAAAGAACAAAATGTAAAAAAATTTTAAAATGTTGTTTGTGGATGAAACGGTTCATGAATCTGTAGCAAACGATTATGGTTAAAAATGGTCGCAACCAAATTAGCTACAAAATGTTTTGCGACTGCCTCTCTTGTAGTAGGTAATGAAGCGGCTAAAAAAATGTGACGAGTGCTGGCTTAAACAAATGACATAGGATCGTGTTTGATACTTGAGGTTGGTTCATAGAACCGTTGAATCACCCACTTTTATGTTTAATGCTATGATTTACTGCTTGTTAAGGTGAGTTCTATCACCCACTTTTATGTTTAATGAGTTTGCGCTGACATATGTGCTTAAATGTTTTAAAACGAGGTTATATGCATATGTGTGACTTATTACGAAACGTTTTTTTAATGATTGTATATGTGCCTAAGTGCTACAACGTTTATTTTTGGAGCCACGTATAATATCGTCGTTGTCCTTGTGACAGCAATGAGTTGGGATAGTCGTTATCCTTAATGGTAGCGATGAGTTTGGCGCCTCGTCATACTTATGGTGTCGACAAGTCTGGGAGTCGCTGTCTTTACAGCATTGATGAGTTGGGTACGTATAGGATGTTATAAAGATTCTGAGGAGTTGGGCATTCGTTGTCTCTGTGATAGCGATTAGCTTTGTTTAAATTTTGATGTTTCGTCTGTTTCAATAATTTTGTGCAGAGTTGGACTTAAATCCTACAGTCTTAGAACTATGTGTGCTACCTATTACCATCTGTAACCATAAGTATACTCGCATAAAAACCTAACAATCACAATAATATAAGAGATGCATCTATATTTAATTTTTGTAATAAGAAAAAGGAATGAAGAATAACATAAAGTTGCAAATGGGTTGAAGTGTATAACTTATAAGTTTATTTTTTCCCATTCATTTTGAAGAATGGAATATAATGAAAGTACATATATGCATGTTGACGAAGGAAAGAATCAAAGTTTGAGTTGAGAGGAATTATGGGAGAAGCTTTTAAGGGCCGGGAGGGGGCGGCTGACCCCCCGAACTTTTCGCTCATTAGTGGAGAGTAAGTAGTTTTCGTATAGAAAATTTTGGACATATACGTTTTCGACCTCCCGGTCTTATAGAAATTTCTAGGTCCGGCGACTTTCACCCCATTGGTCAGAAATATCAAGCTTCGCCACTGAAATGAACAATTGAGATTTCTTATTGAATGGTTAATTCCTCTCTTGTAATCAAAGTTTGAGTTTTAAAGTACGGTTAACCCACGCCGCCTAGTTAATGACGGTCATGAATGAGGATTTAGTGAATGTGTTAACTATATTAATGAGATGATGGTTGGGCCCTGGATGTGGGAACCAATCGCACACAACCTTTTTATTTTAGTTTATTTTTTGAAGTTATTAATGTTGAGTTTCTAGTTAACATTATATGTCCATGATACTGATGTGGAAATAGGTTTAGTTATGCCCACAACACTTATTATAAATAAATTTCACTAAACCAATATCAATGTTTCATTCATTTTAATTCCATTTTAGATACATATTACCTTATCTTCATACTCTCATCTAGTGAACATAAAGCCAAAAATAATTAATTATAAATCTCTTATATCTATATAATAATATTTATATTCAAAGTTCGTGAAAAAAAATCATAATTTAAGCTACTTTAAAAAAAGCTATGAAAGTTATATTGAATAAAAATAATATTTTAAAAAAATTCAAAACGCTCATGATGGCAAAGGGTTAGAAACGGTAGATAAAAGGAAACCTTAATTAAACTCACATCAAAATGATAAAATCCATCAAACATAATAATAAAAAGACGCATGATTATTATATATTTGTAATTTGTAATAAAAACAAGGGGAGAATTAAGTTTACTTTCGTTTCCATTCAATCCAAAAAACATAACATAACAAAAGCCTATATATGCATGTTGAGGAAGCAAAGAATCAATGTGTAACTTTGAAAAGAATGATTAGGATTTCTTTTTTGAGTTGTTAATTCCTTTCGTGTAACCAAACATGTTCTTTTTCGTTCCTTTAAAATGGTGCATGCGGTTCCCAAACATTATTAGTCTGTATGCAATTTGCACATTGATCTCATTAAAGAATTTCATGGACACTACAGTTGGTATGTTGTTTTTTTTTTTAGTTTACACACACACATCTATATATATATAGGGTGAGGTTATTGTGAGAAAATTTAAAAGTGTGAGAAGGATAAGAAAAAATCTAAACCATTAGATATTTAATCTAATGGTTAAGATCATAGTGGCAATTCTGTAAATAATATTGACTATTAAATTAACTAATTTTCTAGATTAAGGGTATAAAGGTAAATTTAATATTTTTAAATTAAGAAACTAACATTAATACACATGCAAAGTTCCCCATTATTTTTTAAACATCAATAACTTTTTATACGTAACTCTTTTTTTTAATTACACCATAATAACGAGTGTTTTTTATCTTTAATATGAGTACCATATTGATATACTTATGTAGAGTTATTTCTGGTTTTATATATTTAGGGTGTTATTTCTGTTTTGATTCTGATTAAAGTGTTGACTGGTGTTATATTAGGGTGTTATTTCTGTTATATTCAATGTTAGGTGTTCTTTATAAGATGTGTGCCTTCAATATAACTGTTATGGTGTTTTTATGAGTTATGGTGTTATTTTGTTATATTTCTGTTTTTATAAGATGTATGCTTTCAATATACATGCTGTAGTGTTTTTATGAGTTAGGGTGTTTTTATTAGTTAGGGTGTTTTTATGAGCTATATTTCTGTTTTTTATAAGATGTATGGCTTCAATATACATGCTGTGGTGTTTTTATAAGTTAGGGTGTTATTTCAAATTCGAAAATCCTTACAATAAGTGCCAAAAATCGGTTGCATATATTCATTCCATAATTATATTTTATTAGTTAAATTACACTTATACCCTTAAACTACTAAAATAAAAAGGGATACATGTCACCTGCATAATCTTTCTTATCCTTCTCACACTTTTAATTTTTTTCACATGAACCTCTACCTATATATATATATATATATATATATTCTCACACTTTTAAATTTTCTCACATGAACCTCTACCTATATATATAATATATAATATATATATATATATATATATATATATATATATATATATATATATATATATATATATATATATAAGGTAGGGTTCTAGAGTGAACATTAGGTTGAGAGTGAACTCTGTGAACTAATCTGAGCCATTGGATTATATCATTTAGAGATTTTTAAATAATGGCAAGATTGTAATTATAATGTTGTAACTTCCCTTTAAATTAATTGACAGAAGGGTATTTGTGTCTTTTGTAAATTATATTTATTAAACAATATAATCAAAATTCTAAAATTTTGCTAGTTTCCGTATATACAAGATACATAGTTGTTAGTGTATACACATGTGGGGACAGTCTCGATAGTATTAGTTTATACAAGATACACAGATGTTAGTTGGTATGTTACTTGTTTTTTTTTTCAGTTTACACATACACACACACACACACACATATATATGGTATCATAAAATTTTCTTGAAAAAACTGTAACATCCGTCAAAAACGGATTTACCAAACCCGCTCCGTTTATTAACCGAACAATCAGTTAAAAATTTCGTTGCGAATTTAATGCCCAAAATAATTTTAAACGATACATAATTAATTATTATATGGGAATATATAATTAGTTTTTGAAAAACTGTTAAAAATAAGAAAATAAAAAAATATGGCCCTGCCGGGTTTCGAACCCGGGTCAGTCACGGTTCAGCAGACTTAACACACACATGCTCAACCACTCCGCCACTTGTACTTTTTAGTGATATAACCAGACAATTAATTGAAATAATGAAACGGAAATCAAAACCCAGTCAACTGACGCGCCCAAATTCGTTGACCGCCGGAAAATCCGACGATTTCGTCAAACGTCGTCGGTTACCTATGACTTAACATAAACATTTAACCACAACGTCGGTTATAACTGATGTCCAGTCCGCGACACAAGCTATAACCGCCGGAAAAATTCTAACCGACGAATCAAGTCGGAAAACTGGCTAAATACGTTGATGTTTTGCCCTATAAATACCCCCTCGAACCTCTGCTAGCTTTTTCGCTCAAAACCCCACTTTTACCCGACGTAAATCCATTCGCCGGAAAACTTCTGTACCTCGCCGGAAAACCGAACCCTTCACTTCTAAGCCTTACTAAACCCCCTGAGCTTATACCGAAGTTACCCACATCCTTTTCAAGCTTTCTGAAGACTCTCTGCTGCAAGACACACGTCGCCGGAAGTGTTTGCTGTCACCGGAGTTTCGCCGGAGAAACAGAGGAGTCCAGTCGGTATACCTTACGCTTAATCCTTCATTCTTTTTATTTAATCTCACATGTAATTAACCATCAGACACTAACAAACATGATTTAATCATCGAACCAGTCGGACTTCCGATTCTGGTTAAAACTGACGAAGAAGACGAAGTTTATGTAACATATAAGTATAATAAAAATCAAGTTATAACTCGGGTTAGACACACAGTCCAGCGGTGGACTGTGTGCACAATAAACACGTAAACGTCTCGAGTTCGAATCTTGTCCCACGCATGCTGCCTTAATAAAAATGTTTTTTTTTGGTTAACCGAACCGGAGTCACCGCTGTATATGTTAAGTATAATAATAACCGGAATAATAACCAAGATAGACACACAGTCCAGCGGTGGACTGTGTGTATGTTTAAATCACAGGACACGAGTTCGAGTCCGGGCTACCGCACCGGCCCGGATAATTATTAAACTTTTTATTTAAGACAGAAATGGAAATGTTCAGTTTGTATATAAGTATAATATAAATCGGATTATTTAACAAGTTAAACACACAGTCCAGCGGTGGACTGTGTGTTAACTCAACCCACAGGTCCCGGGTTCGAGACCTGTGGAGCGCACCGGTCCGATTCAGTAAAATCTTTTTAGAAATAAATTGATTTTCGGATTAATCTAATTAATATATAAATATAATTAAAAACAGAAATATTTCGGGTTAGACACGTAGCTCAGTTGGTAGAGCTGCGTGCACGCGTACGAGAGGTCTCGGGTTCGAGCCTCACTCAGCGCACACTTACACGCATACGAACCGGTCAAACAGTCAAGGTCAACGGTCAACGGTCAAAAAAAAGTCAACTTTTTTATTATTTTTATTTATTTATTTTAATAAAAAATCAATTAAAAATACTTAAAAATAACATTTTTAAGGTTAGAAAATAGCCTTAAACTCACAAAAATACACCCAACAATCCTACTAAAATGGATTAATAAAATCCGTTTACTTAC
The DNA here is from genome assembly GCA_947069175.1 of Scalesia atractyloides. Taxonomy (NCBI): domain Eukaryota; kingdom Viridiplantae; phylum Streptophyta; class Magnoliopsida; order Asterales; family Asteraceae; genus Scalesia; species Scalesia atractyloides. The sequence goes on from CAMTDV010000011.1 coordinate 5,240,689, forward strand.
TGAACCATAATGCTATTTATCTAGGTTAATTTCACTCGTGGTTAAAACCACTTCGCGTGCATTCAACATCATCAACCGAACGCACCCACTGTGAGTGAATCTTACAACTCCCCCTTTTTAATTACACGTTTTGGGGTGTGTCATGTGTCACAAAATAATTAACTCATTTATTTAAACTTGTGCCATACCATATCGTGATCTAAACTTAGATTGTTTATATTGTTGTGATCATGTATTTCATTTTGTCAACTTATATGTAATTCATTCATTAAGCCCATCAGTTCCTCGTGGGAGACGAGTTGAGCAACGCGTGCCTCAAAACCAATCCATTATTGTTCATGTGTGTATTATTGAGTTTATATTATTTGTAGTATGTCTTTCATATTATCATGTTTATGCAATTCATTCATTAGGCCCATCAGTTCCTCGTGAGAGACGAGTTGAGCAACGCGTGCCTCTAAACGATCCATTATTGTTCATGTGTGTATTGTTTAATATTAAATTGATTTATGAATAAGTTTACATCTATTTTTACTCATGTGTGGTTGTGCACTTTATTTCATAATCAATTAAATAAACTTGTTCAAATGTTTTCCATAGGATTCACTCGCCAACTTTTTGTTGATCCAAAAACCCTTTTTCACATGATACAGGTGAACAGGATGAAGCAAGGAAAACATAGGAAATGCCTTAGAAAAAACAATGAAGCCTAGATTGATATTTAGGACATGATGTAATATTGATTGTAATTTTCCATTAAAGTGTTTTAATGAATATGAAACGTTAAAATAAATGTCATGAGCTTTGATGATAACCCAATCATGCCCCGATCACCTTTTTCCGCTGCGGGTCGGGGTGTGACAAAAATGATATGATTTACTGTAACACAAATAATTCATTGATGTAGTTGCAACGGACGAGCTTCGCCACTTTATTCACGACCATCCACTCAAGTTTGTGCATCTACAACAGCTGAATCACAATAACGAAAATGTTGACAATGAGACGAAGATAAATAGGTTGACGAATGCAACATGTGTGGGGAAGAGATATGGTCATCTCAGTTGTGTTACTACGAGTGTAGGTCTTGTAACTTCTCATTGCACAAATCATGTGCAGATCTACCCAAGACCCTACAAAATCACCCATTACATCCAGACCACGATCTTTCATTAGAATTTTATCATGATTATGAATTTGAGTGTTCTGCGTGCAATCATGTGAGGAAGAACTATTTTTATTCATGTTCTGTCTGTGACTATCGGATGGACATTTTCTGTGTTACTATGTTAAAACAGAAGATCATAAACCACCCTAGTCACCCTCACCAATTGGAACGAATGTCCCAACACATAGTATCTCATTGTCTAGCTTGTGGTAATACACAAAAAGGGGTCTTCTTTAAGTGCACCATTTGTCCTGATTTTCAAATCAACCTGAAATGTGCTTTGTTTCCTGTCAAAATACTGATACAAAATCATATCGATGGGACTTTCATCACTCATCTACATCCGCTCACCCTTGCCTATTCTTTTTCAAATTTTTAACTGATGGCTAAGTTCAATCCCCGTTGTAGAGTCTGTCATGAACAATTCAAATCTCATTTATGGATTTACAAATGTGATAAAGGTCAATATCATGTGAATGTTGATTGTGTGACTTTAAAGAGAGAGCCATCTATGTACATTACAAGTGAGAAAACTCTTCTTCTTTTTTAATCTTTAGATTTATAACCATGAACTTGGTTACATGGTATCGCGAAATTATATTGGAACAATGATTTATCATAACATATATATATTTTGTTGATGCAGTTGCTACAGACCAACTTCATCACTTTAGTCATGCTCATCCGCTCAGCCTTGTTCTTCTGCAACCAAATCACAAATATGAAAAGGAGAACAATGAAGATGATGAAGAAGAAGATGGAGTTCATATTGTGGTAGAAAACCATCATGGTGGCCAATGCAATATGTGTCAGGAACAAATCTGCTCATTTCATGTATGTTACTACTATTGCAAGTCTTGTGATTACTCATTGCACAAATTCTGTGCGGAACTACCCATTACCCTACAAAATCACCCATTACATCCTGGCCATGACTTTTCATTTCATTCTTGGGATAATTATCAATTCAAGTGTTTTGTCTGCAATCATAACAGGAAGAACTATCATTACTATTGTCTTGTATGTGACTATCGCATGGACATGATATGTGCTAGTACATCAGAACATAAGATAAACCATCCTAGTCACACCCCCAGCTAGAACGAATATTATTCGGGCCCATAGTATCAAATTGTGTAGCTTGTGGTAATAAACATGAAGGGGCCTTCTTCCAGTGTACCCTTTGACCCTCATTTTGGATCAACCTGGATTGTCCTTTGTTACCTGCCAAATTACTTATACAAAATCATACTAATGGAACTTTCACTCATCCTCATCCCCTTACCATTGCCTATTCCTTTTTGTTTCCGGAACAAAAAGCTAAATTTCATCCCCATTGTAGAGTTTGTGACAAGAAGTTCTATTCTCATTTATGGATCTACAAATGTGATAAATGCCGATATTACGTGCATGTTTATTGTGCGACTTCAAAGAGAGAGCCATTTATGTCCATCTTCATAACTGCAGGTGACCTATCTTTTACATTTTTTGTTATATTAGTTTATGTAAAGATTATCTTCGTCTAATCTCAAGTATATAATTCATCAGGCCTTGGCAAAACTTATAAAAATTTTAGTGATGATGAACATCCGAATCTGCTCCACTGTCCATTTCAAGATGAAGGTGACAACCTTTTGAAGCATCACATGTGTAATCAGAAGGACTTAGTTATCGGTAAACAAAATGATGGTGAAATTCTCAACCATTCTAGTCATCAACACCCACTCTTCCTTTTCGACAAGCAAACATTAGTCGATAAAAAAATGGTTTCTCTTCACGACCCCTTGAAAAGAATTCAACTGTTATGTGATGGATGTGTAAAACCAATCATGAAAGTACCGTTTTACATGTGTTGCCAATATGTTTATAAACAATGTTGTTTTGTTCTTCATGAGTGGTGCGCCAAGCTATCCTCAGAAGTACAACAGTACCCGGACCACCCCAAGCATACTCTAAATCTCCTGCCAAAAGTCCCTGGTAAGTTATTTGGTGTGTTTGAATGTGCCATTTGTTGGTTACCATCCAATGGTTTTGCGTATGGATGCACAACATGCGAATATTATGTCGATATCAATTGTGCATTCATACCCGAAGAAATCACACATGAAGCTCATCCAAATCATCTCATGTCTAAAGTAAAACTTTCAACTGAAAGGCGTTGCAAAGCATGTCATTTTTTTATGGAGGATGTGTGGGTATTCTGTTGTCCTCCTTGTGAGTTTTACATTCTTGTGGAGTGTGCTTTGTTCTTGCCTAGAGTGATTAAGCACAAGTGTGATAAACATCCCTTAAGCCTAAGATACGAACCGGTAGAAAACCATATTAGCGAATACTTTTGTGAAATATGTGAGGATGAATTTGACCCTTGGGAGTGGTTCTATCATTGCACTACATGTGCCCAGTCTATGCATGCTGCTTGTGTGCCCTTAATACTTCAATGTGAGCAAAATACGTATGCCGATGATGTAACTTTTCTCTATGCGTTTCTCAATATCAAATTTGGAGGAGAGCTTGAGATCAAAGGTCACTCACGTCGCTTGGCTTTTGTTCAAGGGATTGAGAGTGATGGCAAGTGCATTATGTGTCATATGGTAATGCATTACAAGATGATCTTTAAATGCTTGGAGTGTGAGTGTGCCTATCATTTTGATTGTGTCGAGTCAGTGCTGTTGTAAATTATTATATGTGTCCGATCAATTCTATTAACTAGTTTGGTTTCCATCTTTTATCTATTGGTGCCAACCACTTGATGTAGCATTCGAGTATCTAGTAATAGCTTTCAGTTATTCACAAACCCAAAATATCGTACAACAAAAACTAAAGGTTATCATAGCTTGAGTAAGTGAGTAACAGAAACTACCGATCAGTACTCGATATACTTGTACCATGCATGCATCTAGTTATATAGTTCATTACAAGACTTGCTCATGCATTACTGATCCCTTTGTATCTTTTCATCCATTTCTTTTCGGGATAAGGTAAGATGAGATAACGGGTCGGTCTAAGATATCAGGCCTTTTTAAGATGATTTTGTGGGTGGAAGCTAAGTGTGAAGTGCAGAAGCAGTGCTCGTTAAGGCGTTTTAGCAAAAGAAATGTAAGCACAATTAATGGTACAATTAGTATTGTTTAATAAACTGAATAACAAATGTTGAATGATATTGTAGGTTTCTGAAAAGGTACCTAGGGGGGCTGACAATGGTTGTAGGTGAGTTAGAAAACCAGATGAGAACCAGCCTCACAACCACCAATGTGTTATAGATGTTCAAGATTTAACAGAGACTTCAAATTCCTCTGATTAGTACAATTAGTCAGAAATAATCCAGTTGTTACAAAACACATAAATGTTGATCATCTTCGTAACATTTTGCAGCGGAATTATCATGAATCATTGATTTCATGATAGATTGTTATTTGATTAAGATTCGCAGTAACGAAGTGAGGACAATTTGGAAGTTTAGAAATTGTCTTGGTGCCAGTTATGATTCCCGCCCAGACATATATATAGATATGCGTTTATATAAGACAGTTATAAGCGGTTGAATAAGGAGGGAATAACCACCCTTTGAACCAGTGCCATCCAACCATCATAACCACTCAAATATCTCGGTTATACATACATATAAGTATAAGTCAAATAAAACTAAATTACATATATATAATTATGTTTATATATTCTAATACACTCCCCTAAACATAATTATGTTTGTAAGAGTGCATTAATACGCTTCTATTTGCATCGTCCACAACCAATTTTGCTCGATTAAAATCGAACTTCCTTCTTGTATACAACTTTCTCATTCCTTGCCAATCGTTCCCAGCATAGAATGCAAAGTGTTCTGTTTCATATCCGGCATCTTCACGGCTTCCTTTGTTCTTCTCGGTTAGATCCGCAACAGTCTTTGTCTGATTGTCTCCTTCACTTCTACTTCCTCTCGGATCAACCTCAGGCTCCTTTGTCTCTTTGCCTTCTGCTACCTCCTTTTCATATACCTTTGTTTGAGTTGTTTTGAACTTATGGTAGTAGACTAGGACATCTAGATACATAGCATACATTCATCGCATGAATTCTTCGTCACAATACTCAAATCCCATAGCCTTAGCAACCATGGCCCATAAGTTGTTTTCTGTTACACGTCGATGCCCTCCTTCTCTCTCAACTACCATGTATAACTCTAACAGACTAACCTTTCGATTATCCGAGGCATATGCAGGAATTGGCCTCGTCATAACTTCCAGTTTCTTGGTCAGAAACCAGTCCACCATCTCAGCGAATTTTGATTCTAAAATAAACTTATACTTTCGAACATAATCACCATCATTCATCATTTCAAGTAACGCTTTACAATCCTGGAATTCTTTGAATTGCATTGCTTGAAGTATCATCATGTTCCAATCGGGTTCACTGGAAGATACATTCAGATTTTCGAAATATTCATTCAAAAATTCTGTTTTATACTTCTCATATTCCGATTCTTTACTTATCATGGATTGTTTTTCTAACATTCCAATCTCTTCTTCCTTAGTCATCCCAGTTAAATCACTTTTCTTGTTAATTATAGGAACACTAAACGTGGGAAATATTTTGCATTTATTTTCGATGAATTTCACCATGAAACCTTGGGTTATTAACTGATCTAAACTTAGCACGTTCCTGTCTATATCCGGAGTGTAGAGTACACTTTGAATTCGAATTTTCTTCGACCCAGACATTTTCCGACGACTCCTATACCCCTTATGAAATAAAAATGATTTTCTCCAGTTTTTGTTTCCACACTGGACATACCCTTAATTCGTTTAAACGTGTCTAGACTGCCAGAAAAATGATGTTTGAAGGTTTTACTTACATACCAAATCTCTGACCAGAATCCTCCATCAGTGCCGACTACAATATACTCCATTCTCTGATCACTTTGATGATCATGTATTTTGTTGTTGCTGTATTCCAATATCAACAGCCAGACGAATCAGTTGTGTTTCCTCGTCATTTTCCTTCATCTTGCATGTTGAGATTTGGTGACCAGGTTTGTTGCAGTAATAACATCGCCTCTGCAACCATCTTCGTTCTTTCTTCTCGTCAGAACAGTGTTTACACGGTAACATGGATGAAGTTGGGCTGAGATCATCATCGCTTTGAACCTTGCTCTGATACCACTTGTGTGGTTCATCTTCGTAACATTTTGCAGCGAAATTATCATGAATCATTGGTTTCATGATAGATTGTAATTTGATTATGATTTGCAGTAACGAAGTGAGAACAATTTGGAAGTTTAGAAATTGTCTTGGTGCCAGTTATGATTCCCGCCCAGACATTATATATATGCGTTCATATAAGACAGTTATAAGCGGTTGAATAAGGAGGGAATAACCACCCTTTGAACCGGTGCCATCCAACCATCACAACCACTCAAATATCTCGGTTATACATACATATAAGTATAAGTCAAATAAAACTAAATTACATATATATAATTATGTTTATATATTCTAATAATAAACACATTGAAAGAAGCAAGATAAATAAAAAGATGGAACAAAACACAAGATATAAACAAGGAAATACTCCAAGCTTACCCACAAATGTGTGGATTGGGAATATATTGGAATATCATCTCGTACCAACTAATATTGTCGGTTTTGTTAATGTGGTGCTCACATATGTGGTTTTGGTTACTCCATTGGAAATCTCCCAAGAGATCACCTATCCTGCTTGCTGCCACCTAAATACACTTTAAGTGTTGAGTTTCGTCATCCACAACGAAGGTTGTGCCCAACATGCGTTGGAGGTTTGTTTGAAGTCGGGTTGTATCTCTTTGTCATAGGACAATGTGATATTTGCCTAAAGTATCAGAAGTTGTATCTCTATGGTGTTTACTATAAGTTACCCATAATGTGTATTTAAATGCATAAAACAATATCATTTTCTAAGAAAAAATGTAATAATAAGGTTTTTTTAATCACATTAAACACAAAAATGACAAAAAAAATTGTTGGAAGGTCAATCCAACAATTCAACGCGGGATATTTAGCATGTAGTCTGCAACAAAAATTATTCATTCTAACCATTTGTCTGACCCGCCCTACCTGTCTATTTTGTCGCCTATGTCATGTATGCTTCATGATTGCCACAACCTCTCGTAAGGTTCTCTTGATCAAAAGCTAAACATAACCAAGGGTTGCTTGTGGAGACTATGGTTGGCCAGAAACGACAGAGTTCAACGGGAAGATGGTGTCGGTGTCTAGAATTGTGGAGTCGATCAAAGAAAACACCTTTTTATGGGTCAAAAATAGGGTGAGGGGTTGTTCTTTGGAGTGGAATAGACGGGTAGATTTTGATATTTCTATGACTGTCTGAGTTCGTGTTTTTCTCTTTGTTGTTTGTATTTCACAACTTCTTGCTGTTGGCTTTATTTATATAAAGTGGTTGTTGTTCAAAAAAAAACATAACCAAGGGGAACTGTGTTTTCGTATGTACTTGTGTATATTTTATGACACCTGTTAGATGCTACGTACTCATATTGATTAAAAAAAGTAATAATATCTTAACCCTTAAAAGTAGACTTAAAAGCCAAAATAATTCATATAAAAATGTAGTTTTTTTATTAGCAAGTTAAAGTTTTTACAAAATGTAATTTTTTAATAGCAGGTTCTTTTTTATCTAAATTTTATCATTCTAAATTTTTTTATATTAGCAAGTTTTTTTTACAAAATTGTAGTTTTTTAATAGCAAGTTCTTTTTTATCTAAATTTTATCATTCTAAATTTTTTATATTTACATATTGGTTTCGTTATATATTCATACTCGTCGAATCTGTATAATTAATTATGTTACTCATGTTACTTCTTATACACATCTAGTTTTTTTTTCTCATGAGCAACATCACAAGTTACTAGTTATGTTACTTCTTATACACATCTAGTTTTTTTCTCATGAGCAACATCAAGGTTACTAGTTACTAGTGATAATGATATGTCTAATAATTTTTCTTAATGTTGATCTTTTAATGTACCATTCTAAAATACGTGTTGTAATTAGGAGACTCTCTAGTCTCTATCAAACAACCGTACCCAAGAATATAATTAGGGCACATGTAATACTAATAATAAAGATGGTATTATTATATGACATTTTGTCCCTCTTTAAATAGTTGTGTAATATTGACCAAATAAGTAATATTTATTAAGTAAATGGTTTGGTAGATAAAAAGGAGAAACTTTGTTATAACATGTACCAACATAGAGTTATATGGGTATAAAAATAATATATTTGATCAACGTTAAAATAATATATTGAAGAGTTAATGTTATGGTTAATTATGCATACAAATTACACATTCTAAGGAAATCCTCACACTTAAAGATTTTTTTCAGGGATCATCATGTTCTTTTACTTCATCGCTTCGAATCTGGTTTAAGTACGTGATTTAGAAAGAACAAGTAGATGCTTAAATGATGATGAAGAATTGGGCAGGGTCGAACCCAGAGCAAGTACCTTGTTGGTGACCATTCTCCGCCCAAATCAAAATAGGGGCTGAAAAAAAATTTAAAATTATATATATATATATATACAAAAGAAAATTATGTATGTTTTTAAAAAAATCTTAAAAAGTCTAGATTTATGAACCAAAAAAGTTTTTGGGCCTTTTCAGAATTTTGGACTTGTGAATTTGTGGTCTAATTTGCCGATGTTTAGAAATTAATGTTTAGACTTTGATTATTTGAATGTATGGAGATTTACGAATAGGGTCCAATTTTTTTTATCTCACACAGAGCAAAAAAAAATTTTGATTTTCGAAGACGCCTTGAATTTGGGTGAAGATTATATATTTTTTCATAATCATAAAAATTGATGAAACTAGCTGTAGATTGAAGATTAGTGGAAGCAATACTAGAAGACTTAAGGTAAATGACTTAGCCTTTTGATTTATCAAATTAGGGCTTAACTGTTTTATGATGTTAGCCACTGTGTTGGGGTTATTATTGACATTGATTTTGACTTCAAAAAGGTTTTCCGGTTATCAGCTTGTATTCATGAAATTGTTAGGTTGTATGCTAAAAGTTGTTTTGAAAAATACCAAATATTTTTTACTTAAATTTCAGTACTTAAAGTATGATAATGGATTGTAGGTTGATTTTAATTGTTTTTTTTAATTAGAAAAATCAGTGTCGTCTTCACCATCCTATACATACCATTTTTTTACTATGTTGTAAAATTCATATAAAGTCATTCTTAATTGTATGTTAGAACTGTTAGAGCCAGTGTGTGTGGTGTGTGTGTGTGTGTGTGGGGGGGGGGGGGAGGGATGAATAGTTTTCTTAAAAATTTCTTGCTTACTTTTAATTTTCAAAAGACCAATTATGGAAAATCACTTGGTGTATAGATACACAACCGATTTATTAAGGTTCAAGGAATGTTAACCAATCCTCTTACATCCTTTTTCCAATTCTCTAATCAAGAGTTTGCTCCACTAATCATCTCCCTAAAAATGGTAGGGTTCATGGGTACACCAGCGTCTCATTGGATAAAGATAGCGATCATCACCTTCTTCAAGTCAATGTCAATATCAATATATTGGTCTTTACACTTCTCATTGTATGAAAATAGTAATATCTCAAACACGTTAACACTGTATCAAGATGGTATGATTTCCCTCGATTTACAACATACGCTTGCTGAAATTAAGAATGGAAATATTCTAATTCATAGAGAACAGGGGTGTAAAGGAGTCAAGTTGAGCCGAGCCCTAAATTTTTAATTTATGAGAGCTCGGCTCGTATGTAAATTTTTAAGTTCGGGCTCCACTACTTTATTATTTATTAATTAATTTATATTAATTAGAACTTTTACTTTTTTTTATAAAGTTGTATATAACAAAATATATGTGTATATATATAATTCAGCTATTTATCAAAACTCTATAAATAATAACTGTTATAAATATATATTCAGTATACAAATAATGTCAAATAAACTAAATATATCACTTAATTTGTATAAATACTATGCTAATTTAGGTATGCGAACCAACTCGATAGTGAAGGCTTCATTTACTAAATAAGCTTATTTTGGTATTGGGCTTGGGCTCGAGCTCGTTTAAGCTAGGTCTGTTTCAAGCTTTTTTTCGTGCCGGTCTCATGTAACGCCCCAAAACTCAAATTGTTTAATTCGCTAGTATGTGTCCATATTTTATAGTATGAAATAAAATAACTAAGCTATTTAACCTAATTAAATGTATGATAAAAACTAGCAAAGAAAGAAAGTTGTGTCAATTATGTTTTAGTAACAAACAAGAGGGACTAGACTTGGTAAATGGGGTTGAAGTTTAATAAATTAGCCTAAGTGTGTGTGTATGTGTCGTACATGGAGAGAAAGAAAGGAGAAAACCCTTTCTTGAATGAAGATGCAATTCAACCCCAAATCAAGGTCTGAATCGAATGGAAAACTTGCATGAATGAAGATTTCTCACCATCTAGTTTAACAAACATGTGGTAAGTTGTAATTTTTGATTTGGAGATTTTGTATTAAGTGGGTTTATGATCAATCTATGAATTGTACGAAATTGAGTATAGAGATGTGTTAGAATCATCAAATAAGACTTGAATTATGAATGATTTTAAGTAATTTGATGATTAAAGTTGAAACCCACAATTGATGGTGAAAGTAGTAACATGGGTGAATGACCCATGTCCAAATCATGTGCAAATTCGATTGATTATGTTGAATATGATGAACTCTTGCAAGTTAGGTTGAATATGGTATGAAGTTAGTTTAATGTTTTGTTGTGTTGATGATTGAAAGTAAGAAATTGGAACATTTCGCACGAATTAGTTGTACATGGTGCATTAAATAGTGTACGCACACCAAGTGTTTGATGAAATGCCTAATATAAGTTAGTATGTGAAATTATATGCTAAACAATGGATGAACATGTGTAGAGTTTGATAATGACATGATTTGTGATAATTAAACATGAGAAGATGTATTGTAGAAGGATTTCGTAAGAAGGTGTAGTTGATGGTATGATTGAGTAGAATTATGCATTAGGATTTGTACTCTATGCTTGAATGATGAGATGCACACCATATGTTGGACCAATTGCTTGTTGGTAACTTAGAAATGAATGTGCACTAAGTATATAACATATGAACTTGCTAGTAAAGAATGATGTTGTTATTATGTTAAATAGACTAACATTGTATGTGTAAATTCTTTGCTGATGTATTCACCTCTGTTGTCAGACTTTAAGCATTTCACCTTCAAATCAGTTTCAAGTTCAACAGCAGCTTTCCATTTCTTAAATTTATCAAAGGTTGTCAAATGTGAGATAATGAAAGCATTAGCATGTGAAAATATGTGTATGTGAATGTGTATGTGTAGGTGATCATGTGGTTGTAAGCATATTATATCATGAGTATGAAATGTATGTAATGTCATTTGCATAGTCTACTATGATGACACGGATGTATGAGGTTAAGTCGAAAGTTTATATGTTAAACCGTTGACTTCTGAAAGTCAACTGCGCATAAGAAGCATGCTAGGTTCTTGTCATAATTGTAAGATTATAGAAAGTCATATGGTACGTGTTACATCAATATGTGTTATATGGATGACATGATGCATTATATAAGTTTGAAAGGATGTGATTTTGGGTATATGTCTTATGCTTGTTAGAATTGACTAATGAAAGTCAAATGCGAGATATGCATTTGATATAAACATTAATATGTACAATCATGTATGCTAACAAGAATGTGATTGCGATGACATGAAAGTATAGGGATCATGTCGAGATGGACTCAAGCACGAAAGGCTAACGGGTCAAGAGAAGGCGAGGAAGCAGATACGAACACGAACGTATAAGGTAAGTGACTTCCGATTCACTTCTTAGTAAGTATAGAGAGTTTTGATATTTATGAATGTGGGGAATCATGTAAGATTATGTAGTAAATGCGAGTACTAAGGTAAGTATTTTGTAGCGGGTCGAAAGTAGCGAACTATGTCGAAAACAACTTGGTGAAACCAAACGGGTCAAATTAATGCGCTTGTACCGTGTAACGGTGGCGTAATTCGTAAAAGTTACGAAACCGGTTAAGGATTTTGGCTAAATCACGTAGACAAACATTCTACGGTCAACTAGAAACGAGTCCTAAGTGAAACAAATGAATATTGAAGAAGTTACTTGATTTTTCCGGAAAAGGGTAAAATGGAAATTCAGCAGCTCTGTGCCGTAACCTACGGCTGCCAGCCGTAGGCTACGGCAGGCACTTGCTGCCTTTTTGTGCTCGTTAGGCCGTAAGCTACGGCCACCCAGCCGTAGCTTACGGCGGGCTTTGTTGTTAAATTCTGATTTTACTGTTACGTTATGAACTCCGGACAACTGATGTATTCGATGATTTATGAAATTTAAGTGCATTATTGAAGTTTGGATGCATGATCAAGCTAGATGTTTGTCGTTAAGGTTGTTTATACTTATGCATGTATCAAGTAAGATTGATCTCTAAAGAGTAGTTGGGTCAGATAAGATGTATGCATGTTAATAAACCTAATGTTTCCAAATAAGTGAGATTCGTATGAGGCTAAGTATGGTGTTAATAATACGAGGATTGACGATATTAACTGAGTCGTCTATGAGAATCAAATGGAAGTGCAGGTATGTAAGTGTTGGGCTCTCAGAGAATGGAGGTCGGGTGTAAAGAACGAATTTGGAAGAACATCTTAATGGAGTAGTAAACGGATATAGATTGCCACGTGGGTTACTGATTGTTTATATATTTATTAATTTATGTATCATGTCACCATTTACTAATGTGTTAGTTATGTATGGTGACTGCAGATTATTCGGGTTATTATTATCATCCTAATGGACGAGTGGACGAGGATCGAGTCTAAGATTATGGATTGTACGAAGAAGTGGTCACTGGTTTGTATTCGTATATTAAAAGAGTCTCACTAACTAAGGATGAACGATGTATTAATTTAAGAAGTCGTTTTAAAACGGTTTTCAAGTATGATAGAACAGTTATAAAGAAAGAATTTTATGATTCATATTTCCGCCGCGTCATTTTGTTTAAAACGTATTAGGGTGTTACATCTCAAATAGCCCGGCTTGTTTACACCCTGTCAAAAAGGTGACTAACTAGTTACTTATTAAAAAAAGATCCTTTACTACCTTATATCTTTTATAACAAAGACTGCAACCACCCAAAAAAAATTGGTTTGGAGCTAGACTAGTTTTGAACCTGACCCAAATTGATTAGAAGGGCTGCGATTTTGAAAGTTAAAATCGATTTTAAATTGAACCTATATAAGCTAAACCGGTTGAACACAAGGTAAAAGAAAACCAGGTGGGGGTTACGACCCGAACTGATTTGGGCCCAAAACCGGGTTTTGTACACCTCAAGGTCAAACTCACAAAAGTATTAACCGGAGTAAAGATGCACATATCAGGTTCAAACACTAGTTCAAACACAACTGATCAGGTTGATCAACAAAAAGTCAAAACTAGTTCCAAGTTCAAACCAGTTCAGAATTTGTCAGTTTGTTAGACCTGTGTTGAGTGTGTTCTTGACCAGCTTTGCTCGATTTTTTACTTTCAGTTTAGGCTCAAAGCAGTTTCAAATGGGAGGATAAGAAACCAGTCACAAATCCTATGGTTTCTAATAAGCTCAAATCAGTTCCTCTCCTTATCGGTTCCAAATCAGTTTCGATTCGGTTAAACTTGGTTCGGTTCACGAAGCCGTTTGGATGTGCACCCACCACTAAATTGGAGAGCTATTTAAATTTCATAAATAATAGTAAAAAAGCAAAAAATATAATGTATATGTGTATGGGCCTCCTGAGCAAAAGTGAAATAGCACGAATTTAAGTTATTTTACAAATTTTGTAAAAATAATGTTAAAAGTGTGGATGGTTAATCGTACATCATATGATGGCGTTGATAATCAAAAGATAAAGAATACGTGCACTAATTAGCCTTTATCCCAGTTGTTAAGTGTTTTATGTCTTACGTAAAACTACTATCGAGCCGGGGCTTAAGCAAACTTTTTTATATATATCTGCAGTAGATTATTATTATTATATTATATTATTATTATTATTATTATTATTATTATATATTATATTATATGTATAAAATGAAAATCAGATTTGATTGATGAACAGGGAGGGTATATAGTTGAACTTCAATCAATAAATATGAAAAAAAGCTTAGGCAGCTCTGGATGAGATTGAAGTACAAAAATGGGAACTGAAATCGGAGATTCCTCCGGTGCCGGAACAAGCAACGATGCCGGCACCAGCACCTCGTACGGCGGCGGTTTCCTCTGGCGGCTCAGCCGGAGATAATGAGAGCGGCGCAGAAAGACGACCAGTACGCTTCTTACGTCTACGAAGCCTGCCGTGACGCCTTCCGCCACTTATTCGGTCAGTATCTTATCTTATTATTATTATTATTATTATTATTATTATTATTATTATTATTATTATTATTATTATTATATTCTGATTATTTATTTAGGGCTTTATGTTTTCGTGTATATTGATGTGTTTTAATTTTTGTGTTGATGTTGTGGTAGGTACTAGGGCTGCTATATATTATCAGAGTGAGGTTTGTTCCTTTTTTTATTTAACTCTACTTTATGTTTGTAACTAAGTTAGGGTTATAGTTGTTCTGTTATTTGTTGTTGTGCTTGTTGTTATAAGCCTTGATGATTATATTGAGTTCAACTGTATATGTTGCATATTGATTTTTGAACTTGTTTAGTATCATATGAATCAACAAAACAAGCAACAGTTTGTTGGCAGCTAATAATTTCCGACTCCACAAGTCGATGGAATGTCGGATAATAATGTTATACCAAGTCGGGTTAGGATAAGTCAATTGGTTAAAATTTAGATTAATGTTTATCTAGCAAGTTGGTTATTGGTTGGAAATTAGAATGGTAATTTGATTATGGTTCAAATACGTTAGTTCGCCTAGCAAGTTAGACTAGTTATAAATAGATGATTCTAGTTATGAATTCATCAAGAAGAGTTGTAATGTAATCAGTTTTTAAGCTATTTTTCTGATTAATATATGTGAGAGTTATTCACGAATCTTCGTTGTTCTTATTATTTGGGACTTGAAAATTAGTGCTCGCATTGTTCCTGTCTCATTTCATCATATACTCTTGATGCGCAGTCCACACCGGCCACTGTTTTTCAGTATTTACTTTGATGTTTAAACGATGAATATATCTATCTTTTGTTTGATGCTGGTTTTTGGCTTTTTGCAAAGTAGACTCTCTAGGTTTATCTTAGGAGTTTGAACTTTTATCCTATTTAGAACAGGTGTGCCATTTGGTGGATATTGTTGATCTTAGTTTCTTAACTTTAGTGGTGTATGATTATGTAGACAAAGCTTTTGGGCCAGATGCTTTATTATATTTTAACAACCGGGGCAGGACAGCAGACACTGGGAGAAGAATACTGCGATATCACACAGGTGCTAAGATTATAGTTTTGATCAATTGATCTATACACTGCTCAATATATTTATAAGGATGATTAGCATGAACATAAGTAGCATGGGGTATAAATGCAAAAGTTAACTTGCAGTTAAATGCATAAATGAATGTTTTTATAAACCATGTTTATCTTTAACACAACTGCCAATGCTGTTATATATTGAATGTTCAACCTGTAGCTTCTAGATTAGGCTTACTTCTCCTTAAGCAACACAGACTCAAAACTCTTTATATGATTAAGGTTTATACTTGTAGGTTGCAGGTTCATACGGACTTCCTCCAACACCAGCAAGGCGTGCCCTTTTCATCGTCTACCAGAGTGCAGTTCCCTACATTGCTGAAAGAGTCAGGTTCATTCTCGTTTTATGATATTTGTGGTTTGCAACTGTGAAGTTGGTAATGTTTGTTAAGCATATAAACTGTAGTCAACCATGTAATTTGCAGCTCTAGAATTGCTTCACGTGGTATTGCCTTGACCGAGTCACTGTCTGATGATCTCGAAACTTCTAGAAGCAGTCAAGATCAGTCATCCGCTATTCAAGCCTCTTCTCCTTCACCAGTAGTTTCAGTTTCACGTCTTTCAACACTGAAAGAAAGCGTTGGCAGGCTTTGGTTGCACACCGTTCAGAGATGGCCTGCAGTATGTCATTTTACATGTATTTTGATCTTATAGATTGAAAAAAAAGTTCTATAATTTTAAATTTTATCAAATAAATATTAGGTTTTATCATATACCAAGAGATTGTATAAATTTATATGTATAACTTTCCCTCTAGTTAGTTCATAATTTAACAAGATATAACAATATATCGTTGGTTAAATAATATTTTTTTAACACAGGTGCTTCCGTTAGCGCGTGAATTTTTGCAGCTGATTCTTCGTGCTAATCTTATGTTCTTCTATTTTGAAGGTGAGTATTTTTAGATGTAGGTGGAGACATAACAGTTTATTATTTTTATATTGATAAATGACCAAACAACTTGGTTATATTGTAGGTCTATACTATCATATATCAAAGCGTGCAGCAGGCATTCGTTACGTTTTTATTGGAAAGCCAATGAATCAAAGGCCTAGGTTTTTATCTTACCTATATATCTACATGAGTAAAATGCCATTTTCGTCCCTGAGATTTGGCCAGTTTTGCGCCTTTCGTCCAAACGTTTGTTTTTCCGCATCTGATCCAAAAGGTTTGAAATCTTGCCATTTTCGTCCGACTCGTTAACTCCATCCATTTTTCTCGGTTAAGTCAGAGGTATTTCCATCTTTGTTGCTAACTTAAAGGGCATTTCGGTTTTTTTCACTTTATGTAAAAAGACCAAATACCTCTGAAAAAGACTGAATTGCCTTTTAAGTTAACAAAAAAGATGGAAATACCCCTGACATAACGGAGAAAATGGATAGAGTTAACGAGTAGATGAAAATGGCAAGATTTTAAACCTTTTGGATCCAGATGCGAAAAAACAAACCTTGGGACGAAAGTTGCAAAACTGGCCAAACCTCAGAGGGACGAAAATGGCCTTTTACTCGGACTTCATACATGTTTAAATTGTTAAGTATGGTATAATAAGTTAATAACTTTTTTTAATATAATGCAGATACCAAATATTGGGCATGTTTCTATTGGTTCAGTTATGTATTATTGTGGCTGAAGGATTGCGTCGTAGCAATTTGGCATCCATCACAGCTTCGGTTCAGCATACATCCTTACAGGTTCACCAAGCATCACGAGGTCTTAATCTTCTTAACTATTTAATTGGTTTCATATATCTCTAATTATCATTCTTGTATGTGTAAATATCATTACAAACTTACTAATTACACCCTGAAAGGAGCAAACATGTGACTTAATCGTTCTTGATGATAAAATTAGGCCTTATAAGCGAAACGAACGTTCATGAACTTGTTTGGCAGGAAGTTCGTTTATTTAATAAACGAACGAACAAACATGAACAAAATGTTCTGTTCATTTAATTAAACGAACAAACATGAAACACGTCTTGTTTGTGAACGTTCGTATATGTTTGTTCATTTATGTTCGTTTATGTTTGTGCGTTTGTTTGTTCCTTTATATTTTAGTAAATACTAAGTAGTTATATTTATATAAATATAAACATAAAATGAACTTTCTAACTACTTAAACAAATATAACTAATTAGTAATTGGGTTTTCTAATAAGAAAAATGAGTTTTCCCATGAAACTTATCGAGCTATCGTATTCAGGCACTAATTTATATCAAAAAAACTTGTTATGTTCGTTTATGTTTGGTTAATTATGTTTATTTTTGTGCGTTTGTGTTTGTTTAATTATGTTTATTTGTGTTGTTTTATGCTTGTAAAATTATGTTTGTTTAAGTTTGCTTGTTTATTGTTCATGAACTGTTCGTTTCGGTTTAAACGAACGAACACGAACATGCTCATAGTCTTAATGAACAAAAAAATGTGTGTGTATGTATATTCGTGTCCGTGATCATGTTCGGTTAATGTAAATGAATTAACACGAACATGCCTCTGTTCGTGTTTGTTCGGTTCGTTTACAGGCCTAGATAAAATTAACTTTTTGTAACTTTTTCTTGTTCTTCAGGCCGAGGTCTGCCTGTTTTAAACGAAGAAGGAAATTTAATCACGGGGGACACTGACAAAGGTTATGGGATATCGGACTCTATTACAACTTCAGAGGTATGCTTCTCGACTTATTATGGATTGTATATATATTCGATTAGGTCAAAATATCGATATTTTGAAGTCTTTAAATTCCTTTTTAATAACTGCTTTAAAAATGTATCATGTCAGTTTAACGCATATTCATATTCTTGCAGTCTTCGTCAGTTGGTATTAGCAAATGTACACTTTGCCTTAGTAATCGCCAAAATCCAACCGCAACTCCTTGCGGTCATGTGTTTTGCTGGTATCGTCTCTTTATACCTACATCGTTCTCGAGAGGTGGCAGTTTCGGCCCAATTACATATAAATGGGTCAATTGGGTTTTTTGTTTCAAATGGGTTAACTAAAAAGAGTTCACCGCAAGAGAAACTGATTAAATGGATTCAAACTTACTCGTCTTTTTTATTTCATACAACTTCCTAAGTCATGCTATTGAAAAATTAGAATGTTATTATCGGTTTCTTAAATATTTTAAAGAGTAAAATGACATTTTTATTCCTGAGGCTTGGTCAGTTTTGCGGCTTTCGTCCAAAGGTTTGTTTTCCGCATTAGGATCCAAAAGGTTTGAAATCTTGCCATTTTCATTAAGCTCGTTAACTCCATCCATTTTTCTCCGTTAAGTCAGAGGTATTTTCGTCTTTTTTGTTAACTTACAAAAACGGATGGAGAAAACGGATGGAGTTAACTTATAAAAAAGACGGAAATACCCCTGACTTAACCGAGAAAAACGGATGGAGTTAACGAGCCGGATGAAAAGACAAGATTTCAAACCTTTTGGATCCAGATGTGGAAAAACAAACCTTTGGACGAAAGTCGCAAAATTTGCCAAACCTCAGGGGCAAAAATGGTATTTTCCTCTAATTTAAAATATGGAGAAAAAAGTGTTTTGCGGGTTATAACCATGTGTTGACCCGATACCTAACCTGACCATTATGCCACCTCTACTTTTCTTTTATCTACCTCTCTCCCGCATGCTCTCTAATATTGGTTTGAGTTTTTGTGTAGGAATTGCATTATGGAATGGTGTAACGAAAAGCCCGAATGTCCTTTATGCCGTTCACCTCTAACTCATTCAACATTAGTTTGTTTGTATCATTCAGATTTTTAACACCCAATTATCCCACAAGAAAAAAATGCATGTTTGCTAGCAAGTAAAGCTTTACATGAAGGTGCGACTCGAACCATAATGATCATACCGAAATATTCCAGCTTTTGAGCATCATGTTCTATCCATCTTGTATTCCGCATGTTATGTTGCATGTAAACATTATTTCACTTGTAGAAGAAATTTTAGTTTAGAATATTTTTTTCACTGCCCGAACAAACGAAAATGTAGAAGTCGTATAGACAAATATATTACATTTCCTTTGCATCAAAAAATATAAGGCTAACATCTTGGATGTCGTGTTTAATCTTCTGTACTTTTTTAAACGGCAATTGTTACTCCTACTCTACTTTATACCAATAAACAATTCCAAATTACCTTTTTACCCAGGTTGGAACCTCGGACCTCCCCTCTAAGAGGGATGTGCCCTACATCGGCAAACTTTGAGCAAAGCTCGAAATAGTATACCCTAAAACAAATTAAGAAAGGCGTTATACCAAAAGAAATTGTTTAAAACAAAAGAAAGTATTTAATTCCGACTGAAAAAAAATGAGATAAAAACCAAAACCTATAGAAGAAAGGAAAGAAAGAAACAGGAAATGGTAAGTTTGAACGGTTGTGTCCACGCTATGTGGTTTTTGAGGACCATTGTCTTGCACCCGCCTTACCTCATTGATCCAATGTTGGTCTTTGACTACATAGTATATAACCATTAATTTTCAATGTGTTGGGGAAATTGGATTCTAATAATCTTTACAGACGTCATTGGCGGTCCCACTTTTTTATACCCACTGGTAGTCTCACCTTTCAAATACTTTGCCGGTCGTCAGTTTAAAAAACTTAACGGGGTTAAATTTTTTTCCGAGTTACAAAATGATGTTTCAAGGCTTTTAATCAGAACGATGATACGAGTCGATTGATATAAAACTTACCTTAAAACGGTGTTCCAAATGGAGAAAACGATGCTTCAATTCAGGTGTTTAAACTTCCAATTTACAAAAATCTCGTTCGGAGCACTGTTTTGAGATAAGTTTTATATCAATCGACTCGTATACTCATTCTGATCAAAAGCCTTAAAACATCAGTTTGTAACTCGGAAAAAAACTTAACTTAACTGAGGACTAATGGAGGCAAAATATTTGAAAAGTGAGACTTTCAGTGGGAATAAAAAAAAGTGAAACTACCAATGGTCAATGACGTCTACCGGGGATTAATAGAATCCAATTTCCCTTTGTTGGTGACAAAAAGTGAATGTATTATTGGAGTCAGTGCACAAGGCAAGTGACTAGGTGAGATGAGGCACAACTTAAGCTTCTCAAACACACTTGAGCCATAAAACACGCCTTAAACTAGCAGAAAACATGCTTGGTCTGGCCAACAGCTGCCTGAACTCGTCAAAGCCGAACTAAAACCTTGTAGAGTTGAGCGATTGGCAGAGGCATGAAGTAGAGTTTCATGAAGAGTGAAGATGGGGGTTTAAAGGGATCAAAGGGCTAACGGGATGCATAAATACCATGAATAGTAAACAGTGTTGTGTAGATAGACCATAAAGTTTAAAAGTTAATTAACTTTTAAATTATAAAACTGTTTATAGCTAAGAAAGAAGAGTGCATGATCTCGCGAATTACTTCTGAATTTATTCAGAAATCATATGTAAGAACTATAGCATTTCGTAATTTAGATTATTATTAATTGTTTATATTAGAATTTATATTGCTATCTAACTTTTGTATCTTTCCTCTTTGTGCCTCTTGAATGTTTCGGGCGTGTGTGCTTTTTGCACCCTAGGCGACAAGTGAGGCTTTACACCTTGAGCGCTCTTAGCGCCTTTTGATTCTTGGGATATGAACGCCTCAAATCTCATATCTTCGTGTATTGAAATGTGTTCCAGTGAACTTCGAACGTTTACGGTGGATCTATAAGAGGTTAAGACCAATCTCATTTTGCGTATTCACGGACTCAGGAGACCATGATAAGCGTACCAAGCCGAGGTCATGGAGATTACATGGTGACATTGGTTGCCAATTCTACGCCATAGTGATGTCTGCCCGTGGATCTGCTTTGGATCCATGGCATTCGATGTGATATGTGCGACCCAACTAACCAGATTGTTTACAACTAACCAGTAGCCACAAAGAACATGAGTTGCAATAATCGAAAAAATAATCCGAGTCCTACAACATACCATAAAATACTTTACAGGATCAAAAACACAGCCAATGCAGCATATAACAGAAAAAGAAACCATCCTTGCACAAGATCAATCACGAGAACAAGTAACCCACCGCGTGACTACAAGTCTTCGATAGCATAGACGGAAGCTTCTCTCTTCTAAAATTGTCTCCACAAACAAAATGCAAGATTCAAACCATTACCAACCTCCCTTAATAACATATATAATCCTTAAATTACATATAGGGCTGCCTCATGTTATTTGCAGGAGATCCTGAATACAAAAAAATGGCTTCAATAAAAAAAATAATTTTCTTCAACTGTATGCATTATATTATAAATTAATTTAAAGATGAGACCTTATAACTTGTGTGATTATTTGGCAGGCGCGGTTGTTGTTTCGGGATGATGCACATGAACGTCTTGAGGAAGGAGAACACATTTGATCTTCAACTCTTCGAACAATTTCTTCAGTTCTAAAACTAGTTCACTTCTTCGCTTATTCTTTTCGGGAAAATCTTGAAAATTCATTGTATGATTGAAAAAAAGGGCCATGTTTATCTTGTTTACATTTTCAATCTCCTTCACAACAACACTGTGATTCGGGTGCCATAATTGGGAATTCTTCTCCAAATATCTGACCATAAATAACAATAAATTCATAACATAACCTAAATTTATACAAAAAGCATATTGTTAAATGAGTAAAATGCGATTTTCGTCCCAGAGGTTTGGCCAGTTTTGCAACTTTCATCCAAAAGTTTGTTTTTTTCGCATCTGGATCCAATAGGTTTGAAATCTTGCCATTTCCATCTGGCTCCTTAACTCCATCCATTTTTCTTTGTTAAGTCAGGACTCAGGAGTATTTTTGTGTTAGCTTAAAGGGCAATTTGGTCTTTTGAATACCTATACATTATGCTAAATGCTTGTACATAAAGGGCAATTTTGTCTTTTTGTGATTTTCGTCCTGGAGGTTTGGCCAGTTTTGTGACTTTCATCCAAAAGTTTGTTTTTTCACATCTGGATCCAAAAGGTTTGAAATCTTGCCATTTCCATCCGGCTCCTTAACTCCATCCATTTTTCTTTGTTAAGTCAGGACTCAGGAGTGTTTTTGTACTTTTTGTGTTAACTTAAAGGGCAATTTGGTCTTTTGAATGCCTATACATTATGCTAAATGCTTGTACATAAAGTGAAAAAGACCGAATTGCCCTTTAAGTTAACAAAAAAGACGGAAATACCCCTGACTTAACGGAGAAAAATGGATGGAGTTAACGAGCCAAATGAAAATGGCAAGATTTCAAACCTTTTGGAACCAGATGCAAAAAAAACAAACCTTTGGACGAAAATCGCAAAACCTCAGGGACGAAAATCGCATTTTACTCTTGTTAAATTGTTAAAATTTATGCAAAGAAAAAACCTAAACTTACTTTTTAATCTTGTCTTTCAATAGCCCGATCTTCTCAAGTGGTGTTGCAAAATCGATAGAGAAATGCACATTATCTCCCATGTCAGGGCTTCTATAGAAATTACTGATCGGTTTTGTTGACAAAACCGAATTGGGATAATAGATCTTCTCGTTATCAAATTTCAAGAAAACCGTCGTTAAGATATTCATCTCTTCAACTATCAGCTGTAATATAAAAGTAGTAAATTATGGTTGCAATTTTCATGAGTGCAGAAAAGAGTTTAAATAACAAAAAATTTGTACATTTCGTACCTGGACCCCGTCAATGACGCAACGATCACCGACATCAAATGGATGCATGATGAAAACAAACACAATAGCTTCGAAAATCGTCTTGCAGGTGTTTCCAAATATAAAAGCGGCCACAACAAGCTGTGATGAGAGTAAGACGAGTACTTTGGTGGTAGCAATTTCAGTCAAAAGAAGCCACACAACTAAGACTATAACAATCAACACGACTGTAACAAGCTTGTCGAGCTGTTTTACTGCTGTCTTGGTGTCACTTAACGCGTGTGCTAAAGCTTTACGACCATTGAACACTTTTACCTGACATAAAGTAACGTGACATGAATGTCAATGAGCATTTATTCACTTTTTCTTGAGTTTGTGAAACCAAGAAAATAATCACTAGGTTCAAATTTTTAACTAATAGTACTAGAGTTGCAAACGAACCAAACGTCCAGCGAACATTTCGTGAACCGTTTGACGGGAAGTTCTTTTGTGTTCGTTTATTAAACAAACGAACACGAACAGGAAATTTCATTCGTTTAGTTAAATGAATGAACATGAACAGAGGGCATGTTCGTTCATTTGTGTTCGTGAACGTCCGGTGACGTGTTCGTTTATGTTCGAATGTGTTCGATAGTTCATTAGTGTTCTTAGTTTTTATATTTTATTTAGGAAAATGGATTTTAATAATCCTAACTATTAGCTGTTGGCTGGCAACGGTCCCAACTTAAAAAATAATCAATGGTGGTCCCACCTTTCCATATATTGTAAACCAATAGACCTTTACTAAACTGAAAATGATAAGGGGACAAAAAGAAATTAAGTTTTTGTTAGTAAAGGTGCATTATTGTAATATGTGAAAAGGTGGGACCACCACTGGTTATTTTTTAAGTTGGGACTGTTGCCGGCCAACGATTAATAGTTTGGATTATTAAAATCCATTATTCCAATAAATACTTCAAAATTCCCACAAAATAAATATCTAATAAGTGTCGGTGTATTATGTATTCAATTCATGAACGCTTGTTGTTGTTCGCTTGTTTCCATTTGTGTTCATCAACATTCATTTTCATCCGTTGCCTAAAATTAACAAACGAACACGTTCATTTCCTTAACAAACGAACACGAACATAAATATCGTTGCGTAAATGTTCATGAACAGTTCGTGAACACATGTATTTCTTGACAAACAAACACGAACAAGAACAAGGTCATGTTCGTGTTCGTTCGGTTTGTTTGCAGCTCTAAATAGTACTCAAAATTGATCAAAATATATATGGGATACATCTTTTACATCATACGAACAAGATAGAAGAGTCTTACCACCCATTCTGTTAATGTTTTTCGGTCAATTTGACCTTTTTCAGCCACGTCGATCATTGGAAACACAACATCGACCTCTTCCTTGATCATGAATCTCCTTAGATCCAACTCTTCAATGTATCTACAATGTAAAAATATAGCATCTATAAATAAATCACGAACAATGAATAAATGGCACGTGTTTTGAAGTATCTTGTAGATGTAGACATTCTTACGTAAAACCAGGCTGTGCAACATTTCTAAATATATGATAAGCAGCAGCAATCGCTTCCATTTCACTGGTAATCTCTTTATCTGCAGATTCAGGTGGTCTATCATACGCACTTTCTTCAAGTTCACCCGAAAACGTCGAAAGCCCCGATGTCGATATCACATCAACCAACATTTTCATAGTCCAAGCCGACACTTTTTCTCGTTTGATTTGATGAAGTTTACTTACGTCAATCACATCTTTCGTTTTCGCATCTTTCCCCTTTCTCTTCACCTGAAAACTCAAACGGCTTTTACTTGCCGCAGGAATTTGTAGAGATTCCATAACTGGTGGACCCGAAAGGGTTAGAAGAACATACTGAAGAAAGAACGATTCTTGAATTCTATCGAAGAAATTGCTGACGTGGAATGACGTCGCTAAGATTTTAAGAAGTAAAGTTTTTAGAAGCCACATGATGGCACCGACCAATAAGGAAACGATAGTCCACGTGACATAATCTAATGCGCGAGCTGCGGTTTTTGATCGTTTATCAACTTGTTCTTGGGTAGTAAACAGTGTTGTCCACGTAATAAGAACGACGATCAACCAAATGCATACTTGAACGCTCTTTTTTAACCCGTGAACGAAATATAACACTTTTTTTCTTAACAAGAAATTCAATTCTATCAACAACACGATAAAATGCATAAGCCAATTGGTGACTAACATACCACAAATGATCACCATTAAGAGCACAAGCCATTTGTATAACTTCAAGCTCCAGATTTCGTAATGCTTTAACTCGTCGATCGTCAAGCTACAAACTAGACTACCCAAAAGCAATAGAAACACTAGCCATTCAAACAGAACTTTCATCTTCACTTTCTTATACTTTAGCTTCTTTCTTATGTTCACCTTCTTGTAAATCTCTTCATCTTCATGATCTTCATCCTCATCAGCTCCTCCTGCACCTACAGGTGACGCCATTAACGGAGTTTTCGGAGTTATAGAATAGTTCTCGTTGTCTCCTTACCGTTTGGTGATGCCACTGTCGTTCTAGGTGATGCGCGATTCGATGCGGTTCTTGCAGGTGAGTTTGAGCTCTGGCCAACTGGTTCAACCGTTTCATCAAACATGTGGTCAATCAAAAGCTGTTCACCGAATCGGGATTTCGGCTTGGAGTAAATCGATCGGGCTAATGTTTTTCGCCTGGTTAACGTTTCCGGATTGGGGATTTTGGGAGGCCTGTTAGGGCTTGGCATGAAAACTGTATTTTCCGGATGCAAATCTACAGATTTTCTATGAGGTGACTCAGCAACACCTCTAGCACTTTTTACATCTCTCTCTTCGCCGGAAATTGTTACAACCACTGAACTTTTTCTGTTCTCGGCCATACTTATCTCCCCTGTTTTTAAGCTTTTACCATACGCATCCATTCAAGGTTAAAACCCTAGAATTTTACAGTAATAGATAATAACAAATTACAACTAACTAAAACAGAATTAAGTTTAAATTTTCCAACTCTAGAATTTTGCAGGAACAGAATATAACAAAATACAACTAACTAAAACAGAATTAAGTTCAAATCTCAACCCTAGAATTTTACAGTAACACATACTAACAAATTACAACTAACTAAAACAGATTTAAGTTCAAATTTCAAACCCTAGGATTTTACACTAACAAAATATTAACAAGCTACAACTAACTAAAACAGAATTCAGTTCAAATCTCAACCCTAGAAATGTTACAGTAACAGATAATAACAAATTACAACTAACTAAAACATAACTCAAGTTCAAGTCTTAGCTCTAGAACTTTACAGTCACAGAAAATAACAAGTTACAACTAACTATAACAAAATTCTTCAAGTTCAAAATTTCAAAATCAACAGCTGTTTTTGAGCTTTTACCATATCAGTACAGAGTATGAAGTCAATAACCGAAGAATCACTAACTAAACTCCAATTAAAACAGAATTCAAGCTCAATAACAACAAACTTAACGCATTCATCAAACACAAATGATCAACAACAACTGTGAAATCGATAAACGACTAATTTACAGGTGAATCAACAACAAACTGACGGAGATCTGTTACCTAAGACAGAAGCAGCGTTCACTTCACTCGTTAGTCAACTACATGAAGATTCAGATGAAATAACATCAATCTAAGGTCAATGTTTCTAGAGAGAGAGAGAGGAGGAGAGTCAGTTATTGCGTTGTACGATGCATTAATAATAGAAAATTTAATAGAAAAATGGTGAAGTTGAATCAGATGATTAAACAAAAGCTAAAAGGAAGACTAAACACGTGTTTTTTCTTCTAGAAAACTGTATTTGATGTTAAGTATTCCACTGATGAAGATTGTTGTGTAACAGAGTGACCGGAGAAGATTCCGGCGACTATTCTGGTGACGATTCCGGTGACCGGAGGAGAGGGAATATTGCTACGCTTTTTAAAAAGGAGATATAGATACATCATTAATAAACAACTTTATTTAAATTTTTTTATAAAAGGGACAATAACTTATAAACAGTAGATAGACTTTTATTTTTTCAATTACTAACCAATAAACATGCATATCTACACTAGTGTCATAAATAATTACATTTATAAAAGACTAACAAAGATGGTAAAAAAAGGCTTTTTTTTAGTTATCACTTCTGATGTATTTATATTCATCTCTCGCGTAATAAGTTTTGTATGAGAAATTAAAGTTACGTTTTAACTGAGCAAGACGATTAATCTGCAAGTTTAGCAGTTTTTTCTTATGATGACATACATATTGGTGTTTTCATAATTCTCAACGTATGATGAGTGGTAAAGTTATGTTATACATTAAATCAAACCTGGTGTACTTAATGTGATAGGGATACGTCGAATGATTTGATATTTTGGTTGAACTACCTTACAAGTTGTGATATAAAAACATTTAGGGGTTTTAAATAGATCGTAAGTGCAAATTACATGTTTTATATAAATAGTTAATTTTAGAAAATTGTTTACGATATAAATTATTCAAATCACGTACTTACATATGTGCTTGAAGGACTCCTAGATGACAAATTGATGGTAAGAATGGCGGATAATTGTGTGACAGGGTGACCGAAGACGATTCCAGACCGAGGAGAAAGAATACTGCTACACTTTTAAAAAGGAGATATAGATACATCAACATTGTGACAACAACTTTATTTAATTTAAATTGGTATAAAAGGGACATCAACTTAAAACTTATAGATGGAGACTTTCAATTATGGTGCCATAAAGTTATTGTTCCTTGATCTAATCTTTTGTTGTTTTAATTAATTACATTTTAAAAAAGTTTGAAAAAGAAGGCACATAAGCTTTTATGACTCTCTATCCAATCTTATATCTCGTGTAACAAGTTTTGTATAATTAATTGAAGTTAAATTTTCGACCTGTCTACAAGTTAGTTTTGTTGATGAAATATTGGTGTTATCAAAATCACAAACGGCACATTAACTAGTAAATTTATGTTGTACATTGAAATATGAATCAGACTATGGTGTAAATCTTGTACACATATGTGGCATGATTTGGTCTTTTGGGTCAACTATCATGTAAGTTTGAAGTGGTATGGTTTCAAATCTTGCGCTATCCAAATGAGTCAATCTCAGGTCACACGCAATATCATATCTAAGATACACCACAACGACGACATCTTGGACCTTGCGCCGACTGCATAGATGTTTCCTGAGTCGCGCACGAGGTCAAGACTAATACAAGGGCAGTCCCCACACTTAGTCTTTCAGAAAAGAACCCTGTTTCCTTAGACCTTGCACCAACTGCATACATGTTTCCTGAGTCGCGCGCGAAGTCAAGACTAATACAAGGACGGTCCTTACACTTAGTCTTTCAGAAAAGAATCCTGTTTCTTTTGACCTTGCGCCGACTAAACAGGTGTCCGTTAAGTCGTGCGAAAGGAATAAGCGCAGGGTAACACCAAACAAGTACGACAGGTACTAGTGGCAGAGTTGTGGGCCAATAGGCGCTCAGAAGGCTGTATTGGATCATGCTACACGATGAACATCGTGCAGGAGACAAGAAGCACATAAGGACGTACACGTGGCACCAATCAGCTCGCGCCGACCACTGTCCCACGATCTCCATTGAGCAGACAACAAGGACAATCGTCAGGACACGTGGGTCAATTTACCATGAGCCAAGCACCCTTCTCGCTAGGGATCGCTAACGGTCGTGGCAGAAGAGACAGAATGGATAGTCCTTGTTGTCGGCTTCAGACCCAAGGCCCATCAGCCCATCTTCTTCACGAATATCTCCATCTATAAATAGAGGACTTCACATCCAGGTTTAAGGATTGCTCTCTTGCTTATACACACACTTTTATCCTCAACACGAATATGTATTCTCACACCGGAGAGTGGTTACAAAGAGAACCTCCCCCCATTCTCCTACTTGTAACGAGCTTACGGTGTGATGTTAGTTGTGCAGGATTCTCACGGTTGATATTGGCGAGACGAAAGAAGAGTAACCTATATTTGTCGAGACACAAACTACTTACTAATCTTTATATTAGTTTGGTGTTTCTTCAAAGTTATGATGTAAAAACATTTGTGGGACTGATAATGGTTTGCAAATTTTATTAGTATCATGTTGATAA
The DNA here is from genome assembly GCA_947069175.1 of Scalesia atractyloides. Classification (NCBI taxonomy): domain Eukaryota; kingdom Viridiplantae; phylum Streptophyta; class Magnoliopsida; order Asterales; family Asteraceae; genus Scalesia; species Scalesia atractyloides. Next base: position 5,270,152 of record CAMTDV010000011.1, read on the forward strand.
AGGTTCATCGTTTGTTCGTCAATAAGGCTATATGGTGTGGGATAAAGCTTCTAGGGGCTTTATCACGCCACATGAGGGTCACGTAGACGACGCATAAACGGGGGACTTTATCGTTAACTTGCACGGCGTTGAATAATGTCCCCTATAAAGTTCCTTTTAACTATATTAAAAAAAAAAAAAAGCCAAATCTTATTGGATAATACATGTGGTCCCCCTCCTACTCTTCATGCAACGCTCGCTAAGGCTTTCGCGGAGGCCATGCATAGCCCCCAATATGGCAACGGTAGGGTGGTGTTGGGGACTCCACCTAGCTGAGGTAGCTAGGGGCGTTACCCCACACCGGCGTTACCCCGAGATCTATGGACGTAGTTTTTAAAAGACTTAGTTTTGCTATTCAAAAAGGGGTAATGACGGAGATTGTTGCCGTTTACCATCTATCTTAATGTAAATTCATAACACGATAATAAATGAAACAATTTTAATTTAAAAAAATGATGAATCCACGAGCATCAAATAGATACAAGTGAAATGTTGCCATTGTTTTGATGGAAAAATTAATAGTTTGAACAATAGACAAATGCGGTCCCATTTAATTCACTTCAAAACAAAGTGCTTTTGACGACCGATATTTACGTCGGAATTCCCTTTGTAAAACCGTAAGCTACTTGGTGTGGGTGATGGCCCTACTTGGATTATGACCCTCCATGTCAGCGTCACGTCATAGTCCTTGGAGGATACCCCTCTAAGGATGGAACCATGGGTGATAGCCCTACCCCACATAATTAATTTATTTTTCTTTTTTCCAATTCAACTAGTTTTTTAATATTTACTAATATAAAATAAAATCATTAATATTAAAAACCACACATTACATAACCTATAAAATAAAATAACCTAAAAAATAAAAAAATAACCTAAAAATAAAAATCGTAAGAACTCCACTTTTTCGCATCTTTTCTTTCATTTCTTTTAAAATCTCTTGATCTTCTTCCGAATACGAGTTATGTCGGTCGTCATTATCTCCCACTCTTTAAAATCGCTCGATCTTAATATTTTTCAAAATCAGGATTTTGTTATTCACCATTTAATATCGAATGAATAAAATTCGAACTTTGTTTTTTGTAGAGTTACAATCTTTTTATCAGTGATCAATTGGCGAAATGACAACTTTACCATTTAATTCCTAACATAACCTATCGAATGACTAAAATACCCTTTAATTATCAGTGATCAATTACCTAACAAAGTATGACATACGCAAATAACCTATTGATTTCAAACATTCTATCTATCAAATATCTCACAATTCAAATTATGTAAATTCAATTAAACACAAATAAAATTATAAATTCAGTATAGCACAATTCAGACTATGTAAATTCAATATTGCACAAATTAAACTATAGAAATTCAGCATGACACATAACAAAGTATATAAACTCATTATAATACATATTCAAATTATATAAATTCAGTATAGCACAAATTACACTATATAAATTCAGTATAACACAAAAGCACACTATATAAATTCAGTATAACACAAAAGCACACTATATAAATTCATATAACACAAACCAAATTATATAATTGTAGACACTTAAGAGTTGATTTCGGTCATAGTAGACCTATAATTTTCCACTAAACTTTTAATAAAAAACTGATCTGAAACAATTTTTCATATTAATTTACGATGTTAGTGTTGTAGGCCTATAATTTCTTGTCCTTACAAGCAAACCTAAAAATAATCAAAATTTAGCAACCATTCCTAAATTCTTCAAAAGTATTTATTACATTAAAACATAAATAGAAAATAAGTTTCTTATCATCTAACTAACTTAAAATCAAATCTAAGAATTCATAATTTTATGCACCTTAAGTTGCATCGGCTAAAATAACCAAGAACCATGGTTGCATACTTGCCGGTTGTCATGAGAAAGTAGAGTCAATCAGATCCTCGATCTTTCTAACATAGTTATTACATCAAATCCGCATTCAAAGATATGACCAAACACCAGAATTAACAAAATATCAAAGAATAATCAAACTAACGAAAACCATATGAAAAAAACTAAATAAACCATATGTACTTATTTTACTGTATAATTCACATATACCTTTCTATTAACATCTTTGACAATTCTTTAAACTTCGTGGCAGATAACACATCCTGATTTTTATTAACTAAAAGTGAAATTATTTTTTAATACAAAGAAAAGGCTTACAATATCATCACTTAAAGGAAAAAAGAACTGAAAGGAGCTACCTTTGACGTTAGCCTCTATTTCCTTCTCCGTAGCTGGTCTTGATTCAGTGTAAACACCGCTTTAAAAACCGACACGGGAATACAACTTTACGGCTAAAGTTATAGCAGTGACCACCCAAACCACTTTCACTTTAAACTTGTTTTTCCACTTTCACTTTAAAACTTGTTTCAAACATGGTTATTGCATCAAATCTACATTCAAAGATATGAACAAACACCAGAATTAGCAAAATATCCATGAATCAATACCTCCAGCAATCAAAAAAATCATAAAATCAGAAGCTACTCACTAATAGACAACAATTAGCCAAAATACATAATATGTCTAATAAACTAAACTAAAAAACAATAAGCTTGTTTAAGCTCGCAAGCCTGCTTGAGCTCAATAAGTGAAGCTCACGATCATTTATCAAATATATATAAACTTTAGATAAGATTATTGCTCATATATTTTTTCATTTCTTGCGAAAATGATGCGAAAGCATACAAATGTATCAAAAAGTCAAAGCCAATAAGACATGTTGTATCGTCATAAAAACGACATGAATATTGTGTTTAGAGTGACTTTTATAGTTTTACTTACGCCAGCTTGTACGAGATATGATTCGTTTCTTAAACCAATCATCTCTGCAATTTGATGAGAGTAATCTTCAATATTATCGTCTACCATAGAAAATGCAAAACTAAATGATATTTGGTCTTCATCTAACATCATCATCCTGTATTATTCAATTAATAGAAAACATTAATTAAATCAAATTAGTACAACTGTAAGTCGGTATAATAAGATATTTAGTTATATAATACAAACTTTACCAACCTTTTTGTCAAGCTTCTAGTGAAACAAAAATAATTCTAGATCCAAAAGCATATAAAGATCTAGTAGATAGATCATTAGTCATAAGAAACATTATGAAGGGTACAAACCTGAAGATGGTCATATCAAATCATGATGCGTCGTCATATCACATATTCTCCTTCCCATCTCACGTGCATTAGTACGTTCAATAATAGATTAACCACAGTTTTTTGTTAATCTAATCACATCTTAGTATGAGTTAAATATCAAAAGAATTACAGAACCAACTCAACAACAAACAAAGATACAAAAACATATTTAAGCACAAGTAACCTTAAAACACGAAGATGGTATCATGCTATAACAGAACTCAAAACGAACCGTAAAACTGGTAAGGAAATTATTTCAGAAGCAAACCTTTGAAATGCGTTGAGATCCATACATAATCCGTAACATATTACTGGAAAACTTATCTCCTCTTAGATTTTCCAACATCATTTTTATCTCGAAATCAAAACACAGATAATCAATTAACTCAAACTAATTATAAAAACCTAAGAGACTATCAAAATCAACAAAATATACCTCGACTAAAAGGCGATTCTTCGAAAGAAGCTTCAATAAACCAAGTGCAACATCTGAAACCAAAACAATGATCTCTAACTACCTAATTGCAATACATGAAAGATAAATTAAACACAAATTAAACACGAATCATAAAATAATGTTAGTTTAAAGTATTAAAGATGAAGAGAAAAACAAACATGATGCTTAGTTTCCTGCAGTCGAATGTCACCAGGCCTGATTGAAGAATTAGGGTTTCTTAATGGTAGAGCTACTTAGATCTATGGTTCTTGAGTAGCACAATAAGATACAATTGAAATATTATAATCATTATGGAAAGTCCAATTTGATTGAAAATCTTGTGATTTGTTGTCACACCCTAACCCGCAGCGGAAATGGTAGTCGGGGCATAATTGGGTTGTCACCAAAGCTCATGACATTTACTATAAAGTTTCATATTTATTACTTCCAATTTAAAAGAGAAATTACATCAAACAAACAAGCACAACATGTTCTAAACCCAACATTCATGAACTCTTTATTTTTCTTCTAAGGCAATTTCCTATGTGTTCCTTGCTTCAACCTGTTCACCGTATCATGTGTAAAAAAATGGTTTTTGGGTCAACAAAAGTTGGCGAGAGAATCTTATAAAAACATTTGAACGAATTAGTTATATTGGTTATTTAAATAAAAATGTGCATAACCAAATATGAGCATATGCATATGTAAACTTAACCACAAACCACATAATATCAATTAATGCACACACACACATATCCAATGATGAACAATGAGATCAAGGCTCAATCAAACGGAGCCGGTCTAATGAGGCACCTGATGCTCAACTCGTCTCCCACGAGGAACTGATGGGCCTAATGAATGATTTGCACGCAACTTGACAAAAATGTAAACACGCAATACAACAAATAACATTTACATCACATGTTAGATCATATAATGGTAATTGCACAAGTGTTTGAATAAACGAAATGTATAAACGATACATGATACACCCCAAAACATGAATAAAAAGGGGAATTTATAAGGATTCACTCACAGTGAGTGAGTTCCTTGCTTGATAATAAAAGCGCACGAGTTGAGGATTTGATCGAGGAAAGAATACTAACCTAAAATGATACGCAGATAAATCGGTAAATATAAACAGGTTAATATTTGATTTATACTCTTTATTAGATTTGAGATTGTTTTATAGTATTATTATTGAGAATTTTATCCTTAGGAAGTTGAAATTTTTAGTTGTTTTTAATTGTTTTAAAATTAAAATAATAATGTATACTTGATATAAATAATAAAAATAAATAAATGAAAATAATATAAAAAAATTGTCAGGTCTGACAAGACCTGACTGGTTCGTTGACTGTTTGACTGCGTGTGATGGGGCTCGAACTCGTGACCTCCCGTATGTATGCACGCAGCTCTTCCAACTGAGCTACGTGTCTAACCCATAAGGATTCCTATTTTAATTACTCTTATATACTTATAAGAATATATCAGAAATGATTTAATTTAAAAAGAATTTAAAATCCTTCGAACCGGCGTGAAAGATCTGCTCGAACCCGCGACCTTATTGATGTTTTGCATCTAGCTCAACCAACTGGGCTGGGTGTCTAACCCGATATATAAGTAATTTTTATTAAATTTATACACTTACAGAAACTGAATATATGTAAGTATTAAAAAGGGTTGGTATAATTTACGAAATCGGAACCGTGTGCGTGACTCGAACTCGGGTCTGCTTGTTCAAATTGCACACAGTCCACCTCTGGACTGTGTGTCTAACCCGGTTAAACATAAAATTTAATTAGATTTATACACTATATCGACTTCATCTTCTTCACCATTAAAACATAAACTGAATCTGATTTAACCAAATTGTGATCATAATTTCCACTGATTTATAAGATGTTAATAAAACGAAAGGTAATAGATGAATTGTTTACCGAATGGTGATGCTTTTGGTTCTCCGACGAAGATTCCAGCGAGTGAATGTATTTCCGACAAGATCTTGATAACAGAGACTTGTAGAGAGTTTAGCGAGAGTGTGTGTGTTCTAATTGGGTTCAAGGGATCACTATTTATAGATGAGGCCAGTAACTTGGATTGAATTTTCGGTTTCGGAAGTTTCGGTCAAAATTAATGATGGGCGAATGTTTTGGAGATCAAAATTGATTGTGCTTGACTCATGATTGAGTTAAGACTCATGATTAAAACGGTTTTCACCGATTAATTGCAAGAAAAACACGACAAATTGATGATTGCTTGATTTATGCGCGGCTGTTTTCAGGGTGGGTGTTTCCTTTTGAATTCAGATCCAAATAAACGTAAATATAAAGGATCAATTGACTCGAGTATATCAGATGTGGTGCGGGTGTTGCAGTGGTGTGTTGTGTGTGTGTGTATATCTATGCGACCGGGGTTCGAGTCCCGTGGTCAGCATAATTTTTTTTTATTTCTATTTTTTGAATTATATATATATATATATTTATTATTTCTATTATCTTTATTAACATTTATATTATTAATATACCAAGATCATTAAACGATTAACATAATTTCTAAACCAATGATCATATACTTGATTACAAAATGGAGCGGGTTTTAGGACCCGTTTTACGGCAGATGTTATATTTGTGGGGAGCAATAGATTGAATAAGGGTGAAGAAAAAGAGCGGAGAAGACTTTCTATAATTTCTCTTCTCTCTACAATGGTTCTGATTCGGATTCAAAGAAAATGGCTAGAGGAAAAGATATAATGGTCGGATTCAAATTCAAATTTGAGGTGCAGTGTGTGATGATGAGAATGGGGAAAGGAGAGATTAATATGATGAAGACTGACATGCATTAAATGTTAATTGCATATCCCTACGTCTTTTAAATTTCAAATTACCATTCGTTTTAATTATTAAGATTAAAATTAATATAAATATATTATGAAAATACATGATTTATAATGGAATAATGAGATAAGATTGACATTGTTAGATAACCTATATGATTACAACATCAGCATTGTGATGTCGTGCTCATCTCTTCTTTTATAATAAAGGGAGATAAATTTGTTTTTGCTAACCTGATGAGTTGTCATATGATCAATTTTATACTAGGGAATTTAGTTTTTTTTTTCAAATCAATATTTAAAAGTGATATGTAACATCCGTCAAAAACGGATTTACCAAACCCGCTCCGTTTATCAACCGAACAGTCAATCAAAATTTTCGTTGCGAATTAAATGCCCAAAATATTTTTAAATGATCCGTAATCAATCATTATACGGGAATAATATATTTAGTTTTTGAAAAACTGTCAAAAATCGCAAAATAAAAATGAAATGATCCAGCCGGGTTTCGAACCCGGGTCACTCACCGAGTCACTCAGCGACTTATCACCTCACACACAAACCACTGCGCCACTTCTTCTGTTTGGTAAGTATTGAAATCATTTAATTGATAAAGTGACTTTACGAATTCAAAACCGGCGCCCAAACGGTTCAGTAGTCGGAATCCCGGAAATCTCGCGAGTTTTAACACCACTTTCAGTTATAACGTAAACCATTAACAATACATCGGTTATAACCAATGTTTGAAGTCCGCGACACTTTTCTATAACCGCCGGAAAATTTAAATCAATGAACCCAGTCGGGAATCAGACCAAGTGCTTCGACGTTTTCCCCTATAAATTCACCCTCAACCCATTGCAAACCTTTTCGCTCAAAACCACACTTTTCCTCGGCGTAATTCCACTCGCCGGAATAAATCTGTTCGTCGCCGGAAAACCGGTTTCCCCATTGCCGAGCTTTTCTGAACCTCCTAAGTTTATACCGAAGTCACCCTTACCTTTTCCAAGCTTTCCGGAGACTAGCTGCTATAAGGAACACGTCGCCGGAGGTGAATTCTGTCGCCGGAGTTTCTGCCGGAAAACAGAGAGTCCAGTCGGTATACCTCTCCGCCCAGTTTCTTTTCCTTTTCACTTTTATCTCACCGTAATGATCTGAAATACACTAATAAACCGATAAAAACTTTGAACCAGTCGATTTCCGAACTCTGGTTATATTTCAGTGAAGAAGACGATGTATTTCCGTATCATATATGTATAATTAAAATCAACTTATTAATCGGTTAGACACACAGTCCAGCGGTGGACTGTGTGCACATATAACGCAAACGTCTCGAGTTCGATTCCGGTTTCACACACGCTGCCTTAATAAAAACCATTTTTTTTGTTTACTGAACCGGAGTCGCCTTAGATATATGTTAAGTATATTAATAATCGAAATAATAACCAAGTTAAACACACAGTCCAGCGGTGGACTGTGTGTATGTTTAATCGCACGTCACAAGTTCGAGTCCGGTCTCCTACATCGACCCGGACAATTATTAACTTTTTAAATAGAGTAAGAAATGAAAGCAGATAATTTGTATTTAAGTATAATAAAAGTGGAAATATATAACATGTTAAACACACAGTCCAGCGGTGGACTGTGTGTTAGATTAAACCACAGGTCCCGGGTTCGAGACCTGTGGAGTGCATGCCCGGTTCGCTTAAAACTATTTTTAAAATAAAATGATTTTCAGTTTAAACTAATTAGTATATATATATAATTAAAATCAGATATATAACGGGTTAGACACGTAGCTCAGTTGGTAGAGCTGCGTGCACGCGTAAGAGAGGTCTCGGGTTCGAGCCTCACTCAGCGCACTTGTATTCCGAATTAACCGGTCAACGGTCAGGTCAACGGTCAGTCAAACGGTCAACGGTCAGAAAAAAATAAATTTTTTTTATTATTTTTATTTAATTATTTTAATTAAAAATCAATTATAAATACTTAAAAATAACATTTTTAAGGTTAGAAAATAGCCTCAAACTCACAAAAATACACCCAACAATCCTACTAAAATAGATTAATAAAACCCGTTTACTTACCAAACCATAATGCGATTTATCTAGGTTAAATCTCACTCGTGGTTAAAACCACTTCGCGTGCATTCAACGTCATCAACCGAACGCACCCACTGTGAGTGAATCTTACAATTCCCCCTTTTAAATTACACGTTTTGGGGTGTGTCATGTGTTATGAAATTAATTAATTTATTTATTTAAACTTGTGCCATACCACATCATGACTTAAACTTAGATTGTTTTATTGTTGTGATTTACTTATATTCCTTTTGTCAAATTACATGAAACTCATACATTAAGCCCATCAGTTCCTCGTGGGAGATGAGTAGAACATCGCGTGCTTCAATTCAAATTCATTATTGTTCATGTGTGTTTCATTGAGTTTATATTGTTTGTAGTTGTGTCATTCATATTATCATGTTTATGCAATTCATTCATCAGGCCCCTCAGTTCCTCGTGAGAGACGAGTTGAGCAACGCGTGCCTCTAATTGTTCCATTATTGTTCATGAGTGTTTCTTTTAATATCTTATGATTTTTGATCAAGTTACATCTAATTTTACTCATGTTTGGTTGTGCACATATTTCATAATCAATTTAAATAAATTTGTTCAAATGTTTTCCATAGGATTCACTCGCCAACATTATGTTGATCCAAAAACCTTTTTACACATGATACAGGTGAACAGGTTGAAGCAAGGAAAACATAGGATATGCCTTAGAAGAGAACAAAGAAGTTTAGATTGTTAGTTAGATAATGTTGTAACAATCATTGTAAATTTCCATTTAATTTGTATTAATGAATATGAAACGCTTAATAAATGTCATGAGCTTTGATGATAACCCAATCATGCCCCGATCACCTTTTCCGCTGCGGGTCGGGGTGTGACAGATTGGTATCAGATCCATGACTATAGGGATATAGGATAGGTTATTAGACCCTTAGAGCCTATACTATAGTCTGCCTAAATTTTAAATTGATTAGGTGGTTACATACAAACTTGTGATATTTATTTGTTTCATATTTGTTTACATTTCAGTCAAACATACATGCTCATATACATATTCATTATACATATATACATATTCATTATACATATATCGATGTTCATGTATTCAATTTATTTTCATACTCTCATTATCCAAAGATTTTGTGCAATTTTCAATTCTCATCAAAGTAAGTTCTGCGACGGGCATGTAGTAACTGGAAGGGTACAAGTACCGGTAGTCGGAACGTCCTGTCTAGGCTGGCATTCGTATAAATCCAATATAACGGACCAGTTTGCCTACCTGGGGACCAACGATGAGAGTACGAAGGACCTATTAGGCCAAAGCATGCCACACCAAACGTCGTTCGAACAAACCCTACTTTGAGGTGTCACCGTGTCTACACCTGGATACATTCCGACCATCACACGTTGTATATATATTTCTCGATTTTCTCCGGGTTTTTGTGTACGCAACCAGGCAGAGACCGTGCGAACCATATGAAAAACCGGTATTCATGGGGGCCCACATGATTACACAGGTAAAGTATGGCGGCATGAAGGGCCTAACAGCGAGCAAAGCCCAAGACATCCTATGGATGTAGTATTTTTCTATAATTATTTTATGAATGTTCATTCTTGAATGCGACCCATGATCTCAAAAGCATCCAACTCATACTCTTGTCATGTATTCATTGTAGATGTCTTATAACCTCGCCCGTAGGAAGACGAGAGCAAGAAAAGCCCGCGAACGCATGGCTACCTTAATCGCTCAACAAATGGCTGCCGTAATACCCAACATTGTAATCCAAGTTCAACAAGCACTTACCAATAATCCTGTCAATCAAGCAAACCAAAACATTTTCAACTCTCCCTCAAATACCACTAAATGTACCTACAAGCACTTCAAATCATGCGACCCTCCGAAATACAAAGGGACTGAAGGCGTCACCGCACTCCTCCATTGGTTTGAAGAAATGGAGAATACTTTTCTAAATTGCGATTGCCCTGATGATCGCAAAGTGCGTTATGCTACCGGTCGACTATATGGGATAGCACTTACTTGGTGGAATACAGAGAAGGCAAAACGAGGTGTTGAAGATGCTATGACCTTAACTTGGAACGAATTGAAGGAAATCATGACCAGACGATTTTGCCCAAGGAGCGAAATCAAGAAGTTAGAAGATGAATTTTACTCATTGAAGCAAATGGAAGGAGACCACACCACCTACAACAAAAGGTTCCTCGAATTACATCAAATGGTTCCCAACATGTTTACTCCCCTCTACCGTTTGATCGAGCACTACATTCGTGGTCTTCCGTCAAAGATTCAAGACCCTGTGATAAGTACCAAGCCTGCAACTTTGGAAGCAGCAATGGAGCTAGCAACAGAGCTCACCGAGAACCGAATCCGAAACAAAGACTTCAAGGAGGAGAAGAAGAAGGATAAAGAATCGACTGAAACCTCCGACTCCACTCAAACCGAATCCCCTTCTCAACCCAATCCTAAGAGAAGAAGAGTCGGGCGACTATTCGCTGCTACCCAACGAAATCAACCAGTTTTTCACGCTATACCCATCCGAGCTATCCCAATCACCCAAGTGGCACCCAACTCAACTTACCCAAATAAGAAACCATATCTTGGACCTCACCCTCGATGCAACAACTGTTTTTATCACCATCCCCTTACCCTACTTTGTCGTCTATGTGCAACTTGTGGACGCTATGGTCATTTGAGCAATGTTTGTCGCACCTTTCAAGACCAAACCTCTTCCCCTACTCAAAACATGGCCCAAACTTATCATCAACCCCAATACCCCATGTTCCCATATGCTCGAGCTTGCTTCAATTGTGGCGACCCTACCCACCTTAGAAACTCATGCCCTCAATTGGTTAACGTTGTCAACACTCAAGCCCAATCAAACCCAGTTAACCAAGTAAACCAAGAAAACCCAACCACTATGCCACCTGCAAGAGGAAGAGTCTTCAATATCAACGCCAACCCTGTCGAAGATAATGACGGCCCAGATGAAGATACTCAACTAGTCCTCTTCGCCGAAGATCCAGATTCAATTCCTATCGTTTAGTTTTATGTTTTTCCATGTGTAGACTGTTAGAGAAATTATTGGATATTATATATTATATATCGTTTTCAGTATATGCTTTTGCTGAGGCCGCAGCTCCCCATCCATCGAGGTTGAGTTTGATCCCCATTTTATTATGCGGTTGATCAGGGCGTGCCCGCACGATCGGCTCCGTTTGATTGAGCCTTGATCGGTCATTTCATTTTACATTTCAATACATGCAATACGCTCGGCTCCGTTTGATTGAGCCTTGAGCGCACATTTCAATTTACATTTCCAATTCATGCAATACGTTCGGCTCTGTTTGATTGAGCCTTGAGCGCACATACAATTTCATTATCAGTATCTTGTGGTTGTTGTGTTTGTTGTAGAGTCGCATAGAACTAATCATAACTTACGGATAAAGTCAATGAAAATTTGACAAGGATATGGTGGATACGCCGATGGTACTTCCTATATATAAGTATTCTTGTCAAATAATCGGAGGCATTATCAGGCGGTTATGAGAGGTTCCATGCATAGGCTGATTGTGTGATGGTTGTTTAGATTAAGTTGTTCAATTTCAGTACATGCAATACGCTCGGCTCCACCCGATTGAGCCTTGAGCACACAATTTCAATTTCAGTACATTCAATACGTTCGGCTCCGTTTGATTGAGCCTTGAGCGCACAGACAATTTCATTATCAGTATCTTGTGGTTGTGGTGTTTATAGTAGAGTCGCATCGAACTAACCATAACTTGCGGATAAAGTCAATGAAAATTTGACAAGAATATGGTGGATACGCCGCTGGTACTTCCTATATATAAGTATTCTTGTCAAATGATCGGAGGCATTATCAGGCGGTTATGAGAGGTTCCATGCATAGGCTGTTTGTGTGGTTAAGTTATTCATTTTCAGTACATGCAATACGCTCGGCTCCATCCGATTGAGCCTTGAGCACACAATTTCAATTTCAGTACATTCAATACGTTCGGCTCCGTTTGATTGAGCCTTGAGCGCACATCCATTTCATTTTCCGTACATGCAATACGATCGGCTCCGTTCGATTGAGCCTTGATCGCACAGATATATTTCATTTCAGTATTTTATGTTTGTTGTATTGGTTGTAGAGTTATAGGACTAATCATAATTCACTGATAAAACCAATGAAAATTTGACAAGGATATGGTGGATACGCCGCTGGTACTTCCTATATATAAGTATTCTTGTCAAAGGATCAGAGGTATTATCGGACGGTTATGAGAAGTTCTATGTAGGATTTATTAGTTTCTTGGTAACCAATCATAACTTGTGGATAAAACTAATGAAAATTTGGCAAGAATATGGTGGATACGCCGCTGGTACTTCCTATATATAAGTATTCTTGCCAAAGGATCAGAGGCATTATCAGGCGGTTATGAGAAGTTCCATGTAGGATTTAGTATTGCCTTGGTTGGAATTTGTGTTACATTTATATCATCATGTTATTTAAAGAGATTGGATTGTGATCCATTTCTACATAAACTAACCTCTCCATCATAATAAACGAGAGAGGAACTTCCATCATTCAAACATATATGCTATCAGAATGTGGATTCAAATATTTGCTGTTGTGTTTATTCATGTTTAAATATTTGCTGATGTGTTTATTCATGTTCGAATGTGAGCTGTTGTGTTTACCTATGTTCAAATATCAGCTGTTGTGTTTTTATTTATGTTCCATATAGGTTGTAGTGTTAGAAGTTTTGCCTTAGGATATAACCATACTTTCCCAAACGTATCTAAACTCTTATGCATGATATCATTTTTTAGCGAATCATTCCTGTTTATCAATACTCATACAGTAGGCAACAAAAAGCGATTCCTGAATAGGGTACTTAACTCTTACAAGGAACGTTACCGCCTCGAGCAAAAACTTAAACTCTCATTTTTCTAAGCATACAACTGTCAAACAAAACATCATCATCCTTTTAGTCAAAATATATCATTATTCAAATTTCGGGACGAAATTTCTAAAAAGCAGGGGATACTGTAACATCCGTAAAAAACGGATTTACCAAACCCGCTCCGTTTATCAACCGAACAGTCAGTCAAAATTTTCGTTGCGAATTAAATGCCCAAAATATTTTTAAACGATCCGTAATCAATTATTATACGGGAATATATATTTAGTTTTTGAAAAACTGTCAAAAATCGCAAAATAAAAATGAAATGATCCAGCCGGGTTTCGAACCCGGGTCACTCACCGAGTCACTCAGCGACTTATCACCTCACACACAAACCACTGCGCCACTTCTTCTGTTTGGTAAGTATTGAAATCATTTAATTGATAAAGTGACTTTACGAATTCAAAACCGGCGCCCAAACGGTTCAGTCGTCGGAATCCCGGAAATCTCGCGAGTTTTAACACCACTTTCAGTTATAACGTAAACCATTAACAATACATCGGTTATAACCGATGTTTGAAGTCCGCGACACTTTTCTATAACCGCCGGAAAATTTAAATCAATGAACCCAGTCGGGAATCAGACCAAGTGCTTCGACGTTTTCCCCTATAAATTCACCCTCAACCCATTGCAAACCTTTTCGCTCAAAACCACACTTTTCCTCGGCGTAATTCCACTCGCCGGAATAAATCTGTTCGTCGCCGGAAAACCGGTTTCCCCATTGCCGAGCTTTTCTGAACCTCCTAAGTTTATACCGAAGTCACCCTTACCTTTTCCAAGCTTTCCGGAGACTAGCTGCTATAAGGAACACGTCGCCGGAGGTGAATTCTGTCGCCGGAGTTTCTGCCGGAAAACAGAGAGTCCAGTCGGTTATACCTCTCCGCCCAGTTTCTTTTCCTTTTCACTTTTATCTCACCGTAATGATCTGAAATACACTAATAAACCGATAAAAACTTTGAACCAGTCGATTTCCGAACTCTGGTTATATTTCAGTGAAGAAGACGATGTATTTCCGTATCATATATGTATAATTAAAATCAACTTATTAATCGGGTTAGACACACAGTCCAGCGGTGGACTGTGTGCACATATAACGCAAACGTCTCGAGTTCGATTCCGGTTTCACACACGCTGCCTTAATAAAAACCATTTTTTTTGTTTACTGAACCGGAGTCGCCTTAGATATATGTTAAGTATATTAATAATCGAAATAATAACCAAGTTAAACACACAGTCCAGCGGTGGACTGTGTGTATGTTTAATCGCACGTCCAAAGTTCGAGTCCGGTCTCCTACATCGACCCGGACAATTATTAACTTTTTAAATAGAGTAAGAAATGAAAGCAGATAATTTGTATTTAAGTATAATAAAAGTGGAAATATATAACATGTTAAACACACAGTCCAGCGGTGGACTGTGTGTTAGATTAAACCACAGGTCCCGGGTTCGAGACCTGTGGAGTGCATGCCCGGTTCGCTTAAAACTATTTTTAAAATAAAATGATTTTCAGTTTAAACTAATTAGTATATATATATAATTAAAATCAGATATATAACGGGTTAGACACGTAGCTCAGTTGGTAGAGCTGCGTGCACGCGTAAGAGAGGTCTCGGGTTCGAGCCTCACTCAGCGCACTTGTATTCCGAATTAACCGGTCAACGGTCAGGTCAACGGTCAGTCAAACGGTCAACGGTCAGAAAAAAATAAATTTTTTTTATTATTTTTATTTAATTATTTTAATTAAAAATCAATTATAAATACTTAAAAATAACATTTTTAAGGTTAGAAAATAGCCTCAAACTCACAAAAATACACCCAACAATCCTACTAAAATAGATTAATAAAACCCGTTTACTTACCAAACCATAATGCGATTTATCTAGGTTAAATCTCACTCGTGGTTAAAACCACTTCGCGTGCATTCAACGTCATCAACCGAACGCACCCACTGTGAGTGAATCTTACAATTCCCCCTTTTAAATTACACGTTTTGGGGTGTGTCATGTGTTATGAAATTAATTAATTTATTTATTTAAACTTGTGCCATACCACATCATGACTTAAACTTAGATTGTTTTATTGTTGTGATTTACTTATATTCCTTTTGTCAAATTACATGAAACTCATACATTAAGCCCATCAGTTCCTCGTGGGAGATGAGTAGAACATCGCGTGCTTCAATTCAAATTCATTATTGTTCATGTGTGTTTCATTGAGTTTATATTGTTTGTAGTTGTGTCATTCATATTATCATGTTTATGCAATTCATTCATCAGGCCCCTCAGTTCCTCGTGAGAGACGAGTTGAGCAACGCGTGCCTCTAATTGTTCCATTATTGTTCATGAGTGTTTCTTTTAATATCTTATGATTTTTGATCAAGTTACATCTAATTTTACTCATGTTTGGTTGTGCACATATTTCATAATCAATTTAAATAAATTTGTTCAAATGTTTTCCATAGGATTCACTCGCCAACATTATGTTGATCCAAAAACCTTTTTACACATGATACAGGTGAACAGGTTGAAGCAAGGAAAACATAGGATATGCCTTAGAAGAGAACAAAGAAGTTTAGATTGTTAGTTAGATCATGTTGTAACACATCATTGTAAATTTCCATTTAATTTGTATTAATGAATATGAAACGCTTAATAAATGTCATGAGCTTTGATGATAACCCAATCATGCCCCGATCACCTTTTCCGCTGCGGGTCGGGGTGTGACATGATACACTTTAAAAATCACATGTACTAGTAACCTGAGTCGAGCTAAGATCAATATATGTTTTTAAAGTGCTGTCCTCAAAGCTTTTTATTACAAGCTTTTGTTAATCAAGGTCAAAAGTTATCAAAAGTTAATTATATGATAACTACTATAATTTCTTTTAGTTTATCTTACAAAAAAATTTGTAAGGGTTATATAAGCCATACTAAAGATATACCTGACGTCATTTTGATAATTTAAAATTTTTTAAGCATAATAATTAATTAATTTTTTTTCTTAAAATTGATGATAAACATGTTGTTATTCTTAGGTTAATGATAAAAGCGTAGGAAAAAGCCATTCAAAAAAAAGAAGCGTAACAAAAAATAAAACTATATTACCTAAAATAGAATTAATCTAAACTATGTTCCATTAAAAAGTGTGTTTTACTTTTAAATGAATTACTTTTAGAGAATAATTATTAAAAAGACGATCCTAGTAGGGAAAAGATAGATATTTGAAGGACCAAGATTTGTTTTCATTTATATATATATCATGGACCTTTTTAGTTGGACATGGTCAGTCTTTTTTGGTTTGTTTTTCTCCTTTTGTCTTTTTCTTTGTTTTTGGATCTTCGATATGTATGTTTAAGTGTTTATGTTTTGCAATTTTTATCAGAGTTAAATGCTTGGTTGATCCATGTAGTTTGTAAATATTGCAGACTTAGTCCTAGTGGTTTAATAATTATATACTTGATCCTGATGGTTGTAAATTTTGAACTCGTGTGGTCCTTATCACTAACATATGTTAAGTTTTCCAGTTAAGCCTATATTAAATGACCAAAATACCCTTACTTATTAAAAAAAGAATTTAATTAAAACAATACCACCCACCTACCACCAAACCCCACCTTCACACACCATCACCTGTCAAACTCCAATCACCTTCTCTTCTCAGATCAAACTCCACCCGACAAGAAACAACCGTCGAATGAACAGGGATGATGAGATTGAAGCCGCTGCATAATTTCGATCTGTTGTACTTAAAGTGGGGGAATCAGAAGCTGTTACGCTGTATAAAGGTTGATTCGAAAGATGGCGTGTCGGCAGTTGATCGGAGACGATCCGTAGAGTATTTAGGAGGCGGTGGAGGTGTGTCAGTGAATACGGTTTCCGGCGACGGTGAGAACAAGGCGACTATAGAGAAGTTGATGTTCGATTTTCAAACGGAGGTTGGGAAGATGAAGGACGCGATTCTCAAAAGAGGAAAAAAACGGTGAGATCGGCCACGTAAGCCGAAGAAGCGACCGAGATATATATTCGGAAACAATTAGATGTAAGTGAAATTAAAATATTAATTTCACTCTTTTAACACTTAATATCATGATAATGAATAATTGAATTAATCATTGTTGCACTGAGTTATCTTTTTGTTTCACTACCATAAAATCTGAAAGGTTTTTTTTGATTGTGGAGTTTTGACTTTTGTGTGCAGAGTTTGATCTGAGAAGAGAAGGTGAGTGGAGTTTGACATGTTAGGGTGTAATGGTGGGTTTACTGATAGGTGGGTGGTATTGTTTTAATTAAATTCTTTTTATTTTTGTTTTTCTAATAAGTAAGGATATTATGGTCATTTAACATAGCCTTAACTGAAAAACTTAACATATGTTAGTGATAAGGACCACATGAGTGCAAAAGTTACAACCATCAGGATCAAACGTATAATTATTGAACCACTAGGACCAAGTTTGCAATATTTGTAAACCACAGGGACCAACCAAGCATTTTACTCTTTTTATTATTTCATTTTGATCAAGATGAAGTTTGCAATATAAGTGATGAAAATGACGACGAAAGTTGGTTGGTTTGTTGGTGTTCGTTATGGGGAGGAATGGTAATGGTGAAAAACAAGATTATGAAACACAGCATTGCCGTTAAAAAATAAACATAGAAGCGCTTGAGTGTTGAGAATAAGAAGTAAGTTTTACGTCGACTCAATCTATTTATGGTTTAAAACGGATTCTAGTTTGAGAGTTTTTTTTATAAAAAGATAGCTAATGACCAACGTTGTTTAGTTAGGTTTTCAATGACAACAATATGTTTAAAAGATTTATATATATTTAGTCTAAAGCCCTGGTGTCAAATTTTATGGTTGATGGTGTAGCATGTGAAAATGATAATGAAGAATCAATCATGTTGATTCTGTGAATACCTATGGTAATCTTTTCTAAATTCGATCTCAAAGGGCAAAGAATTTGAATTGATAAGATGGTTTATTGCAAAATTGATAATTGTCCATCCAAATTACGTAAGAACAAAATAAGAACTGAAATTCGAAACAGGTCATAAAAAGGCCATGAGCCAAACACAAGCCGAAAACAAAGTGCATAAAACACAAAGAAAAACATAAAGATTTCTGTAAGTACCACTAGAATGCGTTTTTGAACCGAAACTTGGGGCACCCCTCCGGGACCTTGTCACGACGTGCTCCTCGTTTCAAGGCTTCAATTTGACTGGCAGAACCACCTAAAACGGAGGTTATGGTAATTTTCGTAAATCACCCTAGTAGCTCGATTATGGACATCTAGAAATGTCATGGCTTGATCTTTCACACTTAGGTTGGTGGGTGTGGTTTAAAGCCCCTAGGGACTTTATCACGCCACATAAGCGCCACGTAGATTTTGAGATAAATATGACGCCCCCTTTAACAATGATAATGTGTGATAAAGTCCCACTAGCGCCCCCCACCTTATTAAATATTAAAAAAGAAAGAAAAAATGAACAAATTTGATTGGTTAAAAGGCATGGGTCCCACCAGATGTATCCGTTCACGCCGGTTAGTGGGCTGGCGAAATGGGGTAGCGTCCAATTGATAACGTGCATAGGGTAGGGAAGAGCGCCATAAGACGCTATTTTCGGTGATGCAGCGGAGTGAAGAGAGGCCACAACCCTGGCCTTAGGCCTACATCAGTTGACAACCGGGTAGATTTTTTAAAATGGTATTTTTAATAGAGAAAATCAAATTACTAGAACAAACTATATGATTTTGGCCCCTGGCCTAATGGTCCAGTGGCCACATTGATAGTTGTCATATCACACTAGTGTGTAGGTTTAAATCTCTGCATGGTCGATTGTCACCATATGGTCTATGTTATTTTTAAAAAATTTTTTTTTATTATTTAAATATATTTTAGATTACCTAATAATAAATAATTAATAATAATAATAATAATAGTGTAAAGTTGAAAGAATATTTTAACAAAACAAATAAAATACTACAGAAATAAAGAGTGTCATCAAAGTAGAGCTAAATTTAATATACAAGTACTAAGATGTAAATTGTGTTAATAATTAATTAAGTTTTTGGCTTTAGCTGCTAAGTTGAGAAGAATGGTGAACCACAATTTGATGATTTTAAATTAAGTTGCAAAGATGCTTTTCCTTACTACAGTTTACAAAACAACAATAAGGTCGTTGTGGTCATATGATTTGGCAATTAATAAAGTGTGGGTAAGTAAATTATAGGTGATCATAAAAGTTGATTAAAGATTAAAAGTCGTCTTTAGTATTTTAAACCTATTTAACTAATATAAAATAGGAGATAATAAAATAATAGATTCAGGAATATTTTATGAATGTTGAGGAATATCACAAGTCATACAATTCTAATTTATTGGCTTAATGTATATTTTATCTAAAATTTTATAAATTATTCCCTTTTTAAATGATATAATCTTGCTAGAGATAATTATCTAGCTACTATTATTGGTTGTTACATGTTAGCGATAAATATTAGATAAAATATATACATATATTTTATTGTACTTATTTAAAGTAAACTTTATATTATACATTAAATTAGAACCCGTGTATTACGTGGATATAGCAAAAAAAATAATAAAAATAACAAAAATTTTACAAATGTTAATGATTGAAATTATATAAATCTACATTGATTATCCAGAATGAAAACTTAAAACAACAAAAAATAAGAAAACTATAACAATTTAGATTTTAGGAGTTTTAGCTTTCTTAAATGGGCCAATCTTGTAGTTGATGTTCTGATTTATCGATGGAAGCAGTTAATGGGAAAAAGGTAAAACATAAGTTTCTTGTCGTAGATGTTCAAAGCCAGCTTTACAAGTAGGCAAAACATGACCCAAGTAAATCAGGATGCATCTCCCGTTAAAGGTAATCAACATATTAGATTTAACAAAATCTAGAAAAGAACATAACTTGAGCTATAACTAGTGGGATTCTTCGCGCTTCGCGGTGGGATTTCAGTCAGTATTGCTTTGGTTCATTACAGTATTCGCATGACAATTGATATAGCAAACGCCACGTGTTTTAAATCGATAAAAACCATACAAACGAATATCTATATCGGTGTTGTTCGGTTGGTATCGGTTTGTTTGTTACGATACCGGTATGATACCTTCACTATGTATAGCTTAAGATACCAAAAAAATATTTTATTACGAATACAACTCTGAATTCAACGGAATATACGATCATGTCGAGAAAAACCATAAAAACAAAGAAAAATCGTAACACAATTAAAGATAATCATCATATTGGTTGGGAGACTTAAATAAAGGAGGAGAAGGTGTTTTCATATGACATTAAATTAAAATCTTTAATTATAATTTTAAATCTAAAAATTAAAAATGTATACATAACTTTAAATTTAAAAATAAAAAATATACACACACATATGTAAATGGGCCTTTATGGTATTTTCTATAATAAAGCTTACTATGAATCTTTGTATGTTCTTGACTTTTGCGACAAATTACTTTATAAACGGATATAAAAATCTCAATAAAATGGTCATGTCGTATTCAATGGTTGTTATTATTATCATCATCAATGTCATGTGTTACGATTAAAATAGACCTATAAAAGACATTTCATCAAATAACTTGTATACAAAATGGAATGTTGCATCACTTGGTTTAATCACCACTAATTTTGAGCAATTCCATTTATTCTGCACGTTATAGTGTCATGAAAAGTTTGCCCGTCTAATGTGGCGGAAAATGGTGTGATAAAGAATGAACATTTAGACTTACCAACTAGACAACTACTATTTGATTTTTAGTCATAAAGATTATTGTTTTTCAAGAAGTATATATACAAAAAACGTACACGTAACAGGAAATATTAAATTTAAAAAAAAAAGCAAAAATAAAGATTGTCAATTATTGAATATCTATTAAATAACTTATTTAGGAAATATAACATTTTATATTAATTTAATATTTCTCAAATATCTTTCCTTATAACTTAACTAGGGATGTGGTATAGATATTCCTTATTGTTTTTTCCATAATTATGTATTTTACGTACAACTTAACATAAGGGTGGTCGGGGCGGTCGTGTGACGGTAGCTTGTGATGAGTGATGAGCGATAGCACACCGCTGTGAGTGTGCTATCACACGTGATGGAGACCAAACAAGTGATGGGTATCACGTAGTGATGGAGGAATGTGTGTGTAGTGTTGACCTGTGATTGAAAAAGAGAGTTAATATTCATGCATCCATTTCCTCTATCTCCCCCTAAAATGATGTGAAAATAAGATGTAAGAATAGTGAGAGCCTTGAAAAAGGGGTGTGTGTATGACTTTGGTGTTGAGGTGTCAAGTTGTGCTTGTGTGTGATGAGTGTGAGCGATAAGTGATAACTAGTGTTTTCAGACCGGAAACCGGAGGTTGGACCGGTCCAGGTCAAGGTATTGAACGAGAATAACATTGAACCAGATGTTGAACCGGTAACCTGGCGGTTGGACCGGCAAACCGGCCAGTCGAACCGGTTTTTAAAGGGGTTGAACCGTTTTTATATATTTTTCAAATTTAACCCTATTAGTTTTTGTAATATTTACAACACCTCTCGGTTCTTACGTCCGATCCGACTGGTCAGACCCGTGAACCGGTAAGGAAGTCGGTTAGACGTCTGGTACAGTTATGAAAATATCAGTAATAACCAATATATGTGTGGTTGAATAATATGTGACGGAATGTGATAAATTACGATATCAAATGTTAATTGAGTGTGATATGTGATGGATTGTAATAATTAGATATAGTTATAAAAGAAGAAAACATGACTTCTTAAATTTAGTTACTGTATTAATTATTAAATTAAATGCCGATGATGACGTTACATGCCACCACCATGTTGACTGAGTTATACTAGACAACAATCGTAGTACATATGATAATTACAACAAGTTTTGCTATAAATTATGACAAAGACCAAGCAAAATGATATGATAACTTTTATTTATTTAGAAATATAATTGTTCGATAACTATTAGGGATATTTTGTCCGATAACGGTTATTATTTATATTTAACGAGCTAAATGAATAAATGGAAAGGATTAACTTGAATTAATGCAAATACAAAAATCCCCAAAACGTATAAATATATAAAACCTTTTAAATTATTTGAAAAATAGTCGTATAAATATATAAAACGTTTTAAATTATTTGAAAAATAGTCAATACTTAAATTTCCTATTGTTTCTTATATTCAACACATTAATTAAAATTTTGAAAAGTAATGAACGAAAAAGTGTGTGAACAAACTTAGACGTCTACCAGTTCCACTTTTTACCTAGTATTATAATTTTGAGTTTTAACTATAATTTATATTTCATATCTAACCATGGTCGCAAAAGTCGCTTGACGCTCCTTAATCAATTGACTGGGGAGTTGAGAGTACTCAGACTTGTAATACCCATATTCTTTTACATGTAAAACATATATATTATATATATATATATATATATATATATATTTTACTGCTTACATTCAATATTTCAAAACGGTTAAGTTATTAAAGTATTTATAAACACTTTACTTCTTACGATAATGATAATACATAACTAGATGAAATAAAAACGGAAGCTTGGAATGCAGACATGTTCGGTTCTTTGGCATGACTTGATCTTCATCCAAACTTTACTTTCGATTCCTTTAAAATTGAAAATTTTATAACTTATTAGTGGTATAATTCAATGAAGAAATATATATATCATAACAATTTAATCAAATAATAAACTTTTAAGTTCCAAGATTACTGAGTGGCGTCGGCGACCACTTTAAGCCGCGTCGGCGACGCCATGTAGAAACCTGCGTAGGGTCAAGTCTGCCGAAGACAGTAACATAAAGCGTCGGGACAAATGCATTGCGTCGGCGACGGCCAGAAGTTGACCTACTAGTATTTATAACAAAATATGTGAAAATGATGTTCATTCTTTAATATGATAGACATAGATGACATGTTTTATTTTTTTGAAGTCAAACTCGCCTCAAGTTGACCTACTAGATCCGATTCTGGCCGAGTTTAACCACGTTTGATTGATTCCGAATAACTAGGCGGAGTTGAAAAAAATCACCATGACAACCTACTTGTAGCGACTATCGTGAAGTACTTGACATTTGATACCTTATTTTACAACCATGCACCTCACACATGAAAACCTATATGGGATTATGTCATGTACTCATGTGTTACCTTTTAAAGTTTCATTTTTTTATATACATTTTTCTTACTAAATTTGAGGTTTTTTGAGGTTGGATACAAATCAAATAACGGAACGTTTACAGATTTCAAAGTTGTCAAATTAGTTGGATCTCTTGGTCGATTTTCAAGATCCCTTTTCTATGTTTGAGTTTAAGCAGCATGACAATTCGGAGGTTTCTATGTGTTTCGTTTTATTTTTTTCATATTATATTATCGTCACCTATACATTAGTTTTCATTTCTTTTTTTTTTCACATTCACTTTTTTTAATGTTTGTGGTTATGGTTTCACAAGTTTTCATTGCCCACCACCAAATAAAAAACTTATTTATATCGAATAAATTAAAAAAAAAACATTTAAAGGAAATGATTAATTCAATTGGTTGAGAAAGGATGGGCCTATAAACCTTTGTCGTTTACGTCGTGGCTGCACCCATGCCCTTTGGTTTTAACAGGGCTTTCACGCCCCTTGTTTGGTGCTTAACGCATGTTAAAGGCCACCATAGGAAGGATGTGAATCGATAATATTCAGTCCGGTGGACCTGGTGTGGAGTGAAGTGTTCACAAGGGTGTAGCCGTGTAGGTCGAGTGTACTAGAAGTTAACTTTTTTTCTAAGGTTATTGGCTTTTATCAACACAAACTATTGTTGTTTTGCCGCTGCCACTCCTAACTTTCACTTTGACTCCCCCACTCCTAACTTAACACTTAATGTGTTGTGTCACCCCGTCGTTAACTAACACTAACTTTGTTAGTTTTATTATCATATGTGGCCTGATTATTCAATGTGGCATCTTGTGGAAAGAAGATGTGGACAATATGTTCAAAAAACATTCCCACTGCAAGTTTAGTTATGAAGACCTAAAGTCTCAGAAGATGGAATATTTCAAATCTTGCTTGTGGAATATTTCCTTGGTCTAACGTTTTTTCAGATCTGTTATAAAATATATGTAAACAGATAATTAATGTTTAATTTTATATATAAATTAGCGAAATACCCCTACCTTTAATTGAATCATTTAACTGAGTTAAGAGACGAGGAGCAAAATAAGAAAAACATAGCAAACTATTGGAGTAAAATGACTACTTTTAAATAATTGGGACAAAACGATTAAAACGACCAAACCACAATGAGCAAAATAAAAGTTTACTCTAAGTTTTTTTAACCCTTCATGCGAAATCATTTTTATTGAATTTGGGTTTAGTTCAAACGGTTTTTTACATTTCATTACTTTCAGTGTTTGAGATGAATTAATAAGTTACAGTGATTACTCATTGCATATTTAAATTAGAATTCTTACCAAAAATCGTAGTTTGTATAAAACATGATATTTACAGAATTCCAAACAAAATTATTAAAGTTAAGTGTCATTTAGTCTGTGGTTTGTAAACTTTTGTTCTTTTGGGCCGAATTTCAAAATGTATCATTTTTCTACTTGATATTTTTTAAACATGCAATCTCAGTCCAAAAAATCTAACCCTAATTAAAAAACACAATTAACTTAAGAGGGTAAATTGGTCGTTTTACATATTGGCTTTGAGTGGTTTGAAGGTTTTACATACCCTCCACTGTGCATCAACCTCCAACCACTCTAAACCACTATGTAAAATGATTATTTTATCGCTAAGCTAACTAAGTTTTCTTACCAAGATAAGTTTTTCGAACTGAAATGACACGTTTAAAAAATGTAAGAAAAAAATAATACAAATTTAAAATTTGAATTTTAGAAACGCAGCACTTAACTCAAATTATTATAAATCATGTTTCAAAGTTGTATTAAAATATTTCATGTTATTTTAATATCTGTTTTTAACGAACCAATCCATTTTAACTCGACCCATTTTTCCTTGAAAGAAAAAACATGTTTCCCACTTTGGTTATATAACAGGGTGGCCACCTTTATTGAATTATATTCCGATCACATCACTTCTTTTAGCTTTTTTATTTTATCCTTTTAGCCTTTTTATGATTTTATCACCTCCTTATTTGGCATATTCGCTATAACATGAAACACGTGAAATACATATTTTTTTTATATAGTCGAACAAATAATGGTCGAGCATCAATTATACATCCAATTGTTAATTTGTTATCTAAACTATTCTCCAATAATAACAACGCATAATACAAGATTAAATATAATTTATCAAATTAATGTTTTACAAGTGATGATCATGAAAGTTTTTTAATCATGTAACGATATGATCATTCCAACAAAACAAAATGGAGTCGAAAAACAAAACAAAACAAAATACGGTAATATTTCAAACAATCGAGAATTTGATTTTTTATACAATTGTTCACGTTGGAAAGAAATTTCGCATGGAAGATTTATAAAGTGTCTTGAAATTATTACAGTTGAATGGTTATATTTAGATTTGTTTTATGTTTATAAATTTTTCTATAAAAGTTATTTGGTGATCATCACTCTTAATCATTCACAATGTATTGTATTGTTATTCTTGAAGGCTTTTGCTTGCTGTGCCTTTGTCTTTATATGTTCAAAAGATTTTCAATATCGTTATTTGCAAATTTGACAATAATAAATAAATTAGTGATATGTGAGGACAAATAAAACTAATCTTAAAGTAATCATATTTCTTTTTATTTATTTGAACAATAAGGTTCAAATAGTGATTTATTTAAAGAATAGCATTCAAATTTAAAAAAAATGTGTACGTTTAGAGAAAATAAGTGTTTCAATACGGTGAACTCTTTTTGATTCCAATACCGATTCCGATTCGAGGATAATCATCGAAAAAACAAGTGTGCATTTATTCGTTTCATTCAAGTTGAGGATCCTATGAGTTTGGTAAGGAACTTATGTACAATATGTTTGGAAATAATCATTTGTACTTTTCTTTAGCTAGAGTTGTTCAACAGGAATCAAATATGTATGATGTGATCAAAGGTAACATGAAATTGAGGCTTAATTCTATTTATTAATCGGACTAGACAAACACTAACCCTCATAACGAAACTTCTAAGATGGGTATTTAGGTGTCTTTTGCTTCAATGATTAATGGGTATCAAGTGGGAACACGAGGTAGTGAGTCTGAGACAAAGGTCGAAAGGGGTTGCCCATCTTAACCAGCGAACGATTAAGATTACGTTGGAGGATCTATTCATTTGACCGAGTCAGATAACATGTTGGCTCAAGTTAAAGATGCTAATATTTTGAATAATTTCTTTGAAGGAAGGATTCTTGATGTTGTGTTCCACGATATTTGGGGGGGGGGGGGGGGGGGGGAAGGTTGTCGTTTGGATTACATGTAAAAATTCTGAAGCTTGTATCAAGTTCAAGCAAGATGATGAAATAAAGTATTACATAAAAGACATTCAACCAATTCATAAGAACTTCGTTCCTAAAGAAAGGCTTGTGTGGATTCGAATCGAAGGACTTCCTTTTGTGCTTGGACACCTAATGGTTTTAAGAGGGCAGTGGAATCTTGGGTGAAGTTATGTTTTATGCAAAAGATAAAGATGAGAGACTCTATCATGTGGTCGAATATGTATTGAAACTTGAACAAAGTCTAAAGCTTTAAAGAAAAGTAACAATTTCCATTGAAGGGGTTAACTATGAATTTTTCATTAATGAATTTGATGGATGGGTTCCTTCTTTTCGTAAGAAAATGGAATTGGATTCTTCATATAGTAGTGGGTCGGAATCTAAACACTTCATCAACTCATAAGATGATGTAGATAACATGTCAAATGAGACATCGATAGAGGTGAATCAAAGTGGTAAATACGCTAACAAGATTGAAATAAACTTGAGACCAATCGAGCTTGAGGAAGGCAAGGTCCAAATAAATAAAGAAAAGGACATATTCGAGATCAATAAGGTAAAGATATCTTGTGTTACGATTAGGATCTTAAAAAAAAGTGAATTTTCGAAAAAAAAAACTACACGCTCGAGCTGACCGATGCTTTGTTAGAAAAGCAGGGAGATCAAACTCCATTTTTTGAAGAACAAGGATTGCATATTGATATCGACGTGGGAATGATAAGGGGTAGTTGGGCTGATGAGGTGGAACGTGAAGAAGGAAAATTTAAGGCGGTAGAAAATTTAAATAGTTTGGTTTACGATGCTTGCCAAACTGGGTTAGTGGTCAAGTTGAGATCCAGTCATCTAAGTCCATGGATAAGCATGTCGATAAAAGATTCATGGTGCGGGCTTTCAATATCACAATGTGGAAATTTAGAGCTGTAAACCAATCAAACGAACACGAATAAGGCCTTGGCCTTGTTCGTGTTCGTTCATTAAGAAATTAACATGTTCATGAATGATTCACGAAACTTACTGAACGAGATTTCTTGTTCGTGTTCGTTCATTTAGGAAATGAACAGTTCATGAACACTTACCAGACATAGTCAAACGTAAACGAACACATACAAATGTTCATGAGCCTGAATGAACACAAATGACGAACATTATATATTCATTTAAAAATACAATTTGTATTTTTCATCAAATCCACTAAAATAAATAAATACCATAATTAAAACCAAAACTAAAAAAGTTTGTCAAGCTTTAAAATAAACTGAAACTGAATGATCAAATGAGAGATGTTGACAGAGGGGTATAGTATAACTTCGGTTTCAAATTCTAATAACCATAACCAATAAAGTAAAAAAATAACATAATAAACATGTAAATGAACGAACACAAATGAATATAAATGAACACATTACCGAACGTTCACGGACATAAACGAACGAACGCAACATCTATTTATGTTTGTTTGCTTAACTTACCGAACAAAATTTTTAATTCATTTTTTAAACGAGCGAACATAAAAGAACTTCGTGTCGAACGGTCACGAATTGTTCGTTGAACATTCGGTTCGTTTACAACCCTACATGGATTCCTTTTCTACTAATTTGTTAGAATCTGAGAAGTCTAAATGTCTGGTATCTAAATTGGTTCTTCTTCGGATACGACTTCTAAAAGTGGTAATCGTATTCTTCGGTCCAATTTGATATGGCTTGATTTTGTTGGTCCATCAACATACAAAGTTTCAAAAATAGAGAAAAAATAGATATATCAAAAGAGAAAAATGAAGGCTCATTTTCTTTATCTCAGTTGCGTAAATGAATCGAAACTTCCCTGTGAATTTAAAGATATGAAAACTGCTATACAAATATTCAGTGGCGGGCCCAAGAATTATCTGCTAGGGGTGCAGATAGGGGATTCAACCATATTTTCAAGGGATGCGAACGAGTTTTATCCTACAAAATCCACTAAAATTTGTTTTCAATGGGTGTGCCCGCCCCACCACCAAAACACATACCTGACAATACCCTCAAACATATATTATGTAACAGTTTTCACAAAATACAAAAAGTCAGTGCTCGTCTTTATTTAAACACCAAACGGATGGTAAAACCGATCGCATTAGTTGTTCATGATCTGGCCAGTTAAACTAGTCTTAAAAATCAAGCAACACCATAGCTAGTTTTAGAAATTTAAAGTGTTTAAACATTTAAACCGGTTTTGATGACATGTTTTGTTTGATAAATATGTTGGTACTATAATAACATGCAGTTTAGATTATGGGCCTAGTGGGCTTTAAGTATATAAGTTCTTTTAGGGTTATCAATTTAAAAAGGATCACAGGATTTATACCCGTAACGAAAAAATGCAAGCTCAACTCTTATAGCATAGAAAAAAAAGCCTCACAGAGTATCTACTCAACCGTTTAGCCATTAAACCAGGTCTGTTCAACCGTCACTCGTGAGAAAACGAACAATCCAACCATTGGCAATTCAATCTATACGTATCTGGTAGGGGTGTAAACGAGCTGAGCCGCTCGTGAGCTACTTGAGGTCGGCTCCCTAAAAATTCAAATAAAGCCAAGCTTAAACGAGCTGGAGCTTTTATTGAATTTCGTTCAATAAACAAGCTTGGGCCGAGCTTCACATATCAAGCTCGAGCTGGCTTGCGAACCTAAATGAGTTTGTAATTTTTAATTTTTTTATACAGTATATTAAATATATTTATATAATAATCATTATTATATAAAATTCAAAAACGTAAAAACACAGATTTATACATATTTTGTTTTAATTAACGAAACTAGAAAAACATAGATAAAACATAGATAGCTTCTGGTATTGGAACCGCTTATTGGAAATACCTGATTCGGGTATTGAAAAAATATGCATCTATAGAACCAACCCATTATTGGGTGGGTACACATCGGGTTCGGTGTCAGGTATATTTTTTGGTAATAAAATCCATGCCCTATGCGTATCCTATACAGTGGCAGAGCTTTACCAAAAGTTTCGTGACCGGGGGGGCGGGGGATCATGGGACCCAAATTATATGTTGTATAAATATTTAGGCACAATAATTGGGGGAGGCGATCCTTTATAATTTTTAAATTTTCGGATGAAAAATCGAAAATTTTACGCTTCTAACCAAAACATTAAGGGGAGGGGGGGTTTGCACCCGGTTTCCCCTAAGCTCCGTCCCTGATCCTATGGGTAGGGTCGGTTCTAAGTCTGGTTCCTAAATACCCGGTTCCAGTATTCTAGTACACCTCTAAATAAAACAATTAGTAGGATCTAAGAGCCGAGCTCGAACCTATATGAGAGCCCGAGCTCGGCTTGTTTTGTTTTGTTTACACTATAGAAGGTATATTCGTCATAATACAAAGAGTTAAATGCTTGGTTGGTCTCTGTGGTTTGCAAATCTTGCAGACTTGGTTCCCAGTGGTTCACTAATTACACACTTGGTCCCAGTAGTTTCAAATTTTGCACTCGGGTGGTCCTTACCACTAACCTTTGTTAGATTTCTCAGTTAAGTATATGCAAAATTACTATATTACCCTTGAAATAATTAAAATAATAAAATTTCCTCTCAACCTCTTCTTTAGTCAACACTGCACCAACACCACATTTCCTCTCCTCTTCTGCCGCCGGTGGCTGTGGCACCGCCACCGATCAAATTCACCGGCAATCTTCGGCTTCACCTGTATGGCTGGCTTCACCTGCGCCGGCGGCTCCTCCTTCACCTTCATCATCCAACGTTTCAGTTAGAAAAAAGATGGTTCGTGTTCTAAGTAAATTGTGAAATCAACAGGCTTTTTTAAAAATTATCTCTGATGTTTATTTTTAACTTTTTTGCTGCAGAAAGCAAATGGAGGAGGATCGAAGCCCAGACCACCAAAATCGTCATCAAAGTCGCCATCTTCTGATCCTGAGGAGCTTAAAATCGAGATAGCTGAGGTTTTTTATGGTCTCATGACTCAGTCACAAGCTCCATCTAAGAAAGAAATCCCATCTAACGATTCATCGATGAAATTTGATTCGAATAAGTCAAGTAGTGACACCAAATCTAGAGTTTCTTCTCCTATCTCAAACTCAACAGCTCTACCACAAAGTTCAACGTCTTTGTCAACTGTTGGTAGGTTTGATTATCTGTCATATTATATATTCAATCTTATTCTTGTTTATTATTGATTGTGATGTTTAATTTAAATTGAATGACTTTACAGCACCAAAGAGGAAGAGACCACGACATGTATCAGCGAATCCGGTTTCTTCTTCGATAAAAACCGAGATTGAACATCATCATCGTCTCCAGTCTCCCAAGAAAGATATTTCTTCTCCTTATTTGGAAAACAATAGCCCAGAATCTGTTGCTGCTGCTGGGTTGTGGTGGTGGCGAGAATGGTGTTTCTTCCTTTGGTTTCACCACTTTGCCAGGTCAAAAGGCAACGTGTCTATCATCAGAGCTATCGGTGGCGGTGCCACAGCCACCGGCGGCGGAAGAGGAGAGGAAAGGTGGTGTTGGTGCAGTGTTGACTAAAGAAGAGGTTGAGAGGAATTTTTTTATTTTATTATTTCAAGGGTAATATAGTAATTTTGCATATACTTAACTGAGAAATCTAACAAAGGTTAGTGGTAAGGACCACCGAGTGCAAAATTTGAAACTACTGGGACCAAGTGTGTAATTAGTGAACCACTGGGACCAAGTCTGCAAGATTTGCAAACCATAGGGACCAACCAAGCATTTAACTCTAATACAAATAAGAAGGTGCCAAATGTAAAACACTAAGCAAAAAGAAACAGACAGATACATCAATTAAGCGCCAGATTCATATAAATGACAACTCTCCCCAATTTCTGCTGCTCTTTTTACTTTTTTTTTCTTCAATTTCAAATCTCATATCACGTTAATGGCGATCACGTCTTCCTGAAATTATAATTATAGGTACGAATTCTCTCTCTCTCTCTTTCTTCACAGATTCACAAATCTTCTTTTATTTCTTTCATCGCAAGGAAATAGATCATGAATTCGTGAATTGTTGTTCTTCGAATCGGTAATTTAATCTGTTTATAATCTGCATTTGTGTTAGTGTGTGTGTTGTTGATGATTTAATTGTTCGATTTTTAAATTAGGTTTACTAGATCTAACTCAGGTTCGATTATCAGATTATTATGAGATTTTGAAATTCGAACGATATTGAATTAGGTTTGATTGAACGTGATAGGATGTTTGTGAAGCTGAATTTGCATTAATTGTTTGTGATGTGTGAGTAGTTAATGTGTTGAGGTCACAATGTTGTTTGCAAGTATTTTAGGTTTGTATATTTAATGATGAAGTAGAATGTTAACTGAACAAAAAAAAAACAAACGTAAATTGTTTAGTTTTTTTTTAATTAATGGTTCGTATTTTTTAAGGATTGTACTTTTTAAATAGAGATGTTATGTCATTTATGTAAAAAATTATTAAAGTAATTTGTTCATCTGTGTTTTTTTTCCTGTTTAACTTTTAAACGTCTACCTACGCATGACTTGCACATGTTGATGTATAGCTTCTAGAAATAGAAGAATGTTGTTAATTTTTTCAACGAGTAACTTCCTTTTTGAGTCCCAGAGTTTTGGTGGTTTAACAACTACTTGAGTCCAAAATCAAAATTTTTAACAATCTGAGTACCCGACTTTTCAGTTTGTAACTATTGAGTCCAATCGACTGACAACTGCAACAATTTGAGTCCAAATATTGGACTTGGACTCAAATTGTTGCAGTTGTTAGTGAGTTGGACTCAAATAGTTACAGATTAAAAAATCACGTACCCAGATCGTGAAAAATTTTGATTTTGGACTCAAGTAGTTAAACTACCAAAACCCAGGGACTAAAAGGAAATGTGTTCTTTTTTAAATTTCAAAAAGATGAATAAACATTGCATTTCAACCATTTTCTTATATTTTAAAAAGTTTTATTTTTGAAAAAATAATTGATTTATTTTGTTCTGAATGTTCTCGTAAAACAATGTGTTCTGCCTAGAACCCTGCCTTGTGTGTGGTTTCTTTTGTATATCGAAACTGCAATATGCCTTATATTGGACCTTTGTAGCTTTTTTCTGCAAACTAAAATTTGCAATACTTTCTATTTGGGAACACATTATCACATTATGCTAATCTTCATGCTACTTATTTGCATGTTGCACAATAAAATCACAATAGTTTCTACCTTCTTATATTGCTGGTAAATCCAGGGCCGGCTCAAGGGAGAGTGAACTAAAGCAAGCGCTTTAGCCTTCCACTTCCCTAGGGCCCCAAATTCTTAAGAAAACATATTATATGTAGGTGATTTTGGCTTTAAAATTGTTGACGTTAAGGTTTACGATATATAACTATGTGTACATAGAGATGGTATATGAATCATAGGATCAAAGGAAATTTTTTTCTTTTATTTTTTACGAAAAGGGCCTCAATTTTGTTATCCGTTTTGGGCCTACGATATTTCGGCCCTGGGTAAATCCTCAAGCTAAAATTACTTTTCTATCTGGTGCATATTGTTAGTAATAACTAGTATTGGCTTTGGTCCACAAAATTTTATGATCATGTCATTCCTGAGTGATATATTAGACTTTTCTAAGATGCAGAAACTTGTTTCTTATAAACACTGAATTTTTTTTCAGTTTGTAAAACGCTTTTTTCAGGACAACTGTCACTGATTATGGACCCTCCTGTAGCAGCAGAAGTGGAAACCAAATCTGAGAAAACCGATCACGCTAAAAGCTACGACTGTGGACTTTGCGACACCGAAGTCGTCTACAAAATAGCCCAAGAACTCCTCCCGGGGTTAGCCTCAGCATGCGTCGACAACACGACAGGTGGCCTCTTCACAAGTGCCGGTTCAGTAGCCGTCGATATGCGAAAAGACATGACCGATTATCTAACACAAAGAAGCAAGACTTACGTAGCCGAATTCCTACTATCGGAAAACGCCTCTATGTTAGAATTATCCGAACACCCTTATGATATTGTTATAAATCTCATCGATGATTTTACATCTACTAAACGAAACATGTTTAGTCGGGTTTCCGAGTGGGTTTTAACTGACAGAAGAGAAGATAGAATCGATGATTTTGTACAAGAAATGGAAATCAACGGTTTCTGGTTACTAGCTCGACGGGAATTTGTTGCGTCAATGTTGCTTAAAAACGTCGACTATAAGAATTCGTTTCATTGTAATATGGTATGCAGCTCTGAGGAAGAACTCGTGAAGCATAGATCTGAATGTATGTTTAGACCGATGGAATGCACCAATGAGGGATGTACGACGAGATACTGTGCGGCTCAAAAGGAAAATCATGAAGCGATTTGTCCTTTTATGGTGCTTCCGTGTGAACAAAAGTGTTCGGATTTTGTTACGAGGCGTGAAATGGATCGACACTGTGTGACGATTTGTCCGATGAAGCTTGTAAACTGTGCGTTTTATACGGTGGGATGCAGTTCTAATATACCGCGGTGCAATGTTCAACAACATAATGCCGATGAGCTCTCTTCGCACTTGTTTTATATCATCAGAACCGCTCATAAAGATGCTAGTGATGAAGATCTTAAACACAGGGTGGAACAAATTTTAAAAGTGAGTTTTTTTTGTGTCTTGGTTTCTCAAATAACTAGAATTTTCAAACATTCAAAACGTTTGCTTAGAGTTGCAAACGAACCGAACGTTTAGCGAACAGTTCGTGAACTGTTTCGTGGGAAGTTCGTTTGTGTTCGTTCGTTTAATAACTGAATGAACACAAACAAGAAACTCTGTTCGTTTAGTTAAATGAATGAACATGAACAGAGACCGCATTTGTTCATTTATGTTCGTGAATGTTCGGTAACGTGTTCATTTAGTTCGTGTGTGTGTGTGATGGTTTGTTAGTGTTTTTAATTTTTGTATATTTATTTAAAGACTTCAAAATTTTGACAATTAAAATATTTAATGAGTATTAGTGTATTATATATCACGTTCATGAACGCTTGTTTGTGTTTGTTTGTTTGTTTTCATTTGTGTTCATGAACATTAATCTGTGTTCGTTTGTGTTCATGAACAGTTGTTTGCGTTCGTGACCTAAAATTAAAAAACGAACATGAACACATTCATTTCCTTAACGAACGAACACGAAAATCCCGTTCAGTAAGTATTCATGAACAGTTCTTGAACACATATATTTCCTTAACAAACGAACACGAACAATTCATTTGCAGCCCTACTGATTATCTGATTGTTGGAACTTCAAAAAACTGAAGCAGATCCAAACACTATTTCCTAAAGCGTGTTTTACTACAACTAATTATGACTGCATGGCAACACATTATCAATTTCAGAACGCACATCCAAACACCCTCTTTGTTCAATATTAACGAAAAGGAATCTAAATTTCTGTTTGTGACAGCTGTCAAATGTAGAGAAGTTGGCACGAGCACGTGATACAAGAGCGTTGACTTTTTTAATCAAGGACGCTGAAGCGAAGCTTGGACCACTAGACGTCAAAACCAAGCTACATGATGACATCAATAAAAAGGAATCACCTAAAAAAATCGAGCTGTCAGTGGTCAAAGATGGTGCTGACCCACCCATGAAAAACGATGACAACCAAGGATCACAGTCAGCCGTTGAAACGAAACCATCAACTGAAAAACCTGTCATAACAGAAGATAAAGACGATGAATCACCATTGAAAGATGAAGTAATCAACAATGTACACGAAGAAGACGGTAAACAATCAACAGCCAAAGAAGATACAGCAACATCATCAAAAGGAGAAAAAGTCAAAGATGAATCTTCAAACTCTGTGAGCGAAGAAACGAAACAATTATCCGTTAGTGATGAACAAGAGACCAAGAAATCAGTTAATGAAGACAAAAGCAAACAGTTAGCCAGTACTGATCAAGAAGATGCAAAGAAATCACCTGGGGCAGTAACTGTCAAAGAATCATCTAGAAGTGATGAAAACGAGTCGAAAAAGTCAACGACAGAGGAAACAGTCAAAGAGTCATTACAACATACAGAAAAAACACATGACTCGTATGGGAGTGATGATGAAGAGTCCCTAAAATCATCCATGGGGACTGATGATGGCAGGTGAGCAAGTTATAGTTTTAATATCAAAGTTTAATCTTTTTATATGAAACAGTTTATTGTTAAATTTATAAATTGCATTTCTCTTGGTATATCAATATGAAGTTTTGAATGTTTAGAAGTATCACATGTTGGTGGAAATTGTGAATTTAAGTAAATCTTTTCTATTTACAACTCATAGATATAGATATACACAAAATCATATGATGAATACGACCAGGGTCACGGTTTTCCTGAGAATTCAAGTGTCCTTGTAGTCCTAATGCAAAATAATGGCCATTTGAATATAAACTTAGAAAAAAAAATCAATATATTACGATAATTATGCCATAATTAAATAGGCTTTTGTAAGACGTGACCTGTCCAGACAATCCTTAAATCCTAAACTCCAAAACAACACACAAAAAATGACAGTTTTGGCTTTCGTGAGATGCACATTAAGGTGAGAACTGTCTTTGTGGTTTCTATAACTGAAGATATAACCATGTTATAGAAACCGTTTTATCTCTTATTTTTAGTCGTTTAAGAAAATAAGGAACCTAAAATAAAATTTCTGGTTCAATATAAACTTGGCATTTAAAAAAAATAAAATAAACATATTAGATATAAGTAACAAAAAAAAAAGATATATAAAAAAGCATCAAATAAACAAAAAGAAAATTATGAAGCCCACCGAATGGTGGGCCGGCCCTGACCCAAACAATAAAAAATGCTTGTTTAATATCAATCTCGAGACTCTATTTGAATTGTTTGCATAAAAAGATCTAAGGTTAACTCAAAAGAAAAAGATTAGCGAAAGCGCTCATATTAACAATTTAATAATCGGCACTTTAAATGATTACTTGAAAAAAAACACTAAGAATCCAAAGATAAAATTCCAGCACTAATTCCCTAAATTTACGATTTTGAAATGTAAAATTATGGTTCATATTTCATCTGATCTATAAAATTATGGATGTACTCAAAAGGTTTTGAAAGACAATCGTAAACGTAAGATTTCATAATTCATGCCGCAATTTTAAGTTGTGCTCAGCAACAAGACTTTTTCCTTTTCAATAGTAACTTCCCATAATTCTTCTATATTCTCATTTAACACATTTCAATCAAACATAGGTGTTGATAAAAAAATATTGACCCTTTTTAACAATTGAGTGAAGTTCGATGACTTCAACTAAATGTAATTCTTGACCCTAAAGATATATTTGAAATTCATAGATTTCCACCGATAAAGCCTAATACGTCAAAATTAGACCCTCTAATCACAACTAGTAAATGAATTAGGAATTAAAGCCTAATGGGTTCGAAACCGCAGTACATCCATTTAAGGCAGTATCATACGACCCGTTAATCCACCCGATCTTATACGCATACAGTACTGGATATCATTAGGCTCAAAAGCCAAATGCACGATCGTCAAGAGGAACACGCATATCTGTGTAAAACCCCTCACTCTCCATTTTTGCATCAGATGAGATCTTTGCAAATGTGGTTTGCTATCATGAGTCAAAGATAAGATCTTCCATAAATGGAAACAAATCACCCAAACCATACCTAAACATCACCATCCCACATCAAGATAAGTCACTATTCTTATTAGAGGTCAACTGGTTGCTTTGAAAACTTGATGTATGGGTTTGGAAATTCGGTTGAAAGTAAGATATATACGTTAAACAACATCCAGAAGTTTAAAAGCAAGAAAAAAGACAATTGGTTGCTACTTGTTAGGCTGTGGGGCCTTATGTAAATATCAACCCATTTTTTTGTAGTCTAGTAGTATTGGTTATTTCCCCCACAAATGTAGTGTGTGTTCAAATCCAGTACATGTTGATTAGGTTGTATTTAGAGTATAAAATTGTTGTTAAAAATCTAAATATCACACATATACATATACACGTTTGTATTGAAATCCATATGCAAATTTTACGTAACCATTTGTACACTACTTGATATTGGTTTGCTAAAAGTTTGAATCCGACATAGCTTAAGCAACCTTAAGCCTAGTACTAAGTTTTTTTAATAATAAATGAGCCTAGACTTCACTTATCTAGTTTGTATAGGCTTGCGAGCCTAAATGATGCCAACTATTTATACCATTTTTATTTAATATATTAAATACATATTTACAAAGTCATTATCATTATATATAAAATTGTGTTAAAAGTAACTAACTGATAAATACTACGTTATATATAATTGTGAATGTGTGTATAAATAAATTAACAAATAATAGACAAGCCAAATCAAACTTGAGATTTAGATACAGAGTCTACAGCCTATGGCATTATAGCCTAGTGACATTTTGAGGTGGGATAAGGCTTAGGGACCATTAGGTCCTGGGTTAAATTCCCACAAGGGGGGGGGGGGGGTTACCAAATTTATTGGGTTTCCTCCTGAATTGGTCTATAGGCCTTATTGAGATGGATAAGATCGGGTGGTTTTGTTGGTTACACGATAATACTCAATGATCCGTCAAGGATCCAAAATTTGTCGTTTAAAAAAAAGAAAGAAAGATCCAGAGTCTATAACAAGCCGACCTAAAGCTGTCATAAGTTAAATGAGCTAAGCTAGAGTTTTGACATATTCGAACTCGGATAGCTGGTTTACACCATACATACACAATTTTACATGCAAATACACATATACACACTAATGCACACATGCATATACACATACACGCATGAGGGACCAGTATACACAAATATATTCTTTATTTACTTTGTCACATGCCTTCATGTTGACTTCATTGTCTTTTAGAAGGATGTTATGTTACCTAAATTATAATCTTATCATGTGATTTTATGTGTAATTATTACCATCTCTTGATATGCATGTGGCATCAATTTGTTACAAGACTCAATATTAACTATTTGATGTCTTCATTTAGTAAGAACATGTAGTATGGAAGTACCACGCCCAGGGCGTGACCACCACCTACGTTAGAGCCAAATCACGCAAATCTATCACGTCCCCTTCAAGCGTGACTAGGCTCAAACTTGCTTTTAAGCATGAGCTACTCTAAATCAACCAAATATGATAAACCCCAACCATCAATCTTGATGTTCTTTCATTAAAGTTGCGAGTAACCACAACATTAGAATACTTGCAGCAATAAAGTCTAAACTGCATTTCAAGTCTGAAAGTATAGGAAAAGGTTTATAAGTTTTAGTAATAATACTTATCCATCAACCAACTCTGTCTCCGGTAACCAAGCAGTAACTCATGGTTCGGGAATGTACTTGCTCATCAACTGAGCCAACTCGGCATCAAACCCATTCTCTATCTCAAGCTGTTCCTTCCAATGCCTGCTCTTCATTTCCGCTATCTTCTCTTCATGCTGTTTCAATCAGTTTCTCCCTTTCTTCCTCAAATTCCTTCATTTCTTCAAGCTTCAAATCCCTACAAATTAACAATAGTTGACAACGTTTTACGATAACTAGCATTCTTAGGTGGCCTTGACCCATTTACTGATGAACGGGACGATCTGGAATATGTCTTAATATTTTACCCCTGACGGGTTAAATTGAAAAATAGTAGCTTAAATAAAAATGGGTCAAACGGGTGAAAGTCGCTTAAGGTGTATTGCTAATGCATAAATCTTTTCATCCAAAAAATTCGAATGTTTTCCATCATGACTAGTTGACTACTGAAAAATAACAATACACTGCTTAACAATAAAAATGTTATACAGCTAAAAGACATATGCCTAGGGCTGCAAACGAACCGAACCTTCAACGAATAGTTCATGAACGTTCAGCGGGTTGTTTGTTTGTGTTCGTTCGTTCGTTTAATAAATGAACGAACACAAACAAGAAATTTCGTTCGTCTTGTTAAACGAACAAACATGAACAAAGGTTGCGTTCGCTCATTTATGTTCGTAGACGTTCGGTAACATGTTCGTTTAATAGTTCAATAGTGTTTTAGTTTATAATTT
The DNA here is from genome assembly GCA_947069175.1 of Scalesia atractyloides. Taxonomy (NCBI): domain Eukaryota; kingdom Viridiplantae; phylum Streptophyta; class Magnoliopsida; order Asterales; family Asteraceae; genus Scalesia; species Scalesia atractyloides. The sequence goes on from CAMTDV010000011.1 coordinate 5,310,227, forward strand.
TATTTAAAAACTTCAAAATTCGACAATTAAGATATTTAACAATTATCAATATACATGTATTGTGTTCGTTTGTTTCAATTTGTGTTCATGAACTGTTTTAACGCTTACCTAAAATTAACAAACGAACATGAACTGTTCTTTCCGTAACGAATGAACATGAACATGGAATCTCGTTCGGTAAGTGTTCATGAACAGTTTGTGAACACATATATTTCCTGAACAAATGAACACGAACAAGGTCTAGTTCGTGTTCGTTTGCAGCCCTACAAGACGCCCAAGTATATTAAATGGTTAAAACATGTTCTATGCACGTGTCTACTTTGTTTACTAAAACCATAAATCAAACAATAATAACGATGTTTTTGTAAACAGACAAAAGTCAAGTGCCAATACCCTATCTGAGGATCCAGAGTCCTCGCTTTTCCTGCTGCATCTTATCAAAATGGCCTTCTTTTGCAGCCCTCGCATCTTGAATCACCTTCAGCTGGTCTTTAAAGAATTGTTCTTGGTAATCCATCTAATACAAACCACAGCATGAAATTTTCAACTCAAATTACACAAAACCGCAAAAAAAAGTAACAAACATTTTACAGCATTACCTCTTCCTTGTTCTGTTCATGGTATCGTTGTGCTCTCTCCCTCACAATGCGGTTTTCTTCTTCGGTTTTCCTCAGTCTTTGAGACACTAGTCCATACGACTCCTCAGTGCCTTTGAATGCATTTGTTCTTTCACAACTTTGTTCTTATACCAGTGCAACTGTTGGTTGTCTTCATTCATTTGCTTCAACTGGTTCACAACCTTTTCTTGATATGAAACCATCTCATATTTCAGCTTTGTTTTCCCTAAATAAACATAAAAAAAGAGTCAAATGCATTTCAATTTTCAAATCATTAAGAACAAAAAGAAACAACGATGCAGACCTTGAGAATGCTGGTCTAAAGATCTCCATATCACTTTTTGTTGCCATGTAGCCGTATAACTTTCGTTTGCCCCCGGGATAAAACAGAATCGGGCGGCGATCCCACGCATCTCGATCTGTGCCTTCGCTTTCGAAATGCTTGCTCAGACGTTCAGCCTCGGTGTATCCGACGGCCGAGGACTCGAAGATGAGCACACTCATACCCTTGTGGCCTCTCGGCCATATGAATGACGAGCCGCACTGCTTCATATGACCCGAAGTAGTCGAGAAGCTCCTGGTTCCCCATTCCAAGCCACTGAAAGTAAGATTTCATTTTAGCAAGTCCATTTTTATAATAATAAAGTAGGGGTATGCATGGGTCGGTTTTGGACCAACCGAGATGTCGGTTAATGGATAACCATAACCATAACCGATCAGTTATTCGGTTTTGATGGTTATAGTGGGTCGGTTATAGCGGTTAACCAAGAACTTGGCCCTGTAATTGTGCGTTATTTGTTCTAAAAATGTAAGCTTAAAATTTGTGACCATGAAGAAAATTATTATTACACATTTCTATATATTACTATGTTACATTGCATAAAAAATACATATAATCTATTATATTAAACCGATTATATCGAATATTCAAACAAAACGATATGATATAATTCATAAATTCAAACAAACGTTCAACAAAAACGATATGATATAACCCACAAAATTAACAAACGTTCAACAAAAAACATCGAATACTGAAAAAATGATGAAAAGTCCAAATCTGACAAAGATTTTACTATATGTCGGTAACAAGGATTTCTGAACTGTCTTACTGATGGAAATCTTTTGCAAACGAAGATCCACAACATTGGTGCGACATTAGTGGGTGTCGACAAATTTGGCAATAAATACTATCAGAAGCTTGAAGGGACACAATACGGAAGACACAGGTGGGTGGAATATGCATCAAAGGGCCGTTACAATGCTTCTCAGGTCCCACCTGAATGGCACGGTTGGCTGCACTTCATAACTGATCACACTGGAGACGAGCTTCTAATGCTTAAACCGAAGAGGTACGGATTGGATCACAAGGAGAACTCTACAGGTGAAGGTGATGATTACATCTATCATTCCAAGGGCCACACACTGAACCCTGGAAACCTAAGTTGGGCCTGTGGGCTCACACTAATAATATAGTCTAATATGTAAGATAATGAAAGACTGAATGTTTTATTGATTCAATAGGATTAAATTATATAGAGAATATAGGAAACCCTGGAAACCTAAGTTGGGCCCGTGGGCTCACACTAATAATATGGTCTAATACTCCCCCGCAGTCAAAGCGGAAGGAAACCGAAAGCTATGACTGATAAAAAAAAAAGTGGTCTTGAGATTCGGTCAAAACTTCTGCCAAAATTCCATAATCTTGCGATCCATAATCTTCAAGAGACTCCACAGTTTAGAATGATCCTGTAATCCTAAAAGAGGCATCCAATGCGGCAGGGCGGCGGCGGCAAGTAGCGGCTGCGTGGCAGACCGTAGTCCTGCAGGCGGTGCGGCGAGGGACCGTAGTCCATTAAGCGGCGGCAGCACGACGGCAAGGAGCAGCTTGACGGAGAAGCGGAATCAACAAGATGAGGCCGTAGCAACATTGTGTGGTAGCGATTGGAATAATAAATTCTCATGTGTGAGATGGCTAAATCTTGAATCGAAGCCGATACTTTATTTAAACGGAAAATAAGAAAATATAAACTGGGAAAGAACAAAAACCGCAGCTGGACAGGCGGCGGCGGCAGTGGCGGCACACCGCCCTGTCTAGGGTTTTTCTCAAGTGGTGGCGGCTAGGGTTTGGTTATTTGTGTGTGACGCGGCGGAAACGATATAGAGCCTAGGTTGGCTCTGATACCATGTAAGATAATGAAAGACTGAATGTTTTATTGATTCAATAGGATTACATTATATAGAGAATATATGAAACCCTGGAAAACCTAAGTTGGGCCCGTGGGCTCACACTAATAATATGGTCTAATAGGTTCGGTTAGGTTAGGTTAAGGCGGGTATGGAAACATTGATAACCATAACTGACCTGCTATATTCGGTTTTTGGAAAAACAATTAACCGACCCACCGGTTTTTGATTTGGTTCGGTTTTGTCAGTTAATTCAGTTATGGGTCGGTAAATTTGGTTTTTTGCACACCCCTATTATAAAGAAACATACATTTAACAATAATGATGATAAACCTTATCGTTTTCATCCTATTCAAGTTGTGTATTCATGATGACAACCATTGGTGGCCAAACGATTTCCTTATCTTTAACAACTTCATTCAGTCCCATCCATTGTCCATACGATTCACCAGCGTTGATTACGCAATTCTTCCTCCAAAATTTCAGCAAGATCCCGATGAATCTTCACTCTTTTTGACCCTTTTGTTTTCGCATGTGTCACTAGCGACAGCAGAGTCTTGTACCAGTCAATAGCACCGGGACCGTTCTGACAAGCGGGACAATGCCACTGGCGTGTCGGTTCGTTGATTTGTTCGAGAGTCATAGTATCCAAAGTTACCGAAAAATTCAGCATACCACCTGTTCTTCTTCCGTTCCTCATGACTTTTGGGGACTTCATCTGAGTCATACTCATCACTCAGTAGTTCGTCATCGGTATCATCATCATCTTCCTCATGTTCATCATCGTCTTCAACATGTTGTGGTTCCAAAACAGGTTGACGACTCGGAATGTTATTTCCCGCCTGCCTCACGTTCCAGTTCCATCCACTCTGCAGCGGTGGAGGGATCACGTTAACGTGCTGGTTGTTCCATCCACCTCTGCCGCCTGTTTGGGCTCCCCATGCGCTATTCGGAGCTCTTGCAGGTGCATTAGCCCGTCCGCCTACTCTTGGTGCATCGGGCTGGACCCATGCGTTCGGTTTAGCAGTCTGAGGACTCCATTGTTTGGTGGCAGCAGCGGTTCCTGGTCGGTTTTTGTCCTTTTTGGAGATCACCTCCCAACTACTGTCCTGGCTGGAATCCAGGTTCACGTCTTGGACTGATTGGCTCAACTGATTAACGTCAAAGTTAGATGAACCAGCTACGGCTTTACCTTTATTAGACTGACCACCTCCTTTGTTAGAACTCATCAACAAAAAGTTTCACAAACAAGTAAATTCAGTGATTAAAAACGGTTTTATCATTACTTCCAAATAATAACATTCTGTGCGACTTAAACCCTAAACAATGGTGACTAGTATACAGACTGCCATTTACAATTTCGAATGGACAAAACACATTACTGTAAAACAACATGAACCATCAATAATCAACCAATCAAGAGTACAATACATCAGCAACATGACGAGATACAACAGATCTACATACAGCATTACTCTTTCCATTGACTTAATTTTGACTACACATAAATATCAAGTTATCAACCACAAAATCCATAATCAACCGATCATCGTCATGAACGAGTTTTAATCTTATCTAGGGTATATATATTGTACATTCCGGAACCGAAGCCCTAAACAACAATGACTAGTATACAGAGTATTATGTCAACTACATGAATATTATGTCAACCTTCAATAATCAACGAATCATGAATGCAGTTCATAAAAATACATGACGAGAAACAACAGATTTACATACGGCATTACTCTTTCCATTGACTTGACTTTGATTATACACAAAAAATTAAGTTATCAACCACACAGAACAAAATTGACTGTCAGATCATCATCATGAACGAGTTTAATGAATATAACCTAACCTAGGGTTTATAAACGGTGTATTTGCGAACGGAAACCCTAGGTAGGGTTTCGGACGCAAACATTTCCGAAAATGGATAAAAACTGTACGATCAAAAAGCAGAATCGACAGTGAGTGTTAGTGTATGTTTGCTACATGTGAACTGTGAAGATTAATGTTATGAAATAATAAGACGTAGTGGATACGGATGGTAAACCGGAGAAATTGAAATGGTGAATGAAAATTGCAGCGACAGTTGATGTTGGAGCAGTGAAGAGGAAAAGACGCGTGTAGTCTGGGGTAATATTGTCGCTTTCTTATATTACCCGTCCGAGCAGGGGATCCCACCCCAATGTTTAAATTCTTATTTGGGCTAATCACGAAACTAGCCTTTTCACGCTGTTTTTGCGAAAATGGCCTACTGACACGGCTTAAAGAGCCGTTTCCGTTAACGGAAGCGGCTCAACACCAGTCTTCACCGATAAAAATGGCAAATTGACACGTGTCCGACAACCCTGAAACGGCTTTAAGCGTGTCAAGTAAGGAAACGTCTCAGCTGAGCCTTTTCACGTGGAGCTGACATCGAAGCCGGGTAAGGACCCGGCTCGTCCCTTAGCCCGGTACCTACCAACGAGCCGAGGTGGGTTTAGGCGGCTCAGAGCTGTTTCCTTACAGGTTGACGCGGCTTAAAGCCTTTATCTAGGCGGCTTAGAGCCGTTTCGGTACGGTTTGTTGAGTTTAAAAAAAAAATGAAAACCGTTTTTTAAGTGAATCCTGATTTAATAAAAAAACGGTTTTCAATTTTTTTTAAACTTAATAAACAGGCGATATACAAACGATTTTTATTAAACTTTTTACTCTTACATGTGAGTATTAAAACAAGATAAAATAACAAAAAAATTTAAAAAAACTTGTCAGACTGACAAGGGAGGGGTCTGACCGGTTTAAGCATGTTATTGGCAGCGTGTGATGGGAGTCGAACTTGTGACCTCTAGTTTCCGTGCACGCAACTCTTCCAACTAAGCTACGTGTCTAACCCGTTAGATGCTGGATTTTCATTATACATATACACTCATTAAATGAATCCTGATTTAATTAAACTCAACAAACCGTACGGAAACGCTCTAAGCCGCCTAGATAAAGGCTTTAAGCCGCATCAACCTGTAAGGAAACGGGCCTGAGCCGCCTAAACCCACCTCGGCTCGTTGGTAGGTACCCGGCTAAGGGACGAGCCGGGTCCTTACCCGGCTTCGATGTCAGCTCCACGTGAAACGGCTCGGCTGAGACGTTTCCTTACCTGACACGGCTCGAAGCCGTTTCAGGGTTGTTCGGAGACGTGTCAATTTGCCATTGGTTCTCGGTGAAGACTGGTGTTGAGCCGCTTCCATTAACGGAAACGACTCTATAAGCCGTGTCAGTGGGCCATTTTCGCTAAAACAGTGTGAAAAGGGGCTAGTTTCGTGATTTTCCCTTCTTATTTTCCTTTTTTCTTTTTTTTTTTTTTTTAGTTTGAATACTCACATTTTTTTTTAAATCCGGATACCATGTAATCTTACACTTGCAAAGATTTAACCTATAGTCTAGGAATTAGAAAAAATGTACCGAATACTGGTATCGTAGTATATCGGTATCGACTGAATATATGCGGTAGAGTATTTGTTTTTTTTATTTTAGCTCAATATTGGTATGGTACCACGTGGTACAGTACTAGTTCGTGACTTATAACGATGTTCGTTTGTTAAGAAATAAATGTGTTCATGAACAATAACCGAACGTGGTATTTTGTTCGTGTCCCATTCACTAAGAAAATGAATGTGTTCAAGAACACAAATAAAATCGGGTGAAGGCGGCGGAGGCTACAGGTAGATGGCAAATGGACCTGGAACTTGAAGCCCTAATCTGTTAATCATGGACGTGATAGTATTCGTCGATGTGAATAATGAGGATAGAAAGGGAAACAGTACATAAACAAGGTGGAAATAAAGTTTCTTGTTTTAATTGTGAGAGTAATAAAATAAATCAAAATTAAAGAATATATGAATTTAGATAAAATAAATAAATATACAAAATATTTATTTAATGAACAACGTAATCGAACATTCACGAACACATTATCAAATATTCATGAACACATCTGAACGAATAAAACCATTGTTCATGTTCGTTAATTTAAGTAATCGAATGTAATAGCCGGAAATTAAGGTTAAGAAAGAAATGTATACTTAAGAGCTTGAAAACCATTTCAAGATTTGTTTTATACAACTACCAAATTACGAAATTTATCGATCTAAGACATGCTTGACATCAACTAGTTACAAGAATTACTATTCAAAAACACTTTCTACATTTTCGTAACAAGAAACATCTTCAAAGTTGAAATTACGACAAAAGTTTTGACCCGTTCAAACAAGTTAGTTTTGGAAGCGCGTTATGGGCGGGGGCTTGTGCGTTCGTTCCAAGCTCGCCAAACCACCTAAAGTGTAGACTTACCTACAACATAACAAAATTCCAATTATTAATTTAAATGAATAAACATTACCAAAACTTTCATACCGCATGAACTTCGTTCATCTTTCTACATACTTATTTGCAAATTTAGTTCGTTGGATTTATTATAAATGGTAAATTTTCTAAACGGACGCATTACATAATCCTTTCCATTCGCTTAACCCCTTTTCTGTCGGGTTCATACTTACCTTACCTCCATGAGGCATCATCATACACTTGCCTCCTTCATTATGGGTCAATATGTTGTTATACTTACTACTTAACCCATTCAATTACTTGACCCGTTTAAAAGGAGTCAAAGATACCCCTTTCTTCTTATAACATTTTCATTCGATTTGACTCGTTCGTGCCGAGTCAATACATACCTATCTATTTCACATAACTTATCACTCGTTCGACCCGTTCACAACGGATCGATTCGTATTCCTTCTTTAACTTAAAAGTTCCATTCGTATGACCCGTTCATACGGGTCAAGTTACATATCACAATTTTTCGTACACTACAACTCTATGGGTTTCAGCATTAGACATTTCAAAGGTAAAGTGAAGGGTTACGCGTAAAGTAACATACATCGATCTTGTGAGCCTTCCGATTTCTTGATGCTTGAACCTTCTTCTTTCACGCCTACATTTAACGCGTTTGTCTTTATTTATTCAAGGATTCATCTTATCGCATACAGTCCATGATCACTTCTAAGCACATAATACTAATAATCATCACTTATTCACATAATTAGTTATTTAAGCATTTCATCGAACACTTGGCATGACGTAACTCTAGATGTCTGAAATTTACCAAGTTTACATGTAGTCATGAATCCTTTTCTTCAACGTCATATTCGATCATTATACTTATCATAAGAATCATTATCAATAATCACCTATTTCATACTCATGTCAATTACACACCACCAATTCTTAAATAAAACTCATAATCTATGATCCTACTCAAAACCCACTTCATAGTTTGATGAGTTCACCGTATCAACATATGATTTCATCACATTCATACAATTTAGCATTCATTTTAGTTTTGATTCGTGATTTTATCATCAGTTTGCATTATACATATTCAACACATCAATATGACCTCTTCCACATCTTCCCATAAAATCAAAACTTAACCAAATCATAAATTATAACTTACCTCTTGTTAAGCAAGTTTAGATGATTGGTTTTAGTGTTCATGCATTAAATTTACGCCATGAATCGCCTTTCAAGTATATTATTGTCTTTCTTTTCATACACTTTCTTTTGTGACATAACACATATTTAAATATAATGCACGTAATTAAGTTTTTTGAGCATTACATCGAACGAAATTTGTTGTTTGTTCATTTATCAAAAGAACAAATGTAAACCAACTTCCTACATAACGGTCATTAACTATTCATTGAGTGATCAGTTCGTTTGCAACCCTAAGCAGTATCATGATAGACTAGTACCAACCGAGTATATGCGGTACAATGTTTGTTTTAGCTAAGTTTTGGTATAGGTGCTATACACTACAGTACCAGTGCCAGCCAATCTCGTCCCAAAATTTCCTATATCTACAAAAGACATAGAGGGGAATAGTGTTAGGCAGCTGCCTGGCACTTCTCCATTGGCCAAGCCAAATTACAATTTTGCCCCGTTTAAGTTTACAGTTTTGTTATTGGTTTTTTTTCTCTCAACCAAATTACGATTTTGTCATAGGTTCAAAATTATAGTTTTGCCATCGTTTTTGTTTTTTTTCCTGTAAAATTACGATTTTGCCCCCAGTGTTAAGTTATAGTCATGCCATTGTTTTGTTTTTATTATTTTTTTTTGACAAAACTATGGTAATGTTTTGTTATAGTTGGTTGACTCAATATAAATTTTTTTCAGATCGTGTTATGAGTCGTATGTACAAGTAATGAGAACAGACTTACATGTTATCAGAGAATTATTCGTTTTAGTGCCTCGTAACGCGGCGGGACAAAAACTACTTTTAAAATTAAATCTAATTTTGCATTTTATAATTTTTGTTATGTTTTTTAAACAATTTTTACACGTAATAGTACGTAAACCTGTGCTTGCACATATTTGAATCAATATTACTTTTGTAAAGGCAGACGTCAACTGTTGAGTCATGGTTAATTTTTTCTTATGTAATTTAATATAAACAAATGAAATTTGTGTATGAGAAAATGTTATTTTCAAGTTTTGGTGATGTATATGAAATTCACGAATAATTTTCTATTATATTATAATCAGTCTATTGCAATATAAAATCAATAATGTAGACAAAGACGACGATTACAGACTAAAGGCGGGTAGACAGGTAACAAGTTGCGCCGCTACCGTTTCTGAATAGTAAACCATACCCTGCTAAATAAAAATTCTGCCCTATTTTAGAGTGTTAACAAAATGTTGATTTCATATAACATACGGTCATACTTATTTTCTTACTTTCAATATAAACTCACTTGACATAACTTTTTTTAACATAATGTTGAGGTAGAAATGTTCTTACAACACGGAAAAGTGTTTCAACTCAGTTTTATTATTATAAAGTTTTTACAATTCTAAAATGTATGTATTTGTGAAACATATTTAAAATGATGATGTGTTTCCTCTTAAATTGATCAAAATAAGATTATATATTATTATTTTTTTTTCAGAAAAAGTTAAATATTTACTTTATTACATTTTGACAACTTTATTTAAGAGGAAAAGAGTCATTATTGTAAAATATTTACATACTTTTTTAGAATTGTAGAAAAGTGTTAGGACTTTAATATAGTAAAATTGAGTTAAAGACGTTTTCATTGTTTTTACATCCGTAAGGAATTTATACGTCAAAGTTATGTTTTTTCGAAAAAATAAAAAAATATGCCCAGGGGCGGACATACCTTAGACACATCCCTTGGCGCTCCGGCGGTAGTGTAAATTTTGAAAAAAATTGACATTTTTTTGATGTTTTTTCGATTTCGTTACATTTTTTTATAAAACGTTGCCCCTACGAATATTTTATAGATCCGCCACTAATACCAGTTTTCTATGTTATTAACTATTTAACTCATTTAAACTTAAATGGATGAACTTTGTATTTTAGTTTTGTGTGATGTGAAATATTAAATTAATTTTTTAATCGGTTGTTCTAATAAATTTATAGATTTGTTAATAAAAGAATATAATATGTAAATTTCACAGAAGTTAGACAACAATTTCATCTTACATTCGAGGTCCCGATATTATTCCATGCTATAACTACCTGCCTTTAACATATTCATTGTTTACAAAATTTAAAACATAACAAAATAATGTTTGTGGGTTACCTCTTCTCCAACTCGTTTATAAAATTTTGTTACTTTTTTGAGAACGATATAATAAAATTGTATAAAGCAAGATCTTTCTGATAACAATAACATTGAAATTACACCACTTATCCCAACTTAAAACCTATCATTAGACCGATTCCTATACCACAAGAACCCGATAGACTTAATGTTTTGAGTAATCTCTACGGGTTTACATCGATATTAGAACATCTCTTATTGTTTCTCGCCTTCCAAATGCACCAAGCCGACACATACATAATACCTTGAATTACCTCTTTAGCCTTTTTCCAACATTAGAGTAAATATGGGCTTCAACAATATCTTTAACCGAGAACAAAATAAAAGGATTAACTTTGCACCACACGTTAATATAATTCCAAACCGAAGAAGCGATGCCACACGCGTAGAGAATGTGATCCGTTGTGTCAATCCCGTCACCACAAAGAGCACACAAAGTATTGCCAATCAGGGGCGGACCTACCTTAGGCGAAAGGATAGCCTCCGCTACCCCTTGGCGCTCCGGCGAACTGTAAATTTTGGAAAAATTTGACCTTTTCTTGACGTTTTTTTGATTTCATTACCCTTTTTTTTATAAATGTTACCCCTACGAATATTTTCTAGATCCGCCAATGTAACCGTTCCTTGCCTGAAGGGCTGAAAGAGTCGGGATACGGTCCAATGCTGCCTTCCATATAAACACATTACAGTTTTTTGGAACCCATTTTGACCACTGAAAGACAAACCTGTTACTATAATCACGGGTCAATCCACATTCTGATATTAACCCCATTTCCAATTTTCCCTTTTACCAAATGGTTCAGACTGATATCACCAACTTTCAAATTGTTGACCACGTTGACGATAGACTTCCAGACACCACTAGTAGAGCCATTAACAGGAAGAGATGACCAGCATCTCTTGTTATCATGTAAACCTTTGATGACCATCCTCGAGATGTTGTTCGGTTCATTACGATATCGCCAAAACCATTTTGCTAGTAAAGCGTAGTTAGTCTCGTGTAATTTACATAACCCAAGACCCCCACACTTTATAGGCGAAGCCACTACCTCCCAAGACACCCAATGCATCTTTTTTACTGCCGTCGTGCCACCCCAAAGAAACGTCTAATTAACGACTCCAAACCTGGATGACTTTAGCGGGGGCTTTGAACATGGAAAATGGTACGTGGGAGACTTTTTGTAACTGCTTGATAAGGGTAACCCTTCCTCCGATAGACAATCATGAAGCTTTCCATCGCGACAATCTAGATTCGAAAATATCGAAAATGAAATTCCAGTTAGCTACCCATAAATGATAATCACCTCAAAAAGAAGAAGAAAAGAGGAAAGGTAACTTATGCATGGCAAACCACATTGTCTTTTTTGACGTGTGACGTTCATGTCATTTTAACTAAACCACTTGATGAAAATGTGTAGTAACAAAGAACGTGGTTTGTAACTGAAAAAAAATATTTGATTGGTTAATACAAAGCCAACCACTCACAATAACTTTCTCTCTCTATCAAACTAGTGGCTACAACCAAATGAGAAACCCAAAATGTGAGAACCACATGAAGAGGGGCGGTGTTCCCCTCGAACTTTATCAAAAGCTTATAAATTAATTATTCAAAAGTAAAACCAGTCACAAGGTATAATTCTATAACATGTAGTTTAGCATATTCAAAAGTAAAAGTAAAACCATTCACAATATATAATTCTATAACCTACAATTTAGCATATCACATTACACCGTTAAATATACCTCATTCCTGCACCTCATATTTCACATCATCGTCATCATCATCTATTTTTACAACTATTTACTATAAAACCAAATTACTTATATGATAGTTTATTTTTTCGTGTAGATTTATACAATGGAATACTATTTAAAATTAAACTAAATAAAAGAAAATTTAAAATAAACATTAAATAAAAACATACATAAAATAAATAAAAATATACATATAAAACATACATAAATTTAAGATAACTTATGTTGCTTTTTGATTGTCTCGCACAACTTGTCATGTGTTTTCGGTCGCATTGGATAGGTTGGGCAAATCGTGTCTTAGCAGGTTTAACATGTTTGAGACGACACGAACACCACAAGTTCTAAGTATACATACGACTCATTTAACTACTCTATATCCAATGTCTATAACGCAAGAAGGAGAATGATGGATCCTAACATTCTATTTTTAATTATTTTTAAAAAAGTGAAAAATCACATTGTATACTTTTCAGTAAACAGGTCTAATCATGTCTTATACAGGTTACCTATTGTCAGACCTAGCTTCGGATTTATGTGCGAGCGGTCCATCATTGGTAAATATTAAGTGTTGCATTGACCTTTGAACGAGGCTTGTCCGTGCCATGTTGGGACCGGTTTGTGTCATTTTGGCTCGTTTCTAACAATATGAAACGCACGTTCGTACTTAAAACCGAATACATTTCTTACTGGAGCTCTCTTTTACTCAGATTCATCACTTAATCATCGGAACAATTGCTTTTCATGGTGCAACATTGCGTTGAAACTCATACAACTTGTTGGTAGGAGTTGCCACTAATGTGCCAATGTGAGTTTAAGTTGGGGGTGGTTCGATGTGATGTACCAGCTTCATTATCAGACCCTCTTATATTGTAACTATTGGCTTGAAAGAACCCTCGTTTACTTGTTTCCCCTTTTTTTTCTAGTGGTTGGCATAGCAACCGGTGATGGAGTTGACGTTCTACAAGATTGAGCGTCCAAAGAGGTGTAGTAGTGGTGCGGGAAATCGGGCTGAAAACCTCGCTTGAGGTTTAGGTATGGTAAGAAACCGGGTTGTTGATACCCCAAGTTCAAATTTTGGTATTGTTAGAAACTGGGTTGTTGATACACGTAGTCGAGGGGCCTAGTTAGGGTTCAAGTTTTTGCCAATGTTTAACAATTGCTGAAACGGGAAGTGATCATTTATGGTTTCTTAATCAAAAAAATGATGGTTTGAGATGAGAGTAAAATGATTGAGTTGAGTGTGTTTATATTTAAAAAAAAATCTTTAAACAAAAAGGAGGGGATTATTTTTTAATTGTTCAAACGGCTAGTAGTGCCCACTCCGAAGTCCCAGATCATGTTCTCACTTATGGACCAGCAAACAAGACTCCACCAGCATCGCCACTAGGTCCGCCACCTCACTATCTGAAAATCCTGACTATGCCACCACGGTGCATTGACGAAGCTTGAGATTTCCGATCGGGGTCGAAAACGTATATACACAAAATTTCTATGCGAAAACAATATTAACTCCGCTACTAAGAGGAAAGTTCGGGGGGTCAGCTGCCCCCTCCAGCCCCACTATGCTACGCCCATGCCACGGTGGTGGCATTGTGGATAAGGTGGGTTATATGTGAATATTGGTACTCTATGAATCAAATTGATACCGTTCAAAGTCTATCACAGAGCACGAAGAATCCCACTACTTATACAATAAAAATGATTTACTTTCAAAGACGTTCACAAGAACTGAATACATCTCAATTGTTACTCCAATAATCTGAAATTTTAAAATTCCCAACAAGAAATTATACCTAAATACTTAACAGTCTGCCAGTAATAACCAACGATCTTGAAATGCAAAACTAAAAATGTTTTTTTCTCAATTTTTTTTTGAAAGAAAAACTTCACTATTAATAATCATCCCAACAAAAAGGCAGGGGCAACCAGACAAACACAAGACACTATACAGCTACAATCACACAAAATTAAAATGCTTTTTTTCTCAAATGATCTGAATTTGTTAAATACCCAACAAGAAATGATACTTAAATCACTTAACAGTCTGCCTATAATGGCAAATGATCTTGAAAGACAAAACTCAAAAGTGTGAAAATTATTTTACCCCAGTGAACTTAAAATTGCAAAAAAAACTAGCAGTTTATATTAAATTGATATTTAGCCGAGCGTATTCCACTATACGCGAGTCGCCCTGTTCAAACTCACCATGCGATTAGAACCATCCATCTGGCCGCCTCTGGCCGCCAAACCACCATACCGTGTGCTCTGATACCCACCTCTAGATTGACCGTCCAGTTTTGATAGCTTTGACCAGGACCATATGGTCTACCACCACCATAACCAGACTGCTACCGCCCTTGTGAGTACGACATATTGTCCTGCCATTTACTCCTGCCTGCAACCGATTAGTAGTCCTGACCCTCACGCCGCCTTGACGGCAGAGACTCCAACGCACCACCACCAAACCTCGCCTCGGTGGCACGCTCATTACTCTCAGCAAGAACCGATAACCTTCCGGTTAACTGAAAAGCCAGAGCTTGTAACTGGCTATGCTCAACTTCACGGAAAACGATGCACCGTGTAGGTTGGTCCCGCCGGCATGAAGCTCCTCATTGATCATCATCTTACTAACAACACAATGCGTTTGACTTTCAGACAGGTCAAACATCTTCAAAAGCTGTTCCAGTTTTAGCGTCTCAAATGATGATGAATAGGTGAACAGGTACGTCCGCAAAGCTTCTTCTTTGATCTTGTTTTTCAGCATTTCCAGAACCGACTCACGGTTTTAAGAAGCTTCCAGACGTCTAACGAGTTGTGACATTGAAAGACGTTTGAAAATCGCCTTTGCTAAGGGCCCGAGTGGCTGCCATGATGTGGTCCCGAACGTTTTCAGGGGGCCCGGTGAATGTCTGTCGATTGTTTATTTCGAGTAACCGTCTTAGTGTCTTGCTTATGACTTTGTGCCTTGCGTCATGGATGTTTGCTGCCATGTTCGGAACTTCTAGAAGCATGGCGCATATTAAGTGTACGGATTCAAGAACAGGTTGATGTGCATGTGGTACGGCAACTGTCTTCTCCTTTCCAGGAGTTCCTGCAAACATCAGTAACTCGAAGTTGGGTTAATCGAATAAACAGGTCGGGGACATAAGAAAACAAGTTATATTGTAATTTTTCAATATTTAATAATTCATGTGATAATTATTATAACAAATCTATGGTATTATTAACAATCTTAACTTATTTGATAAAACAATTTAAAAGGTTTTATGATCCAGAATACATTTCCAATGACTTCAACAGCTTGACCCACTCAACAAATTCATCTTGTTTCCTTTTTAGTTCAATTAAAATTAGCCCCTTAACCAGTTAAAGATAAAATAAAACCTAATCGAAATCGACACTTTAGTATGCAATGGGTCAAAGTTGTCACGTCTACAACGAAAGTAATATTCGAACACAGCTCAATATGATGCCCTTTAAGGAAAACAAATAATAAAAAATGCAAAAAACTTATTTGCAAAGATTACAACCCCACACGTCAATACATTCAACTTCTACTATTGTTGCTTCACTGCTTAAAAAATACAAAATCTTAAAAAAGCAACTAGTTACTGGTTTAAACGACTACAGTAAAAAGCAGCAATGAAGAAAAGCTTTAACTGAGACTCTTAAGGAAACTAAAATGAATAAACACAGTATGAGAAATTGTGCAACATATATAGGTCACGTTATTATGCACATCATCACATCAGTATGCAAAATTACAAGTCATTTAGAACCATAGATTAAGAAATTTTAAGTTCATGGTCTGTTCATATTAAAACCTCCGGTAAACACTTTGTCAAAATAGAACAGCCTTTCCATTTCTTAAAATATGTTGTAATAAGCAATCTGAAGCAATCAAATCTGTACTGTTTCAATACCAGCTTATTTTTTGAAAGGAAAGTGACTTTCATGCATTTAAAAAATCACTTTGGGTGACATATTTTTCTTTTAACCAATATTCTTATTTTAACCATTTGACCAGTCAAAGATAATCACTAAAGCTACTGTGTTCAATATTAATACAAAATTATGAACAATTAAACCAAACAATCTAGAAAACAAAATAGAGGCAAATATTAGCAGCAGGTAAAGAAAAAAAATTTATTTCAACAGTTACCTGTTCTGGAGTCTTCTCATGATAACGACTCTGAGAAACACCTTGTGCAAGAAGCTCTTTCACCCTACCACCCGAATGCAATTCAGAAAGACAGCCATGTCCTTCAGAAATAAGCTCAGCCCGAAACGCACACAAACCAAGCTGAGCCATTGACCTATTAAACAGCATCTGAGTCGAGATATCCATATGCTGAACACTATCCTGCAAGTGACTCATAAGCAACAAATCACGAGCCGTAGAAAACTCATCCGAAACCGCACGGTGGTAAATGTCACATAGCATCGCACGGGCCATGGTCCGTTCATCACCATGCGCGTATATAACGAAACTAGCATATCCATCATCTCCCTGCTGCTTGTCTGGAAACTCGGTTTCCGAGGCACAACTTCAGGCGTGTTGACGAACACTTTTGATTCGGTACGGGATTCTTCTCCGTTATCGTCTGATTGGTCAGCCATATCCCTCATGGCACCGTACACTTCTTGCGGTTTGTAATACACAAGTTCAACAAGCTTTAACGCTGCCTTCGCTGCAGCCTTGTGGTCGCCAAGGCGTTCGAGATACGACTGAACATTTTGCGCAAGAACGAAAAACAAGGGTTCGCCTTGAAGCCGTTCTACATAGTCACGAGTATAAGGATCAATACACTGCAGACTCATGAAAAATTCAGCATCTATCATCTCAAGAAAGGCTGAAAGGTTTCCCCGTATACGTATAGTCTCGTTGTAATCCTTTCCTTTTCCGGTTTCGTTCTCGTCAGGCTCAACGGTGTCATCAACCAGAATGTTTGGGTACTGCTCGAGGATATCAAGTATGACTAGCATATTCTGCACGCACTTCTTCCACAAGTTTATTGGCATGTGACCGTTTAAACCAGGGTTAACATCAAACTGTGCAGAGACCAATGTAAACAAGATCTGAAGCTTCTGCGCAGGAGTTATAGCCACCTTGGTCAAGAACGTAAGCTGTTCAACGAGCTCGAGCTTTCTGGTCCCCTTTCTATCACGAGCAGCTCGAACCTCCTCATACTTTTTGTTAACCGTATCCCAAGTCACCTGGCTTGGATCCTTAAACTGTTTTTCAATTAACTTATCTTTCTTGTTCATCATTGTCGCCCAACCGGGTTGATTGACATCAACATCCGACTCAGTATCTTCTTTTGACGATTCAGTACTCACTGAACTAACGTCGTCAACATCATCCTCATCCGCTTCTTCTTGATCCTTAAAGCTTTCAGGATTCTCCCTACGCAGCTCATTAATCAAATCCTCATACATTTATAACCTTCTCAAGCTGCCTAATAATCTTGTCAAAACTCTCCTGCAGGCTCACCCAATCGTTAATCTTCATCGCATTCTTCATCTGATCAATCGTCATCGACAACTCCTCAAACCGCTTATCCTTCACAGACTTAATAACATGCTTAATCTCCGTATCATCACTGTCGCTATCGCCGATGAGATACTTGTTTCCATCCGGTGCATTAGCAACATCATCCTGTCCCTCATTCACATCATCTTCCTCATAATCACTCACTTCAGATTCAGTCTCACTATCAGCCTATTATCACGCACATAAATTAATAAATCATAACATAAAAATTAAAAAATTTAAAATCTTAAAATCACATTGTGCATAATTAATAACAAACCTGATTACTCCAAAATTTCGACGCCATATTGATGTTGTTATCTCACGGATTATAGTAATACAGTCTTCGTAAACTAAAAGCTGAACAATAATATACAAAATTTTATATTAAATTATGAAAACAGAAGTGTTTACGATGTTTACGATCAATTAACGGTAAAATTATGCAATTTTATAGCGCATGATTATGAGTAATGTATGCGTGCCGTAAATGAATAAGATAAACAGAAGGTTGAATCGTGAAGAAGATGATAGTTTTGATGGATACCTGTAACTGCAAATGGGAGATTGTTATGAGTCGGCGGGTTAGGGTTTGAGACGAGTGTGTATGAACGGGTTGATTTAAAGGGGCTAGTAACGTGTTCTCCAAGGGTAAGTAATAACAAAATGAATATTCGGTTTACGTAAAATATTATATGATATTTTATAAATATTTAATAGGCTCTGGCTATACTAGAATATTTATTTGGGTAGAAAGGTTAGAAAGTAATCTTGGTCATCTTTAATAAGTAATTGATGGCTAAGATTAAATGAGTGAGATTGAGAAAAAAAGAGACGTGTGGGTTAATTTAAGGGTATCCATATCCATCCAAATTAATAGTTTCTCCCTGCTTCAATTATCACTCGTTTTTAAAACGTTAATAACTTTTTCATACGATATTATTCTTTTATAAAAATTTCACCATAGAAACAAGCGTTTTTATCTTTAAAACGGAGCACAATATCGTTATAGTTTTAAAAAAAAAGTTTTCGATAACCCAGATGCGTAAAACGTAATGGACTAAAAACACAAAAGTTTTCGATAACCCAACGCACTCCTTAAATTAAGAGCATTGTTACCCTACTCCTATCAGACTGTGTTGTTTTAACCAGACCCACGTTAGCTTCAGAGTTTGGTTTGGGCATTCCTTCAGGAACACATACCGCCAACTGCCACTTAACAGGCGTTGTGTCATTACAAAAACTGAACACTCTCTTGCATAGCACACAATATGATTAAAACCTAAATACACTTAAAATAAAACCTGACACCTCTAAAAAATACCAATATCCATCAATGTCAGTAAGGCCAAATAAATACTCATTGGTTCTCTTGTATAAAACTATAACTCACATCTTTGTAGTTCTTGTAGTTCTATCTCTTAAATCTCTCATTTGTCAGTTTAAGTTTAACACATTTCTTCAAGTTTATAACGTTTATCATGGGTATTTATGTAACACTTTCATTTATATATTAAAATAAAATATATGAAACTTATTAGTAGGTAACAAGTAAAATGACTACTAAAAATATAAAGTATCTATACGAGCATATATTTTATAGAAATTATTTAATAATAGTAGTAAAATATAGTGTGTATCTATGCTCTGGTTTTATTAAAACTTAGATTGTAATATAGAGAAAAATAAATAGGTTTCAACTACTACTCGTAATTTTATAAAACGTTTTATTTTATAATTATAAGAAAAACAAGGACTTGAGCTATATTGATTAGATTATTATAACATTATGTAATTGTACATATTACTTATACGTATGTATTATTATATTAAATAAATAAGTAAATAAATAAAGAAACTAAAATGAGTTATATATTTAATAGATACTTAATCATTTAGAATATAGTAAATAAAGATAGATATATGTATAGAAATGTTGACAAAGCGTTCATACTCACTACCATGTTTAATGTTTTTTTCTTGTGCAACATTTCATAAATTTTACTTAGCCATTAAGTTTTCATAGGCACTAAGTATTTAATTGAAGTCACATGCTCTTATAAATAGTCGATAATCTCATACATTTCATTTCACTTCTCATCACACATTTCGCTTTCTAAAACAATTAAATGAGTGAAGTATTAAGTAAACCAAGTATGAAGTACTAAGAAGTTCTAATTTATCACCCAGGTGCTGTTAATGTGAATACATTCAACTGTTTTATAAATTTTGAAATGTTTTATATTTTGAAAATAGCATGAGTTTGTGTTAAATATATTTTGGATATGGTATTTTATGGATAACATTCAGACTATAAGTGCACATACAGTTTAATCAAATTGTAGACGTGTTACAAACCATAAAATCGAGCACGATGTTCAGTAGGATATTTACGTAAAAACAGGCACGAAGTTCGGTAGTAAAACAGGGGGGAGCTCGCTGAATATGTAGATTACTAGTATGTTTTAAATAGCTTTAATACCGCTTATGCTATAAATGGTTTAGTGTCGGTTAAATGTTATTCACCAGCCTTTCGCTGACATATAATTTTTAAAACGTTTTCAGGTAATCATGAACAGTTATGAATAGCAGGGCTAGTGTTGAAAGAAGGATGATTCCTTAGGCAAAAAGGACCCTGTTGCTAAAATATCTTATAAATTGTCATTAGACATGATTTTGATTACCATATATATATGAACGTTTTGTATGGAAAAAGGGGTGTTTAATTTCCTGTTTATAAAAATAAAAATATGTTTTATTCAACTTACAAGTTAGTTAAATAAATACAAATGAATACAAACGTTTTCCGCTGCATATTTATTAAAACATGTACCAACCGAGTGGTCACACGCAATGGCATAGCTATGTGGGGCGGGAGGGGCAGCCGACCCCCCGAACTTTTCGCTTAGTGATGGAGATCATGAAGTTTTCGTATAGATATTTTTGTGTATACGTTTTTGACCCCCCCCCCCCCCCGGTTTTAAATTTTTTTTGGGTATATGCGTTTTCGTCCCTTGGTCGGAAATCTCAAGCTTCGCCATTGTTCGCACGACCGGATGTCGAAAAATCGGGTGTGACAATTTATATGATATCGATAGAATATCAATTAGTTATGTCACGAATACCATGTTATCATGGTTTGTGCTATTTTTATGGTACTAGAATTAAGCACCCCGCGGCGGGGGCCTAAAACTATGCCAAATAACATCAATGTCACACCACTGGTAGCGACCACCAATACTGAAGTTGCGGCATGATAATGCGAAGAAATACGACTAAAACATATAACATATAAAAAATAACTACATCGATTTAGGACCAACGCGTTGTGACAAACTTGTTAAATGGAAAAAATAGACGTAAAATCTTTTAACCATACACGCACGTTGCGTTGTGTTAACTCGCAAATAACGTTTAAAAGAATAACTAAATTGATGTAGGATCCACCCGTTGCGGCAAACTTGCCAAAAGGGGAAAATAGACACGTTTCAACAAACCTGTCAAATGTGAAAAAATAGACCAAAAAAGTTGAACCACACATGCACGTTACGATGTATTAACTCACAAAATTTAAAACGAAACGTAAAATAAAAAACTTGCGAAAGATAAAAAGTTTTGGGTAACAAATTAAAAGTGTTAAAATACAAAAGATGAATACCTTTGGTTAAAAGTGAAAAATTACAAAAATTTTTTTGAAAAACTCCACATACTTAACGTACAACAACAAAATGCAACTATATGTTGCTAATTTATATTATTATTATTATTATTATTATTATTATTATTATTATTATTATTATTATTATTATTATTATTATTATTATTTTATTATTAATTACAAACACGAAGTTAGTAACTTCCACCCTTTAATGTTTGCCTTGGTTAATGATATAGTTCGAATACAACATAGTGTTTATGGCAACATTTCAACCGAACGTGTTTCTAAGTGTTTAGATATAAGGTGTAAGGTTCATCTATTAAGAAATGCGGAACAACAAAGATGGATACATATTATGTAAGGTTCATCTATTAAGAAATGCAGAACAACAAAGATGGATACATATTATGTAAGGTTCATCTATTAAGAAATGCGGAACAACAAAGATGGATACTGATATGCTCTAAATAATACATATTTTATATAAATATTCATACACTTTTGAGTAACTTGAGAGTTATTTTTATTAAATTCTACTCGTATTTAGTTTATATTTTTATGCAATTGTGTAGCGCATGATTATGAGTAATGTACGTGTGATAAATGAATAAGATAAACAGAAGGTTGAATCGTGAAGAAGATGATATTTTTGATGGATACCTGTAACTGCAAATGGAGATTGTTATGAGTCGGCGGGTTAGGGTTTGAGACGAGTGTGTATGAACGGTTGATTTAAAGGGGCTAGTAACGTGTTCTCTAAGGGTAAGTAATAACAAAATGAATATTCGGTTTACATAAAATATTATATGATATTTTATAATTAAATATTTAATAGGTAGGATATACTAGAAAATTTATTTGGATAGAAATGTTAGAAAGTAATCTTGGTCATCTTTATAAGTAATTAATGGCTAAGATTAAATGAGAAAATAGGAGACGCGTGGGTTAGTTTAAGGGTACTCTGATTCATACAAATCAATAGTTTCTCTTTGCTCCAATTCTCATTCGTTTTTAAAACGTTAATAACCTTTTCAAACGACATTATTCTTTTATAAAAATTGCACCATAAAAACAAGCGTTTTTATCTTTAAAATGAGCACACTATCATTATAGTTTTGAAAAAAAAGTTTTCGATAACCCAGATGCGTAAAACGTAATGGACTAAAAACACAAAATTTTTTGATAACCCAACGCACTCCTTAAATTGGAGAGCACTGTTACCCTACTCCTGTCAGACTATATTGTTTTAACCAGACCCACGCTGGCTTTAAGTTTAGTTTGGGTTTTCCTTCGAAAAACCATACACCAACTGCCACTTAACAGACCCATCATTAGAAAAGCTAAACACTCTCTAACATAACACAAGATGTGATAAACACGCTCAAAATAAAAGCTGACAATTCTAAAAAATACTAGGCATTATCCATCAATGTCTGTAGGGCCAAATAAATACTCATTGGTTCTCTTGTATAAAACTATAACTCACATCTTTATAGTTCTATCTCTTAAATCTCTCATTTCTCAGTTTAAGTTTAACACATTTCTTCTAGTTTATCCTCGAGGTTGATGATAACGTTTATCATGGGTATTTATGTAGCATTTTCATTTTATATATTAAATAAAATATATGAAACTTATTAGTAGGTAACGAGTAAGATAACCATTAAAAATATGAGTATCTAGACGAGCATATATGTTTATAGAAATCATTTAACAACAGTAGTAAGATATATTGTGTTTAACCATGCTCTGCTTTTATTAAAACTTAGGTTGTAATGTAGAGAAAAATAAATAGGTTTCAACTACATACTCGTAATTTTATAAAACACTATATTTTATAAGTTATAAGAGAAAACAAGACTTGAACTATATTAATTAGATTATTATAATAATATGTAATTGTACATATTACTTATACGTATGTATTATTATGTTAAAATAAATAAGTAAATAAATAAAGAAACTAAAATAAGTTATATATTTAATAGATACTTAATCATTTAGAATATAGTAGTTAAGGATAGATATATGTATAGAAATGTTGACAAAGCACCCATACTTACTACCACGTTTAATTTTATTTTCTTGTGCAACACTTCATAAATTTTACTTAGCCATTAAGTTTTTTGTAGGCACTAAATATTTAATTGAAGTCACATGCTCTTATAAATAGTCGAGAATACATTTCATTTCACTTCTCACCATGACACATTTCACTTTCTAAAACAATTAAATGGAGAAGTATTAAGTACACCAAGTATGAAGTACTAAGAAGTTCTAATTTATCATCCTGATGATAATGTGAATATATTTAACTGTTTTATAAATTTTGAATATTTTATATTTTAAAAATAGCATGAGTTTGTATTAAATATATTTTGGATATAGTATTTTATGGATAGCATTATAGTGCACATATAGTTTGATCAAATTGTAGACGTGTTTCAAACCAAAAAATGGGGCACGAAGTTCGGTAGGATATATACGTAAAACCAAGCACGAAGTTTGGTAGTAAAGGGGGGGGGGGGGTCGTTGAATGTGTAGATTACTAGTATGTTTTAAATAGCTTTAATACCGCTTATGCTAAAAATGGTTTAGTGTCGGTTAAATATTATTCACCAGCCTTTCGCTGACATATTATTTTCAAAACGTTTTCAGGTAATCATGAATAGTTATGAATAGCAGGGCTAGTGTTGAAAGAAGGATGATTCTCTATGCAAAAAGGAACCGTGTGGCTAAAATATCTTATAAATTGTCGTTAGACAGAATTTTGATTATCATATATGTATGAACGTTTTGTATGAAAAAGGGGGTATTCAATTTCCTTTTTATAAAAATAAAAATATGTTTTATTCAACTTACAAGTTGGTTAAATACATAAAAATGAATACAAACGTTTTCCGCTGCGTATTATTAAAACATGTACCAACCGAGTGGTCGCACGCAATGGCGTAGCTATGTGGGGCGGGAGGGGGCGGCCTGTAACATCCGTCGAAAAAACGGGTTTTCACAACCCGCTTCGTTTATTAATCGAACAATCAGTTTTAAATTTTTATGGTTTATTTATGATTAATTTTAATTTTAAACAATACATAATTAATAAACAAATTAGGATTTAAAAGCAAAAATTGTTAAAAAGTGAAAATAAGAGAATTAAAATAAAACAAGGCTGCCGGGATTCGAACCCGGGTCAGCCAATGACTTAACTCCCACTCATCCAACCACTCCGCCACTTGTGTTATTTGATAACATATCGAAACAATTAATTCAAATAACAAAACACAGAAATCAAATTCAGTCATTGACGCGCCCATTTCGCAGTCGCCGGAAATCCCGACGACTTCGCCAATAATTGACAGTTTCTATCGATTTAATGGAAGAATTAATCCTAACATCGGTTATAACCGATGTCTGAACCCGCGACATCAGTCGTAACCGCCGGAGAACAGCTGACCATGAATCGAGACTGAAATCAGACCCAATGCGTCTCGATTCTTCCCTATAAATACACCCACAAGTCTCTGGTAGCCTTTTCGCTCAAAATCGCACCTTTTCTCGAAGCAATTTCACTCGCCAGAAATATCCTGCCATCACCGGACTTTTGCCGGAAAACCGAGGCTCACCTCAACACGGTAAATACCTCGACTCTTTCTGTTTCAATCCGTTGTTAGACTGTTACTAACTTCAATCCAACAATCAGAATCAATCCCAGACGACGTAGCCGGAATATTCAGCTCTCGCCGGAAAACCTCTGGAATTTCTAATCTCACGCTGTGAATCGGTATAATCATTCGAACTTCTGTTAATCCGTTAGTACCCCACTTTCATAACTAATCAAACAAAACTGATAATTGATTCAAGCAGAAAGAATACACAAATCAGAGCCGACGTTCATTGCCGGAATTCTGAAGAAATACAATTGATCGGTACATTCGTTTCCTGAGTTCATTTTATTCATCACATTTCAACCAGTAATATGCTCGATGAACGACCCAATCAAGAACAGTTGAAAAATCATCGACTGAGTCTTTGAGCGAAGAAGACGAAGTCGACTGTGTATTATAAGATTAATTAAAATCAGATTAATAAACGGGTTAGACACACAGTCCAGCGGTGGACTGTGTGCAAATAATAAGAACACGTCTCGAGTTCGATCCCTGCCCCAACCTCACTCCTTTAAATAAAAATGCTCTTTTTAACCGAACCGGGATAACTCACAGAATCATGTTAAGTATAATAAAAACCGGAATATTAACCAGGTTAGACACACAGTCCAGCGGTGGACTGTGTGCAACACTAACTCGGACGTCCCGGGTTCGAGACTGGTTAACGGCACCGGTTCAATGCAATTAAAATCCTTTTTAAAAATAAATGATTTCCGGATTAAGTTAAATAGTATATAAATATAATTAAAAACAGAAATATTTCGGGTTAGACACGTAGCTCAGTTGGTAGAGCTGCGTGCACGCGTACGGGAGGTCACGGGTTCGAGTCTCACCCAGCGCACATATATAAGCGACTGGACCGGTCAAAGGTCAAAGGTCAACGGTCAACGGTCAAAAGTCAACATTTTTATTTTATTTTATTTATTTATTTAATTTAAAAATCAATTAAAAATACTTAAAAATAACGTTTTTTAAAGTTAGAAAATAGCCTTAAACTCACAAAAATATACCCAAAGATCCTATTAAAATTGTTAATAAAATCCACTTACTTACCGTACCTTTTCGTTATTAACTAGGTTAGTTATTCCTCGTCGATCAATCCTCTAAATTCGTGCGCAATCAACATCATTCACCGAACGCACCCAAGGTGACTGAATCTCTACAAATTCCCCGTTTTAATCACGTTTTTGGGGTGTATCATGTGTCTTATTATTTATTACTTTTAAACTATTGTGCACCCATCATATTCATGATTAAATGTATATTCAACATGTATCATCTGTTTGTGTGATTATTGTTTAGGTTAAATTTATCATTTTCAGTACATACTTTATCATAGGTCGCCGCTCCCCATTACCTATGAGCGTTGAGCTGTTCCCCATTACCTATGAGCGTGAACAAGGCGTTGCCAACATACAATCGGCTCCGTTTGATTGAGCCTTGATCGCACATACATTTCATCATAGGCCGTCTGCTCCCCATTACCTATGAGCTTGAGCCGTTCCCCATTACCTATGAGCGTGAACGAGACGTTGCCAACATTTACATTGTCATTCATATTACATATTCATGCAAGGTGGTTTGTTATTGTATGCTATTGGTTTGTTATTGTATGCTACTTGTTTGTTATTGTATGTTTTATTTACGTTTGTTCACATATGATTATTGCACAAGTTTTCCATATTAAATACAACAAGAAATAAATAATAAATGTTTTCTAACAAGGTTCACTCGCCAACTTTTGTTGATCCAAAAACCATTTTTACACATGATACAGGTGAACAGGATGAAGCAAGGAAAGCATAGGAAGTGCCTTAGAAGAAAATAATGAAGTCTAGAAAGATGTGTAGAACATGTTATAATTATGATTGTATGATCCCCGTTAAATTGTAATAATAAATATGAAACGTTATAATAAATGTCATGAGCTTTGATGAAAACCCAATCATGCCCCGATCACCTTTTCCGCTGCGGGTCGGGGTGTGACACGGCCGACCCCCGAACTTTTCGCTCAGTGATGGAGATCATGTAGTTTTCGTATAGATATTTTTGTGTATACGTTTTTGATCCCCCGGTTTTATAGAAATTTTTGGTATATGCGTTTTCGACCCCTTGGTCGGAAATCTCAAGCTTCGCCATTGGTCGCACGACCGGATGTCGAACAAACGGGGTGTGACAATTTATATGATATCGATAGAATATCAATTAGTTCTGTCACACTCCAACCGATGGCGGAAACATCGGGGCGGACGGAAACAAGATTGCAATAGACTTCATAACACAATTTGTGACGATATTTAAATAATTCGATTTCATTGATACCAAAAGGACAATACATAGTTTCAAAAATGGAAATACAACAAGTTTCAAATGACATAACAACATGAATTGAAATACATAAATTTAAGTCTAGGTGCGTATCTAATCCACCCTAGATAAGTTTCTTCATCGGCAACAACTAGTTTCCTGTAACATGTATTAAAATAATGATCAACAAAAGTTGGCGAGCATACAAGTTTATTTACATAGCATAATAGTGAAAAAGTTGCCTCATATCCAACATGGTAAATTGCATATTATGTTACAAACATACTAACATGTGATACCTATATGTCAATCCAAAGTTTAACGCAATCGTGATTACCATTGTCACCGAAATGCAAAGGTGTAAAATAGTTTACTTAACAATACTACCATAATACGGGCGTGTGTGTTAATCCTATAGTGCTATAATTGTTAAGGGAGGCTAGCAAGGTTAATGGGCATATAAACACAAGTATACTTAGCATGCGATAACAAGAATAATAAAAGTTTCATGTTTATAACAAAAAGAGTGTGATTACAGTAAGTTTTAAATATGAATCATGATTTGTATAATTATACATGTTACACCCAAAGTGTGTAAATGGAAAATGGGTTCGAGTATACTCACGGTTTGCGTTAAGCTTTCTGAAACCGTGAAACTTGGGTGATGAAATGGGTGGACCGGGAGCCGAAGTTACCCTATAAATGGGAATAAAGGCGAGTAAGTTTTCGGGTTAACATGACTAGTAAAGAAAGTAAATTTAACAATTACATTAGTTTATAGTCAAGTATTCCCCAAAGGGGTCATGGAGATTCAAGTAGGAGGTAGGATGATATGCATCCATTTAAACCTCGTCATAAGAATTCACAAAAGCACAACCCGAAGGTCGGTTGGTCATGAATGTACATAAAGGAAAATACAAAAAGTAAAAAGGAAAATCATACAAGTGTGGTGTAGGACAAGTTTGAATAGCCAAGGCTTTCATGGTCCATACATTAATTCAACACACAAGCCTAGGCTTGGTTGATGTGCACCCTTGAAGGTTGCTCATGAACCTCAATCAAAATAGAAAGTTTGGATCTTCGTAGGCTCTAATATCCATAGACTACAGCTACAACATGTACACGAGTTTGTAGGCTTGTCCAAGCACATGTTGGGTAGGCTATGAACATGAAGGCTATGCTAAACATGTTGAAACCAACGAAACCGAAGGTTTCTAAGCATCTTGGACCTTCAAACAAGAGTGTTAAACCTCTGAGAAATATTGGGTAACATCCTCATTTTAAGTTCAAGATGATAGGAAGCAAGAACAAGAGAAGAAAATAGGTGAAATGTGAGTTCTTGCACTCACTTTTGAACTTGAAAGAATTCTACCCTAACTTGAGTTTTCAGCAGATTATGAAGGTTAGAATGATATTTTAGGAAGGTGTAAAGGAGAAATGAGGGTTAGGAGTCTTGTATTTATAGTGGGTGAGGTTAGGTGAGTGTTTAATGAGGTTTAGAAGCCCATTGGTGGAGAATGGAGGTGGAGGTTGGAGCCATAAATACAAGATTCATAATTTATATTTTAGGGTAAAGGTTGGAGCCAAAAATGAATATTCAAAACGTGGGTTTTAGGGGGGTTTGGCTTTTTGTCACAAATGGTCCCTCAAGTTTGATAAGTATATAATTAAGGCCTCAAAGTTAGGTTTTAGGGTGTTTTCGAGTGCTTTTTGTATAGTTTCAAGCGTGTTAACAAGCATGAAAGTATCAAAAACTTAAAAGTGATGTCAAGTATGTCCATGTATGTGAAATTATGTAAAAAAAGTATCGGTAGTGATGGTCGTAACACATAGTTGTCGGTTATCGCACGAAATGCAAGTATAGGCGATTTACGATCTATAACCAATAATTGCGAGTATAATTAACATGTCGAAGGTGTTTACAAATGTAATATGATGTATTATGATGTATAATAAGTATCAGAATCATTAATTGTTTGTTAATCACAAGTATTGCATGTATACGCGTTGAAAGTCGGTTATTTGCACGTATCATCACATAGTTTCGAATTAGGGTTTATTGCATGCGATTACAAGTATAAATTGAACATAACAAGTATAAATGGAACATAATTGATATAAATATGACTTTCATTATGATCGGTGTCACGGACTACAAGTTGAAAATGCGATACAAGTACAAGTTTCTGAAAATAGAAAGTTTCCAAAATGGGAAGTATAACAAGACTTGATAAATATGGAAAGCGTGGAAATGCGGAGCGTTACAAGTTATGTCACGAATACCATGTTATCATGGTTTGTGCTATTTTTATGGTATTAGAATTAAGCACCCCGCGTTGCGGCGGGGGACTAAAACTATGCCAAATAACATCAATGTCACACCGCTAATAGCGACCACCAACACTGAAGTTGCGGCGTGTTAATGCGAAGAATAAGACTAAAACATATAACATGTAAAAAATAACTACGTCGATTTAGGACCAACGCGTTGTGACAAACTTGTTAAATGGAAAAAATACACGTAAAAACTTTTAATCACACACGCACGTTGCGCCGTGCTAACTCGCAAAATAACGTATAAAAACATAACTAAACAGATGTAGGATCCGCCCGTTGCGACAAACTTGACAAAAGGGGAAAATAGACACGCTGCGACAAACCTGTCAAATGTGAAAAATAGACCAAAAACTTTGAACCACACACGATGTATTAACTCACAAAATTTTAAACGAAACGTAAAATAAAAAACTTGCGAAAGATAAAAAGTTTTGTGTAACAAACTAAAAGTGTTAAAATACAAAAGATGAATACCTTTGGGTTAAAAGTAAAAAATACATTTTTTTTTTAAAAACTCCACATACTTAGGGTACAACAACAAATGCAACTATGTGTTGATAATTTATATTATGGAAATTATTATTATTATTATTATTATTATTAATTACAAACACTAACTTAGTAACTTCCACCATTTAATGTTTGCCTTGGTTAACGATATAGTTCGAATACAACATAGTGTTTATGGCAACATCTCAACCGAATGTGTTTCCAAGTGTTTAGATATAAGATGTAAGAACTTTGGAATAACAAAGATGGATACATATTATGTAAGATTCATTTATTAAGAATTACAGAACAACAAAGATGGATACTGATATGCTCTAAATAATACATATTTTATATAAATATTCCTACACTTTTGAGTAACTTGAGAGTTATTTTTATTAAATTCTACTCGTATTTAGTTTATATTTAGATTTTAAAGGTTTTAAGAGATAACAAGCTAAATTAGAGTATTTTAACTGTGAAGGAAACGTGAAATAAAATTTATTTATTTTGATTGGGTATAAAACTATTTTACTTTTAAAACAAATTAAACGAGAGTTCATGAAAAGTTAGTTGAACTAAAATAAAAACAAAGCAGCTTTGTTTTTAATAGAAATTGTGTTTAATTGGTTTGCACATATGATATATTTTTGGTGGCTATGGAATTGGTTGAATCACACAGGAGCTGAAAGAAGTTGAATGATGAAATTAATGTCCGACGGTCCGACGCAGGACTCAATATATAATTCGAAAGGCTGCAGAGAGAAAATAAAAGAAGGGGAGTTCGAAAGCAGAAGGCATCAGGGGACGAACAGAGAAAAATATTAAAACAGATTAAAGGGGAAGAGAAGAATATCAAGAAAGGAGGAGGTTCGATACAAGAACGAAGCCGATAACAAAGAACGAAAGATCCGACAAACTGTTAGACTGTTTTCTTTTTCGTTCAATCTTGTTCGATCATGATACTTGCTATTATTTGTTTGCGTTTTGTTAAACCGAATATGTTTCTTGGCTAGTTTTAACATTCCACCTAGGATGTGATGAACTTGGAACCTTTGTTTTGATTTTTATATTTGACGTTTTTCGACTATGACGTGTTTTTATTTAAAGTAACTTTGATTCGTTACTGATTATGAATATGTGTGCTTGTTCTTGGCTGTGATTATTATTTGGTTATTGACTTTTATGTGTTTGAAAAGAAGAAATTCACCCTAGGCACGTTTTAGTCACTTATAGTCGTTTATTCCGGGTTCTCGATCTAGAGTTTGGTTTTAGAGATAATCCAAGGTAACCAAGTCAATTAGATCAGCTAGATTAACGTGGGCATCCAGTCTTGATGATTAGAAATATGATTTGGGATTGCTAGGTATGTTCTAGGCGTTGTTTGATGGTTTGAACCGCTGGTAACTCGGGGCTAGTCTATTTATTCGCGTTTAGTTGTTCCTAGGTATTTGGTGTATCAAGTTAGGGTTAGCTTTACAATTTGAGGGTCGTTAATACCGATGGTGTTACATATCCTAATAGTTGTGGGATTCGGTGTCGATAGCTCGAGTCGATCCATCTTAGCACTTCATTACATATTCAGATTGTTCTTCATAGTTTGGTTCCTAGGAACTGGAGATTGAGGGTCCTGCTCTGAGCTGACTAGTTACTATAGGACTTAATCATCCTTAGCAGGAGGTTGGTCGGGTTAGATATCAGATCTTTAGTCGATTGTCAAAGTCATAAGTCATTACGTGTTCTAAGGGATTCATTGCCTAGGTGGTTTCTCCTTCTCATTGATTTCAAACTCATGTTCCCAGTCGTTTAGTTGTCTTGATTCGTCTTAGTTAATATTAGGTTATTAGATTAATTAAATAAAAACCCTCAAAATCCAAATAAATCAGTTAAGTAATTAGTTGAGTCAGAGTCTAGTTAGCGTCGCTAGTGTTTCGCGGATTCGATACTCGGACTTCATTAGGCTTTACTACGTACGATAGGTACACTTGCCTGTCAGTGGTCTAGTATTTAGAGAGTCTTAGTTTATAAATTAAAAATAAGGTATCTAGATTACCTTAGTTTTTACAGAACTCATTTATAACATCATATACATATTATGTAAGGTTCTTCTATATTTCCTTTAATCATAAACATGTAGCTCCCAATATGGGCTTTGTAAAAACACTTAATGGATTGGTGTTTTTGTTTGAGGATTTATTCAGTGATTATTAAATTATCATGTCTAGATTTTTGTTAAGTTGGGACTGAAGGAAACTCATTTATGGTTGATTAATCGTCTTTAAATTCCTCGACAATGAAAGCTTAAGTGCTAAATATGTCAAGTGGGCAAAGTGAATTAAAAATCGGTGACCTGAGGCTGGGCGATCACGTGGCTTGTCAAAAACCAAATCACAAAAAAGTGTTGTGTTGAATGATTTGGAAGAGAGAACTGGATGTTGAAGATAAAGTAAAAAAAAAAGATCATAAATTAGTGCAAGAGTAAGGCTAGAAATCAAGTGGTGTAAGAGTATTGGTCTATGTTTAAATCTGGAAGTCAGTTGTAAATCGATATATAGGGTACATGGATGTTGTATTTAACTAACCAGAACTTTCACTAATTGGCCCATAGTACTCTTAACTTTCGATTTGTGTCACATCACTTTCATTTTTCAACTTATTCGTCGATAGCACCCCCCCCAAATTAACTGAACCCTAACTCAGTTAGTTTTTTTTTGCCGATGTGGAACTTGTGTGGTGACATGGTTTTTTTATGACATGACAGCTGATATGGCGGCTGATTTGACCGTGGCATCTGACGTGGCTTTTTTATGACGTGACAGCTGACGTGGCACTGGTTTGTTGACATGGTAGCTGATATCAACAAACTGGGTTAGTGTTGGGTTAGTTTTAAAGTGCTATCGGCCAATAATTTAAAAGTTGGGAGTGACGTGGTACAAATCAAAAGTTGAAAATGCTATCGGCCAATTGTGAAATTTGGGAGTGGTGTGTGGTACAAATCAAAAGTTGGTAATGTTATCGGCCAACTGGTGAAAGTTAGGGTTATTTAAATCCAATATCCCATAGATATATGTGTCTTACCAAAGTATGTAATGTAATGAAAACTCGCCAAACTCCATGATTAATGAGTGTGCCATATGTGAATGTTAATTCGTTGTTTTGTTTTTCCGGAGGGGGGTGTTAGCAAAAAAAGTATACAATGGGTCAAACTTGATGTTAAAAGAACTAGTCTTTTGTCTGTCGCGCGTTGCGGCAGCACTCGGCGGGTGGAAACATGTAGTAAGGCAACGCAATTCGTAAAACACAATTATAACAAAAGAGTAAAACACAAAGGTTGACATGAAGTGTAAAACACAATGACTAAGACATTTCGTAAAACAAAGTGTATTGGTATTTGCAAAGTAGGAGTAGTAATCTAGGGCTTAAAATGGAGTAATATTGCAAGGGATAAAACGCAAAGTCTAAAATATGAGGGAAAATAAAAGTAGTAGGGTAAAAACTAGAAAGTACAAAAGTAGAGGGGTGGTGACGGAAAAACGTTGAGAGGGTGGTGGCGGAAAAGGCAAAGTGTAAAAGTAGAGGGGTGGTGGCAGAAATGTGTAAAAGATGAGGGGGTGGTGGTATAAATGAAAAAGTAAAGGGTTGGCGGCGTAAATACGTAAAAGTTGAGGGGGATATGGTGGAAGCAAAGTAGAGAGGTGATGATAGCAAATTTTGAAAAGTGAGGGGTAGATTATGAAAATTCAGAGTAAAGAGGGTGATTATAGCAAAGTATGAAAGTAGGGGTGTCGGTAGCGTAAAAGCCACCGACTCTCTACTTTAAGATTGTCACACCCCGACCCGCAGTGGAAATAAGAGTCGGGGCATAATTGGGTTATCACCAAAGCACATGACATTTACTATTATGTTTCATAATTAAATGGAGTCAAAGTTACATTTCTCAAACATTCAAACATGTTCATTCATTACAAAGGAAAATAACCAAACATAATAATCCAAATACTAAGTCGTTTTATTTCTTCTAATCCAGGTCCTACGTGTTCCTAGCTGCTGCTGGTTCACCTGTATCATGTGTAAAATGGGAGGTTTTTGGGTCAACATAAGTTGGCGAGTGAACCTTATAGATAAACATTTAATAATGATTTTCTGGTTAGTTTATCAATAAAATATTGTGCATAATCATAAAAGAGCATATGTATGAAATCAAGCAATGGCAACATCAGTTACAATTATAACAAACATTAACAATCGATAGCATACATGAACATACCAACATCATATGATAATTAACATAAATGAACTGTGAGATCAAGGCTCAATCAAACGGAGCCGATCGTATTGCATGAACTGAAAATGTAAATTGAACTGTGCGCTCAAGGCTCAATCAAATGGAGCCGAGCGTATTGCATGAACTGAAAATGTAAATTGAACTGTGCACTCAAGGCTCAATCAAACGGAGCCGAGCGTATTGCATGTATTGGAATGTAAATAAATGACCGATCAAGGCTCAATCAAACGGAGCCGATCGTGCGGGCACGCCCTGATCAACCGCATAATAAAATGGGGATCAAACTCAACCTCGAGGGATGGGGAGCTACGGCCTCAGCAATTGCATGTACTGAAATAATAATTTGCAAACAATAATAACTACTTATCAGCAACAACTAATACACATGTCATGATATGATATATGCACAATAACTTAGTTATAATAAGTAAATGAACAAGACACATGATACACCCCAAAAATGTGATTAAAACGGGGAATTTGAAGGGTTCACTCACATTGGGTGCGTTGGATTTGAGTTGGTGAGATGCGCACGATTTGGACGAAGCGAGTCAACGAGGAATCACTGACCTAAATAATAATGGGAAAAATATATTAAATAGATGGATTTTATTAAAGATTTTAATGGGATTTTTAGATATATTTTTGTGAGTTTATGGCTATTTTCTATCCTTAAAAATGTTATTCTTAAGTATTTTTAATTGATTTTTAATTTAAATTAAACAAATAAATATTTAAAAAAATAATATTTTTTTTAACTGTTTGACCGTTGACCGTTGACCGTTGACCGGTTCGGTCAGCGGTAATACTTGCGCCGAGCGGGATTCGAACCGGTGACCTTCCGTTCACGCGCACGTAGCTCTACCAACTGAGCTACGTGACTAACCCGTTAGAAATCTAGTTTTAATTATATTTATATACTTATTCGAATTTACCGAAAATTCCTTTATTTTACAAAACGTTTTAATCTCATTGAACCGGTGTTTGTGACGGGACTCGATCGCGTGACGTGCGGTTTGTTTTGCACACAGTCCACCGCTGGACTGTGTGTCTAACCCGGTTATATTCTTGAATTATATTATACTTAACAACTACTCGATCTAACCCGGTTAGTTTTATGAATAAAAAGGAATGTTATTACGCAGTGTGTGTGTAGTAAGGATCGAACTCGGGACTCGTATATAAACTTTGCACACAGTCCACCGCTGGACTGTGTGTCTAACCCGTTAACTATCCGAATTTTATTTACTCTTAACCCATTTTTAGGTTCGTCTTCTTCACTATGATTACCGGTCTTTACTCAGACCACTGGTTCAGGTTTCTACTACTTAAATAACATGATTACTAGGTTGAATGAACAAACCGAACAGTTTGGGGAAAAGAAATACCGGACAGGTCGTCTTCTTCAGAAAGTCCGGCGAGAACAGGTAACTCTGTTTTTGAACCTCCGGCTGAGAGAGTCTAACAACAGAATTAAAGAATTAGATTTGAAATTGAACCAGAGTACATGGATTATTAGCACGATTGAATGTGTTTACCGTTAACTAGCGTGTTTCCGGCGAATTCCAGAATTTCTCCGGCGAACCCAGAAAATCCAGCAAGGTCTTCGGTGACTGGTTTTGAGTGACGGGTTAATGTTAGTAGTGTCCTAACAATAGATTGAAACAGCAAGAGAGGAAAATCTTACTGGTTTGAGTTGAACACGGTTTTCCGGCGAGATTTGCAGAGAATTCCGGCGACAGTTTTCTTGTGCTCAAAAGACTTGAAAACGCGACGAAAAGGGATTGGAGTGTATTTGAGACGGTTCTGAATCGTATAAATGATTGGGATCTGAATTATTTGGAGCTTGAATGTCTTTCGGTTTCAAAAACCCAAAACTTGAAGTTCATTCAATCTGAACTTTAATTAGAAACCGATATTCATCGGTTATAAGTTAACTAAGCGAACAAAAACTGATTTGGCGATTCGGTTACCGATTTCCGTTATCCAGATATCATAAACCGTTAAGTCGTGTTTGCGTATAAAATTCAATTGCTTTCATAATGTTAACAGAACACAATTGGTGGCGGAGTGGTTTGGAGACGGAGAGATAAGTCGTTGGAGGCAGTTGACCCGGGTTCGAGTCCGGTCAGCTCCAAATATTTTTTATTTATTTTATTTTAACTTTTTATCCAATACAATTTTTATAGTTTAGTTTATATATTAATTATGTAACGTTTAAACTCAAAATACTCATAAATACTTAATGTCATTTCATAACTTGGTATTTGATTACAAAACGGAGCGGGTTTTGGAGACCCGATTTATACAAATGTTACAAAGATAGTTAAGAATAAGAGTGTATGGAAATTAGTTGTTGGATATCACCATGTATATTGATATGAATCAAACCTAAGAAACGTTGATGGAATAAGAGGGAATTGACCTTATTTGAGTTAATTTGGGTGGTTTTCATTTAATTCTGTTCTAAACATTCCAAAATAAGAAAAAGATGTTAAAAACATCTCATCTATGAGGTTTAAAACAAACTATGGTTGTAAAGAACAAAATTTGGTGTTAGTTGATGAATTTGACTTGAAAGAAATTTATTTGGTTTAGTATGCAAATGAAGTTGTTAAGAGTTTAACTAGATCATGTCTATTTTTTACTTTATCTCTTCACTAACGTCGGGAATGATCAATGGAAAACCAGTTTCGGGCAAAAACTTTCATTCGAAGAAACACCCTCGTTTGAAAAAACATTATCGATGAAAACGCCATTAAGTGAATAATTATAAATAATACGAATAACTGGTGTTACTTTCTTAATAAACATATTAATGAAAACACCATAATGAATAAGCCATAACGAAAACGCCATTAGTTGAATAATAATCAATATGAAGAACTGATGTTACTGTCTTCCTAAAACATGTTAATGAAAACGCCATAAGTTGAATGATCAACAAATAGTAAGAACTGATGTTTACAAATTAACGCCAATGTTCATAACTAATCAGATGTACGTAACCAAGTGTAAAATGCCATTGATCGTAAACAAATAAGCATATAATATATCTTAAACGACATTTAACATTAATAACGAAAACGCCAAATATTGAATATAGGAATAACAACATTAAAAAATAAACGTCATTTTCAAATATTACTTTGAAAAAATAACTCCACTGAAACAACCATAAAGAACGAAAACGCCATATCTATTACATGATTTGCTGGAACAAATATGATAACACCATTAGAAATTACTTTGTAGAACGGAATCCATGTTACACGCCATATATCTCGGAAGCTTGAAGAGGAGGTAACAGCTAATACGAAATTTTTTGAATTTTGTTTGAAACGGAATTAAAAAGCCTTTTATACTGGACAATGACAATCGTACCCTGCACATCATTTAGCGCCCCCTGTCACGTGTTCGACCAGGATCCGTTCCACCATTTTCACACTTCCAATCGTTTTCTCATGATCTCGTTTCTCTCTCGCTCTCTCTCTCTCTCTCTCTATATATATATATAGGCTAGTAGTTGGCTATAAAGCCTAAATTTTCTAAAAAATGTAAAAAGTCATAAAGCACCGTAATGTCAACCATAAAATGTCACACCCCTGATTTCCAACCCCGAAATCCAAACACCGGTGGGCCCGAGGTGGGGAGCATCGTGACAACAGTTGATAACATCATAGTCAATTAAACACGGCACAGCGGAAGTCTTGGAGTAAAATTACTATTAAAACCGAGTGTTTGAAAATACAAAATAATATACAGACTCGTAATAGAAGATCCACGGGCAGATTATAAATTGTATAAGGAAAGAATATAAAACAGACTTTGGGCAGATTTAGGATTTGCAAGATCCTCTATCACTACCGAGCACTTCCGGCCTATTTTCATATTGTACCTGCAGATTAGTCTTTTGAAAATACGTCAGTTTTCGCTGGTAAATACACCCACCTGACTCATTTTGAAAACATTTCAAAAATGTTTTAGGTGCGTATCAGCACAAAATCTTTTTATAACTTGGGTTAATTGACCGTCCAACCTTGTTAACAGATTTACATGTTTATCATACATACGGGGCTCGACACGAAAACCGAGACACAATTAACGTACACACCACTTTGTACTCACGAAGGAGTCAATTCCTCCCAACCTTGTGGGAATGCATAATTGAGCGTCTATCGGGTGTATGCCTACACCCGCGCTAAGGTCGTGGCCATTTCGATTGTAATGAGCGAGGATATCCAGGACACGGTAGTTAACCCCCGATGTTTAAATTATCAAACAAAACTGATTAAAACAGAATATGCGGATCTCTATTCTGAATCGGCGTTCGATTAATCCCATTTCCGACCAAGCGGTAATAATTTACCGTAACCCAAGCCCATATAAGGGAAATAAGTCGAGAGTATTTACCTGAGCTAGTCTTCTTTAATTTTTAATAACTCAGCCGTACACAAAAAGGACTAAGTGCAGATAGCATTTACCGGCAAGTCTCTAGTCTGGATTATGATATAAACTAACCAATCAAATACTAACGGTCTTATTTAAGTCATAGACTTAGACCGACTAGCGTACTTGATCAAAACATATGACACTAGATTAAACGATGATTGGATAGAATGTAGTTTAATCCCAACAAGTACCTTAACTTGTTTAATATGGGTAAACTATTAACATTCTGGATTTTGAGACTTAAATGACAAGGTTAAACCCGTTTCGGTTAATTTCAGTAAAATAGTTACATATACGTAACTATGCGCATATTAGCGATATCGGGTAACCGGATAAGTCACGGACAAGTTCTATATGCCATTATATTTTAAATAAGTTGAAATACCAGTAGGATATCAACTTATATGTCCGTTATGGTTTCAAAACGAGATTATGCCTCATAAGGGCATTTCGTTAATTATATACCGTATAAAGGAAGTCGAACATATTTTAAATTTATAACCACGATTATTCTGGAAAAATGTTTTATTTATGATATAATATCAGTAGGATATCAATTATATGTGTAAATTATCTTTTATGACCAAACTATGCACCGAATGGGCGTTTTGGTCATTTTACACGTAGTTTATAAATTATTTGGGATTATGAGTTTATAACATGTACCTACTGTAAATATGTTTAAAATAAGTTTAAAATCAGTAGGTAACAAGTCTTGGTCCATTAATATAGTTTAAAACCATACTATGCGCCGAAATGGCGCTTATGTCGTAATATGATGTCTTTAAGTGATGTTTATGAAAACTGATGTTATAGTCAGTTAAAAAATGTTTAAAATATGTTATTTAGTATAACATATCAGTAGGTAAATGATTTACCTTGAAAAGATTTGATTAAAACTATTTTATAAGCTACAGGGGCTAAAACCGTCATTTATCGACATAGTTTAAGGATTTGCTTAAAAACTCAGTTTATAACTTGGTTTAACATCCCAAATAATCCTACTTATAATATTATATCAGTAGAAACTCATTTTCAAGTTCATTACCATTTAAAACCCTGTTTTATGCAAAAAGGACATTTTGGTCAAAGATGGCATAATTATGGAACTTGTGCATAAACTTGGATTCTGATTATGATCATGTAATATAACCTCAGAGGGTTATCCTAAATTATATTATGATCATAATGCAACTTTAGATCAGTAGGTAACTAATCTAAATAGGGTCAGAATTGAAAGTCAAAGCAGAAGTCAAACTTCGCGACTTTCGGTTGCGAATCGACCCTAGAACTGAAATTGACGAGCCGAACATGTTCCTACATGTT
Source organism: Scalesia atractyloides (assembly GCA_947069175.1). Lineage (NCBI taxonomy): Eukaryota > Viridiplantae > Streptophyta > Magnoliopsida > Asterales > Asteraceae > Scalesia > Scalesia atractyloides. Next base: position 5,350,505 of record CAMTDV010000011.1, read on the forward strand.
CTAATAATTATTACCAACTTGTTTAAGTGTCAAAACAGGTTTCATAACATATATAAGATCTATTTATGATTTTTCTGAAAAATGGCATGTTTGACTTTTTAATATCATAACTTTGACCCGTCAATTGGTCTAGCAAACGTGATCTTCAGGAGTTGCCCTTTATAGGGATTAACACCTACCTTATTATGATCACTTAGCCATGTTTATTTCGAACAATGGCTGGACCATAATGGTCTTAACCGAAAGTCAAAGCGTTTTATGAAAACGCTTGACTTTTGGCTATAATGTGACGCCCTAAATACGTTTTGACCATAATAAACGCAGCGGAAATGCCGACTTAAAATTCTTTCTTTATTGACTATATGACATACTTAAATGTTCAGTTATAGATATTTGGACACTTTCTTGAAAAGATTTACTACGTTCGTTTTTGATTGACTTGCTATATGTAATACATAATGCAAGCTATGAAACCCCTCATCCCGTACAATCCTTGCTCTTCGACTCGATCCTCGTTGGCTTGTCCATCCTGATAGTCCGACTATCTGAGGTCACCACATAAATATAACCAACGTGTTAGTAAATGGTGACATCATATATTTTTAATTAAAAACATGAACATGAATCGTCTACATTCCATCAAACATTATCTAAAACTCCAATAGGATATTCTTCGAACTTATTCCTTATGCCGAGCCTCAAACCTTCGAGAGCCCAACCCTTACTTACCTGCGTTTCTAAATTCATCCTCAACAACAAACAGTTGGCCTCTTCACATAAACACATAACATCGAACGACATTCATTGTGCTACATCACGTATAAGCATTTTCATATATATATATATATATATATATATATATATATATATATATACACTGACACACAGGATCCATACATACATCTCACAATAGCATCGGCATCTAACTCTTCCACTCTACAACTATATACTTTTATATGCGTGTTTGAGTCATATTCATTTATCCGTGTTCAATCGTCGAACCTTAATTATGCCTAATAATCTACTTATGACCATACTTAAAAACATGCCTCATCTCCCTATTCGTGTAATACATTCTAACTTATTCATTCCCATAAGATTTGAATCTCAAACATACGTATACTTATATTTATCCCTTACGAACCCGAGAGTCATTGATTGTATTTGTACACATAATTAACACCTTTACAAACTTTTCATAGGTTATACTATCTTTCGAGAGTTTGCCGAAGCCTTTGCATAACCCTTAAAAGATATGGAAGTCTAAGACGCAATAATATACACAACAATCAATTTTTAACGTTTGGTCCCCATTCTCGCCGTAAGCTACAGTCCACTCACCGTAGCTTACGGTGAGGATTTTCTGCCAACCAGATATGTAACATCCGTCGAAAAACGGGTTTTCAAAACCTGCTTCGTTTATCAATCAAATATCCAGTTATAATTTTCGTTGCGTATTTATAGTTGTTATTAATTTTAAACGATACATAATTAATAAATATATTAGAATCTAAAAACCATAATTTAAAATTTTTAATAAATAATGAATAAAAAAATAAATGTAGACGCCGGGTTTCGAACCCGGGTCACCCACAAGCCAAAACACACAACACACCGCTCCGCCACACACTGTCTTTGTGATAAACATTAAAACAAATAACACTTATAATAAAACCCGAAAATCAAATCCAGTAATCAGTGCGCCCAGACTAGTCGTCACCGGAAAAATAGACAATCCGCGATTCTTGCCATTTTCCTTTTGACTAAAACATGTTAACCGACCTCGACATCGGTTATAACCGATGTCTAACCCTCAATTTTAGTCGTAACCGACGGAAAAACTTTGACCGCGAATCAAGACCAAAATTCGGACCCAATACATCCTGTTATTCCCTATAAATACCCACCCAAACCTCTGGTAACCTTTTCGCTCAAAATCGCACAATCTCTCGAAGCTTTAGCACGTCGCCGGAATCACTGAACAGAAAACCGCGATTTTCTTCAGACGGTACAATCATCTAAATTTCTCTTGCTATCTTTCGATTTGTAATCTAATTGCTCAATCCAGTAATCAAAACTGTTAAACAGTTTCCCTCAGCCGGAATCCGCAGATCGGAGACGACGAGACTTTGCCGGAAAACCTGAAGCAAACTCGCCGTTCTGGTATACCATGTCATCTCATTTCTCTTTTCAATTCAATCAAATATAAGTTAAGATCGATTAAACAGAACAGTCGGAATTCACTGTTCTGAAATGTTAAGCGAAGAAGACGAAGTTGAACAATGTGAATAAGTTTAATTAAAACTGGATATTTAACCGGGTTAGACACACAGTCCAGCGGTGGACTGTGTGCAACATAACACGCACGTCCCGAGTTCGAATCGTATATGTTACCGACTTTCAGAAATAAAACCAATCCCTTTTAAAACCTATTCAGATCATCCTTCAACATGTATACAAATATAATATAATTCTGTAGTTAAACAAGGTTAGACACACAGCCCAACTGGTTGGGCTGTGCGCACTCGAACCAAACGTCCCGAGTTCGACTTTGGGTCACTGAAGTCGGTTCGGCCATATTAAATCCTTTTTGAAATAAACTAAATAAGATAACAGTTAATTAGTATATATATATAATTAAAACAGAGAATATTTAGGGTTAGACACGTAGCTCAGTTGGTAGAGCTGCGTGCACGTATACGAGAGGTCCCGAGTTCGAACCTCACTCAGCGCATAATTAAACACAGTCCGACCGGTCAACGGTCAAAAAAGTCAAACTTTTTATTCCTTTTTATTTATTTATTTAATTTAAAAATCAATTAAAAACACTTAAAAATATAATTTTTAAAGTTAGAAAATGTCCTTAAACTCACAAAAATAAATCTAAAAATTCCATTAAGAGCACTAATTAAAAACATTAATTCCAAATAAAATTTATTTATTTACCGGATCGTCTCGTTATTATTTAGGTTAGTTTTCCCTCGACGGTCGAGTCCTAATATTCGTGCGCATTATCATCATCAAGAAACGCATCCACTGTGAGTGAATCTCTACCAATTCCCCGTTTTAATCATGTTTTGGGGTGTATCATGTGTCGTTTAATTCTTTATTATATTTAAACACTTGTGCATCCATCATATTTGTGATCAAATGTGTGTCAAATGTGTATAAATTGTTGTGTGGATTATATGTAGTTAGATTTATCATTTTGAGTGCACGCATTTCATTAGGCCCATCAGTTCCCCGTGGGAGATGAGTTGAACATCAGGTGCCTCATAAGATCGGCTCCATTTGATTGAGCCTTGATCTCACATTCATCATCATTCATATCATATACTCATTCAAAGTGATTGTGTTGTTTATTTATATATGTTTGCTCACATGTGATTATTGCACAAATTTTTAATATTAAATAAAACAAGAAATTAATAACAATGTTTTATCAAGGTTCACTCGCCAACTTTTGTTGACCCAAAATATCCCCCGTTTTACACATGATACAGGTGATCCAGTTGAGGCAAGAAACACATAGGAAGGCCTAGAAGAATAAATCAGTTTAAGCTTTGGATTATTTACATAGTTTCATTTCCTTGTAATTGTATGGATTTTGATTTGGATATTTAAGTTGTAATTTGAATTTAATAAATATGAAACATTTTAGTAAACATCATGACCTTTGGTGATAACCCAATTATGCCCCGACTCTTATTCCGCTGCGGGTCGGGGTGTGACAAGATACCTCCTACCGTAAGCTACGGTCGGGTACCGTAGCTTACGGTCATGACTTTCTGCCAAATAGATGTTCCCTGCTGTAAGCTACGGTCGGGTACCGTAGCTTACGGTCATCTACTGTTGCTGCTAATCTGCAGCTTGTTTTTGACTCAGTTCGACTTTCTTGATCATTTAGGCCAGCCCCGGGCCTTACGAACACAACGTTTCTAATAACTTAACTATATTTTATTTCTTTTCAAAACCTTTCGATTACTTTATCCAATTCCCATCATTTCCGTCTAATAGCCTTTCTACGAAATTCACGACCCGTTTACCCCTATATCGAGGTTTTACGGTTTTATGACATACCACTCCCTTTCAGGAAGTCTTATTATAACATTTCTTAATATTTATACGTTCTACTTTAGTTTCGATTATTCAATTATATAAACATCTTCATGTACTTAAATACAAAGTGAATTCAAGAATTCACTTACCTTAGCGTCCGCATTTGCATCCGTTACCTTGCCTCTTTACGACCCGTTAGCCTTCCATGCTTTCATCCACTTTGACATGATTCCTACACTTTCATGTCATATTATTCACGTTCTTGCTAGTATACATGATTGTACACATCAATGATCATATCAAATGCATATCTCACATTTGACTTTCATTAGTCAAGTTTTGCATACATAAGACATATACCAATAGGTACCTCATTCAAATCCCACACAACTAAATTGTTACCTCACATAGCACGTAAATCATATATTTCATAACACACTAATTCTCTACTCTTACAATTGTGTCCAAAAGTCTATCCATTACATTCATACACTGTTGACTTTAAAAAGTCAATCGTCCAACTTTAATGATCTTACAAATTGACAACCACATTCAAAGTTAGCTCATTTACATAACTCTATTATCTTTACTTACTAATAGGTTTAAACGCTTCATATCTTGAACATGATCATTTACTAATCATGATCAAACACTTAATCCCACATATGGTGTGCGTCACACCTTCATAGCTTGTAGTACTATTTTCTAATGCATGTTTCTTACTAATTCATTTATCAAACTAATTTCCATTTGTACTCCATATAAAACACATTCTTTATGCTAATCTATTATCAGTTACATCATTATCACATTCTACATTTATTATCCATTATAGGCATACAATTCCTCCTATTTTTGTCACTTAGTCATTCCATCAAATACTTGGTGTGCATACAACACACGAGGCACAATGTACAAGTATTTTATTGCATAATCTTCCTAGTTCATAACATAGATCATCAAATTCAATTAGAATTATATACTTTTCATACTATATCTAAATTAACTAAAATTACTCATTACATACAACATCACACATCAACATTACACAAGTATTGAACACGTATAATCATTCTTATCATCATCTTCACTACTACAAGTGGGCTCCTCCCCAAAACATCAAATTACTCATAATCCTGCATAACTCGTGTTCCATTTGGTGATTCTAATACATATTCATACTAAATTTCATACTAATTCATGGATTAATCATAAACCCACTTCTTACAAAATCATCAAACTAAAATCTACAACTTACCACATGTTTATATGAACTAGAGGGTGAAAAATCTCCACTCATGCAATGTTTTCCCTTCAATTTTGGTCTTGATTTGGCTGAATTGTATACATGTTCTTGAGTGAGGGTTTCTCCTCTATCTCTTCCTCCATACGACACACACATATTTACACACACTAAATTCTGCATTTTTACCTTAAACCCAAACTTCATTCTAGATTTCCAAATTCAGCCCTTCATGTTTGTTACTTGTTCATTATTGTCCCACATTCATTCTTTATTTGTTTTGACTAATTTATTAGGTTAAATATCCTTATCATTTTATTTTGTGTTTTACCATATGAAAACGTATGGCAAATGTAAACATTCGAGTTTTGGGGTGTTACATATAAAAGCCTATAAATGAAAATGCAAGAGCAAGGAACACTTACAAGAGGTTCCTACAATGCAAGAGAACTAAGTTGGATGCTCCTTTCAGCTAGGAACTTTCAGAGGAGGGAGAAGAGCGATTTAATGAGAAAGGTGCAAGTGGAATGAGAACTTATGCACCTATTTATAGTTGGAGAGCTCAAAGGAGGTGAAGCCAGGTGTTTAGGGGAGTAAGAAGAAGCTTACAAGTGTCCCAAAACGTGGCATAGCAATTTAGAGAAGCCATGGTTTTGTTTCAATGGTTTTGGAGCTTTGCTTGGTCTCCAAACAAATTTTCTGCGTCAGACCTGTTCTCGCAGGGCCCGAGAGGCCCAGGCCAGGTCTCTCGCGGCCCGCAACCGCCCCATGGCCAGATTCAAAATTTGACACTTTTAACCCCTTGACTTTAAAAAGCTTATAAAAGCCTTCTAAAACACCTTTTTGGCACTTTTAGCCCTCCGTAGCCAATACTTGGCATATCCGGGATTATGCCCGGATATTGTCGAGCTCTCGGTTCGTTAAAAAGTCACTCAGAGGTAAGAATTAACATGTTGATACTTTTAATTCCTCCGTTATCCAACTTTCACATATTTACAAAATTGAACCCTCTCGTCCAACAATTGGCACATATGAGAGTTTAAGACTTCACAAAGGATCACTCAGAGGCTTATGATAAGCATGTTGATTCCGATGTCACTCAGAGGCTGGCATGTTGACATATCATGTAACACCCATTTCACCGTAAGGTCAAATTGTATTATATTTTAAGCTTTCATAACATAATGCAAAACTTTGAACAAAGTTTTCCCCTCTTATTCTTACAAATCTAACACAAGTTTAGAAAATTTATGGGGCATAACCAAATTTACTATACCAATTTTAGACTTTAAGTTTACACACGAAGTCACAAGTGTATTTAGAATGACATTACATCCCAAAAGTATTTCCTTGACCCGTTGGCATCAAAACTTGAGACGGAAGCATGAAAATGAGGCGATGCGGTGTGTGTTCATTCCAAGTACGCCGTTATCAATTTTGCGATTTACCTATCATACATAACACAAACGCATTTGTTAGATAACTTGTTAACATAAAAATTCATCCATCCTTTAACCCCTTATTTGACTCGTAATCAAGATCATGATATTGAAGGATTCTTTCTACTTACATTTCATTCTTATAACAAATTCGCCTACAACAAAATCGTAATTTTACATTCTTATATTACATTTACACCATTCATCCGACCCGATCTTACGGGTTCATGCAACAAACACTTCATTCTTATTGACACGTTTTCTACGAGTCTTCATGATCGAAATTTCTATCACCTTACTAACCACTCATATTAACCCATTTACAATGGGTTAATGCACATACGTTTAAATACTATCATTTAGTAAATTCCTCTAGGTTCATCATTTTACATTAACATTCATAACTGTGATTAAAAATTAATGCTAATACGAAATGAAGTTCAAGTGAACTTACCTTTGCTTTGCGTTACTTGCGAACCCGATTGACCTGTATCTTCTTCCTTTACACCTACAATATCACATTTAACATTCTTTCAATTCTCATGCTCTCATCTTCGCATTTATACTAACATAGTGAGGTAACAACTCAACATTTACTTCTTTTAAATCAATTACCATCATATGCATATAAATTGATCTTTATTACTTAAAACCAATACCCAAGCATTTCATCGAACACCTGGAGTGCATACCACTAGCAAAGCACAAAGCACAAAGTACAAGTATCTTATGCATATTCCTACTAATATATATCAAGGTTATCTTATTTAACTAATCTCATACAATACTCATTCAAATTCAGTTTCATCATTCCAATATTCATTATAAGCAACATCATACATAACTGCTACACAAATTTTGCACATAATTCATCATTACTCTACACAATGCTCCTACTTCAAGTGGGTTTTCACTCGAAACATCGATTTAGTTGAATTCAAGCATAATTCATGTCCTATGTGATGCTTCTAATTCATACTCATACCAATTTCTCATAAATTTGTTGTTTTGTTTGAACCCACTTCATACAAGATCATCAAAAGATAAAATTCCACTTACCTTATAGTTTAGTATGCTTAGATGATCAAGAAACCAAGGACATGCATCAATTATAACTTCAATTCCTTATAAATTTTGCTAATTTATGTAGAACAAGGGTTTTCCCCTTTTTCCCTCATGCTTGATCGATACACACATCAGGTGTGAGTAATTGTGTTTTGATTGTAATTTATGCACTAAACTTTTAACTTATGCATTTCTAGCCCCTCAATTACGGAGTTCATATTATTCTTAGCTTAAACCTTTCCTTTTAAGTTTAACTTTTATTTACATTCTTGCCTTAACATTTTCATACACACACACACACACATATATATACATATATATATATATATATATATATATATATGAGGATTTTGGGGTGTTACATATCAGTCACTCAGAGACTGTTATTTATGCATGTTGACATCGGACCGTCACTCAGAGGCTCGGTTTGAGCATGTTGACGCCTTGAGTCCTTTATTGGTCTTTAACAGACTATATTTAAAAATACAACACGTGTCGCTATATTATTGGACACGATTTTACAGGGTGTTACATAAAACACACCAAAAACCCACAAATAACATCATGAAGATTACTAAAACATAATATATATATATATATATATATATATATATGAGTTTTGTGTTATGTTTTGGATAATAAGACTTTGATTATGGAATGACAAACATTATTGTATTTTATGTTGATTAGCATGTTGTGTTTTATATTCATAGTTCTACGATAGCGTGTTCGAAGTTTTTATGGACTATTAAGGTTTGAATATGATATTTTTAGTAATATTCACTCTCTTATTTATGGGTTTTATGTGTGTTTATAGCTGAAATAATAGCGTTTTATAACTTTTTACACTTTTTTGGAAATTTGATTTTGTAGCCGAACCCCACCCTATAGGGTGGGTGAGGTTATTGTAAAAATGAGGTTTTTTATGAAAAATGTAATAAGTGTTTTAAACCCTTAGATGTTGTTATTAATGGTTGAGATCAAAAGGGGCTTAAAATGTAAATTATGTTTTAATTTTTTTGACTAATTTGGCTAGATTAGGGGTAATAGTGTCTTTTTTTTAAATAAAGAAATTGTCATCAACATCAATGCACATACAAGTTCCCCCGTCTTTTTAAACGTCAATAACTTTTTGTACATATTTTGTTTTAAAATACATCATAATAACGAGCGTTTTTTCTCTCTGATTTAAGTTAACTTAAGTGTGTTAAAATGATATTTAAAGGAGTAAGTACACTTTAATTGCATTAGCATTTATCAATTACATAAAAAAGTTAATCCATAATTGAAAAAGAATGTTTTAAAAGTTAATTTGACAAAATTTATAAACATCACATCAAACTTCTTTTTTAAATATATATTAACTATTGTATTTGTTAACTACTGACATTATATTTTATTCAACATTTATACACCATCTGCACCAATATCAACCCCGAGACCCACTCTACTAATTGAAACTGCACCAATGTTAGAGATGAAATCAACAACCTCCAATAATCATTTTATTATCTCCAATCAGGAATCCTTTAAATACAAACTCAAATCCTTATAAATGGCGTACACCGTGACGTTTTGAAATAAATAATGGACAAAAGTGTGTCCTATCCTATGTTCATTATTGCTCCAAAATAAGTTTTAAAACATGGTAATTTTGTGAGACAATCGCAAATCACACCTAGGGTTATAGTTATAAACGAACTGAGTTGAGCCTGAGTTTGATTGAAGTCAAGCCTGGGCTTTTTTAACTTGTGAGAGTTCGAGCTCGAGTTCAACTTAGTTCGAGTTTTGTTTCTAAAGTTCAATTACGGCTCGTGAATTTTTTCTCAAGCTCGGGGTTTGGCTCGTTGATTATTTATTAAATAATTTATATGAATTACAATTATATTTTTTATTGATTTATATATCTTCTTTTTCTATTCTAATAAATTAAAGAGAAATAGAGAAGATGAAATTGACTAAAAATATCATTTCTCTTTATTTTTCAATTTTGTTACATGTCACAATCTCATTTCTTCATGTCTTTTTATTCAAACTATTCTACCTATTTGATTCTCTGTCTTTCTATCATTTTTACCCAAACTATTGTCCCTATCTGATTTTATCCCTTCTGAACTATACCAATTCAACGAACATGATTCACACATCCTCCTCATGTATCAACATAGCCTTACTTTAGCAAGACTTAAACATCATTATTCACCATGTTTATCAATTTCATTTCTATATTTATCGGATAATCTACATAAATGTTTATCCCACATATTTGATCAAATTTAAATATGCACATATATGTTTAATAGGGATGAGCTTGGTACTGAAAATCCTCAAAAATGGGTATCGGTACCAGTACCGAATATACCCGGTAGGACGGTACGGTTTGGTACTGGTACCGGTATAGTACTGATATTTGAGGGTAAAAACCGGTAAATATCAGTGCCAAACAAGTGCCTAAAATGTTTCGATTTGATGCCGGTACCCGGTACCATTTGCTCATCCATAACGTTCATACTTTGGGTTATGTAATTACGCACATTTGATCAAATAACCTTCTATCGTTTTAAGTCCTTCTCTAAGTTGTTGACTTCTCAAGTCAAACATATCATATATTAAACATACAACTCATTTTACAATGTGGTTAATTTAGATCAAAACGCCATAACCAGCTTTAAACACACCATCTAAGTTATTAGGACTAATTACCAACAAACATCTATATTGGATTAAATCCCATTTCACTCATATTTTATTAGTTTCGGTTCATCAAGAGCCCACCGTCCATTGCTCCCAACCATACTTTATCCATGTTGCCCATTCAACTATATCACTTTTCAACTTCTATGTTCTGATTATTTCCCAAGCCTTGATGGTTGTTATTCATTGTATGTTAGGTATGCGACGGCTTGTGGTTGATCTGTTAGGAAAGGGACTGAAAAGATAAACGCCAAATTAAGTATTACTTGTGTATGAGATCTGAGGTATATAAGGACAGGAAGGTTGATATGTTGGACCCGAATCAAAAGAAAAGGATTGTAAGATCCAACTTTACAAAGATGACTGGTTGTAGAGCACAATTATGTGTAATATTTAAGGCTGGATCATGGAAGGTCTATAAGTTTGTTGAGTAGCACAACCATGATTTTGTTGAACAACCTAATAAACATTTTCTTCCGTCTGAACGACAACTCACTCAACTCCAGAAGCATGTTATACATAGTATGTTTAAGTTGAATTTGGGACTGGTTAAGGCGTTTAATGTTATGAAGACTTGTTTTGGTGGTTTTGAAGACATGAGTGCAAGTAAAGTTGATTTTAAGAACTACAAAAGGCAAATTAACTTGTTTATAGGGGAATACGACGCTGAGATGGTGTTTTACGTCTGAGTTTGGCGTTTTAGATAAAAATGGCGTTTCATCTAGAAGGGACTGATGTACATGGCTCGTAGTTTTTAATGGCGTTTTACGTATGAATTTGGCGTTTTGTATTATAGAAGTCAAAAGAATCTTTTACCCTTAATGAAGCGCGTCTACCTAATAAAGTTGATGTTATTTATGAAAATGGCACCGCGCCAATCTAATCCATAGATTGTTTTGATCAAATGAATGAGAGACGTTCTCACCGTTTTCAAATTTATAGGTGTTTATTTTTGTAGTATAGATATGTTAAAATTATGATAGGCATGTTTATTTTTATTTTTTAATAATTATATAAATCAAATTTAAACTTTTTTATTGTTAAAACACTTATACATAACTTATAGTTTAATAGATTATAATATAATAACTACATTATATAAACATTTAAGATTTTTAAACTAATAATATGGGAATATATTTGTAGTTACAAATCAAATCTTAAAAGTATTATAATTTAAAAATAAAATTTACCAATGCCAAAACATAAAATATTTAAATCTTTTGAACCATTACTAAATAAACATATATATGAATGTCTATCTATGAATTAATAATACAAATAATTTTATGTCACTAGAAAATAAATAAATATATGAATCTAATATATATAATTGAAGTTTACTAAGTCACTTTTTTAAACAATATTTACCAAGCCTAATTACCTAAACTATATTTAAGTGATATATAATAATTGGTTTAGATTCTAATTTATTAGACTAGAAAAGAAAGATATATAAATTAGTAAAAATATATAATTACAATTCGTATAAATTATTTAATAAATAATCAATGAGCCGAGCTTGAGCTTTAGAAAAAAACCTAAAAACAGAGCTCAAACTTTAAAAACAACTCAAACTTAGCACCTCTTATAAGCTATACAAGCTCTAATATAACTTTGATCAAGTTTAGACTCAACTCGACTTATTTACAACCCTAATTATGATTACCTTTCTACTTGTCTAACAAAAGTTAACATGTATTATAAACTTATTTTTGGAGCAATAACATAGGATAGGACACACTTTTGTCCATTATTTATTATTTATTTCACATAATAATAAAGATTAAAAAAAAACACCCACACAAACACAAAAGCAAGAGAGTGAGTCAAGCATCAAATCTAGGTTTTTTAAATGGGCCAAATCGAGCATCGATCCTCCATACTCACCTGACTCAAATTCTCCAATTTCCCCCACCAATTCCCCCATTTTCAACCCAATTTCCGGTCAAACACTTTCTCAATTTCATCAATCTCCAATTTCCCAATTTTCAACGAAGATGGACGGAAGTCAACCCTACAATCCCCGTACCGTTGAAGAGGTTTTTAGGGATTTCAAGAGCCGTAGAGCTGGCATCATCAAAGCCCTAACTACTGGTCCGTACTCGATACTATATATCTCCTTTTGTTTTGTTTGAATTTTGCTGTTTTGGAAGTAATTTGTTGAGTTTGGTTACGTGTTTGAATTTTGATCTGATTTTGTTGTGTTTGGCAGATGTTGAAGAGTTTTATCAGCAGTGTGACCCTGGTTAGTGTTTTGTTTAGTTGTTTTTGCACTTGTTTGATGTGATTGTGTTTGTTTAGGGTTTAACAATTGAGTGGTGTAGAATGTTCAAATTGAACGGTGCAAGCGCGATGCGGTGGGGAAGGCAGATGCTTGTTATCACGTAAAAATCACGTAAAGAAAATAAAATGCTTGTTTTTATGGAGTAATTTTTTTAAAAGAAAAATATTAACGAATGGAAAATTTATGGCGGTTTCAAAATTACGGGGTAGTTGGTTTAAAAGTCAACATTATGTTTTAAAAGTTGTATTAGTTAAACTCTTAGAATTATGTAAAGTTACTTTCTTTTTGTTTTTGTGATACTATTTTATTATATAGTATAGATATAGATATAGCTAGGCAATTGTTGCTCAACATAGCTAATTTTCATGTCTAAGTGTTCATAAGGTTTTTTAAGATTATATTAATTGAATGTGGTGGTTCATTTCGTCTCATGAAACTGCAATTTTGGGAAGTTTTGACTATGAAGAAAGTGTTATAGATGTTACTAAATTACTAAGTTCTGACAAAATTGAAGAATCTTTGTAAGCTAAATCAATATCACTTCCAGTTCCAGTAAAAGTTGCACTGAAGCTGTCAAAATATGGTAAATGTTGCATTTTTTCTCGGATAAGAGGGAGTAGGATATCGTTATTTTGTGATGGTGAATGAAACGCATAAGGTTGTTGTGTGGCATTTAGCGTGGTTTTTTGTTTGCTCGTTTGATATTTACTTGATGTTTTGTTTTTTTAATGTCTAGTACACCAATAACGTGAAATCTGTGATTTTGATTGAGCTGGATGATCATGTTGTGATTGTATTGTAATTTGGAGTGTTGAGTGCATTTGAAAATGTAGAGCTATGTTATGGAATTGAAATGAGAGATATGGTTTTCGAATGATCTAAGTGCGATTTACCGCCGATTTTATATCCTAGGTTAAACATGCATGCATATGAGTGTAGTGATTGGATGTACATATTGTAACAGTAACTGCTTGTCTGCTTATGCCTTGTATGAAAACCTCTTTTTCCCTCACTTTTGACATTTACCTTTCGATTATGATGTAACCAAGACATTCAGTTTAGAATATCATAGTTAATACGCCTGAATTAAAATTAAAAATAAAATAATATATCGAGAGGTTTTAATACGCGACTTACGTCATGACTTTTTGTTTGTGTTGATGTCATATTTTATAAGTGATCGCAGTATCACACCTTACTCAGCTTTGCAATACATTCAATAATCTCTCTCTCTCTCTCTCACTCTTCTTTGTGATTTTTTCCAACGCTGCTTTTTTTTTTCTTTTCTATCATAATAGTCCGAAACTGACGTATTTGTTTCCGGGCTTTAGGGTATCAACTTATGTGCTATGGGTTTTCTTTTATTACCTAGAACTTGCTACAGTGATTTTCTTTAGTTTAGTGTTTTATTAATTCCGTTTTTGTTTCTTCTTCAGTTCATCAAGATTGTTCTTGCTTGATGGTATCTTCTGTTTGGATTTCTTTTGTCAAATATAGTTACTAGTCTCAGTAATGGTACAGGGGTTCAGCTGCATGAATTATAGTGCTTCACCTTGATTAATGTAATTAGAGAGCACATCTAACTAATGAATTTGCATCTTTTTTTGTTTTATTATCATTTCTATCTTTCTGGGATAGACGCTTCCTAAGATATTGTTTGGTAACGGCTATTGATTTTGTTATTATTGTATAAAAATGTGAACTGGCTATAACAACGGTGTTTTGACTACTTATGCTTTCCGATAACTAAACTTGCTAACAAAATATTTAAACATGCCGATAACTAAACTTGCTGACAAAATATTTAAAACTTGCTAACAAAATATTTAAACATGGTTATAAAACGTAAACTAAAATTTTATGCTTTCAAGGTTTATAGCATGAGTGTTCAGTTAATGTTTTGAAGTTTATAAAATGTTTGATGAATTTCTTAATTTAAACTACTTAACCTGCTGTATGGTAACCATGACTTAACTGCTTCTTAGAAGACTTGGAAGAATATCTTTTTGTGTCAGCAAATATCTGATGGTGTTCATTGGTTTCCTTAATTCCTTATTTGTCCTCCCCTTTAGCACACTTAACCAATTATTGTATCTTTATCCAAATATTTTTGTGCTTTTGGAATTTCTATTCTATGTCTACATTTGTGTGTATAATTTTCCTAGTTATATAAATTTTATTTACGTGCTTTTGTGATATATTCTCCATCTTCTTTTATGTGTTAAATTGTTATTGTTAATTACTTCAAATTGTAACATGCTTTCATGGTTTCATCTTTTTCCAAAGGTATGCAAGTTACCATACTTTTTACCACTATCAAAAAGTGTACATTTTTGTGCAATTGAATGTTACATTAGGAATTAAACACTCATTTACTACACTTCAACGGAAACGTTAACATTTTTTTGTCGGATTACAGAAAAGGAAAACCTATGTCTGTATGGATATCCTAATGAGCAGTGGGAGGTCAATTTGCCCGCTGAAGAGGTACCTCCAGAGCTTCCGGAACCCGCACTGGGAATCAACTTTGCTAGAGACGGCATGCCAGAAAAGGACTGGCTAGCTTTAGTTGCGGTTCAAGGTGATGCATGGCTTCTTGCTGTAGCCTTCTATTTCGGGGCTAGATTTGGATTTGACAAAGCTGATAGGTACTTCGTTAAATTTTAGTATTTTCGTTTTATTAATTTTATGGTATGGGAATTAACATCTTAGATTCTTGATGCTATTGTTTGACCATCTTTGCTGGTTTTGGATGCAGGAAACGCCTGTTTAACATGATAAACGATCTCCCGACAATTTTTGAAGTTGTGTCGGGTGGGGCTAAGAAGCAAGCGAAGGAGAAGTCATCCGTGTCAAACCACAGCAGCAGCAAGTCAAAGTCAAACTCTAAGGTTCGTGTGTCTCGGTTTTCCAACAACGTGATGCATGTTGTAGTTGCCATTAGAGGGTGGCAGTTACTTTATGCTCATAAATGGGTCTGTTTGGGTTATGTTTTATCTCTTAACAGGTCAAATGGGTATATCCAACAAATTAGCTCAAGAGAAGAGTAAAGCACACGGATGGTCCCTGTGGTTTATCAAAATTTTGGTTTTGGTCTCTTACCTTTCCAAAAGTACACGGATGGTCCCTTTGTTTTGCACTTTGTAACACATTTAGTCCCCAGCCAACAAATCTAAAGGTTTCAGCAGGTCCAAGTTAGGGACTAAATCCATTACAAAGTGCAAACCATTGGAAGCATCTATGTAGTTTTAGAAAAAGCTGGGGACTAAATGCGTTACAAAGTGTAAACAACAAGGACCGTCCATGTACAATAGGAAAGCTAGGGACCAAATCCAAAATTTTGATAAATCATATGGACCATCCGTGTACTTTAATGAATCGTAGGTTTGTTAATGTGTACAATCTACAAAATCACTTTATTCATTAAACATGACTCCTTTCTGAAATTATTGTCCATAAATAAAAAGATTTTAATTAAAGATCTGTGCAACTGTGCAAGTAAAGCCTACTTTAATAACCAGAATGTCAGTTTTACCCTTAGCACATTTATAACAAGTGATAACAACTGATTGGAGAACTTGTAAGATCTCGTTATAACAATAAATAAGGGTCTGTGGATGAGAGAATATAATTGTAATACTATATTTTGTGCAATCATATTTGACACACAAGGTAACTGTAAAAGTGTGACATAAAGTGTTTCGAGCAAGCCCAACCCGACATGTCTCAACCTTACCAGAAACTACCTGTGTTTGACCTGAATTGGCCCGACCCACTATTTTTGCCACCTATAGAATTCATGATCAGTCACAAGTTGCTGACGTTTTGTTTGATTGGTTTCTTTAAAAGGCAAAGGGCTCTGAACAACAGTCTAAATTCCCAAAAGCTTCGACACCAAAAGACGACGACGAAGATGGTTTAGACGAAGAAGAAGACAAGGAGCACGGGGACACATTATGTGGTTCATGTGGCGAGAATTACGCGTCTGATGAGTTCTGGATCTGCTGTGACATCTGTGAGGTTTGGTTCCATGGTTCATGCGTCAAGATAACTCCAGCAAGAGCCGAGCATATCAAGCAGTACAAATGCCCAGCCTGTACCAACAAGCGAGCGCGTCCTTGATCGTATTGGAAGACCGGTAAACCAAGGAAGAATGTTTTTATGTCGTTTCATTTAACCAATCGTAGCTGTCGTGGGATAAAAAAATCGTATTTGTAGGGTTTAAATGTGCATTCCGTTTAAATTAGTGACAGGTACTTGATTTTAGTTTTGAAGTAGAACTTTTTCTTTGTTATAATGGAAGTTTGGATTCTCTGTGTTTGTTAAATAACTTAAATTTGGTACCGTTTGTCTTTGATTGGTTTCATCAGTGTTGTAAGAATCACTAGGTGCTAGTCGGCCTGTGGGGTATTGACTACCGATTAATCAAACAAGGATTTTCATATGTAATTTTCAGTTTTACACACACGCATTTTTTATGTAATTTTTTAAGCATACTGGTTTTAACCCCTTTTTAGACTCATTTTTTTAAAGGAGACAGGATTAATCGTCGAAATTTACAGGGTTACATGGCCGGAGTTTACAGGGGTTTGCCTGAAATCACCGGGCTGCCAGGCCGATTAGGACCGCCTAGCCAATGAGATAAATATTCCTAGGTGAATCTCCGATTAGCGACTATTCGGCGATTAGATTAGTCGGAGGCTATGTGTGATTTTTACAACCCTGGGCTACATTTACCATTTACTCGAACCGGTATCTCTCCCTTGGTGCAGCCATTGACGATGGACCCGTGCGTTACAGTCCAACTAAAACCTTCTTTTTCTGCACCCACAGGTCGCCATAGGGACCAGAAAGAAATAATTGTAAATAAAAAGGGGTAAAATTGTATAACAATGTATACTTCAGGGACCTTTTTGCAGTACAGTATACATTAATTACTGTTTCCTATTATCGGAGCAGCCGTTAACCGGTAAACCTTAACTTCCACATCAATATCTCCTCGAAGTGATGACTGACACGTGTCCATCACTACTTGATCTGCTGAACCCTATCACGCCGCCTCTATACCTTCCAATTTTATCCTATAAATTATTTCATTCACACACTCTCTTCGCATCACTAACAGAACCCTTAACAGACCACACTTTTTAAGTCATCAGATGGTCGCCGTTAACTCTCCGGCCGTTAACCACCAGCAGACATGTTTGATCTCTTTTTGGTAACTCATTTCCGTACTCAAATCTGCTTACGCAAACGGAAAAAAGTAAACTTTATTAATTATTGATAATAATATTGTCAATTTTGAGGTTGTTGATTGTTGCTTGTAAAGTTGGGGGTGACTAGGATTAGTAGCTGACTGTTTGGTATGCCTGCAAGGTGTTTGATGAAATGACTCAATAGAAGTAGTGTTGTTTTTTGAGTTTTTATTGTGATTTCGACATTCGCATCGATAAAGTGGCGAAGATGAGTTTGGGAGCGGCGGAGGATGATTCGGGGACGGAGATTCATCTGCCGGCTGACATTGATTGGGAGATGCTTGATAAATCGAAGTTTTTCTTTTTAGGGGCTGCACTGTTCTCGGGTGTATCGGGGATGTTGTATCCGATGGTGGTGTTGAAAACGCGGAAGCAAGTGATCGCGAAGGACGTGTCTTGTGTTAAACTGGCGGCTTCGATATTGAGGAGTGAAGGGTGTAGGGGTTTTTATAGAGGGTTTGGGACTTCGTTGATGGGTACGATACCGGCTAGATCGCTTTACATGGGGGCGTTGGAGATGACGAAGAGTAATGTGGGGTGTGTGACGTTGAAGATGGGGTTTTCGGAGGCGAAAGCGGCTGCTATTGCAAATGCTGCGGCGGGGGTGAGTGCAGCGATGGCGGCACAGTTGGTTTGGACGCCGATTGACGTCGTGAGCCAGCGGCTAATGGTTCAAGGTGGAAACAGTGCAGTTAGGTACAATGGCGGTGTTGACGCCTTTAGGAAAATTATCCGAACCGACGGTGTTCGTGGGCTATACAGGGGGTTTGGGATATCAATCCTGACGTATGCCCCGTGTAATGCTGTGTGGTGGACGGCTTACTCCATGGGTCATAGGGCGGTTTGGGGTGGGATCGGTTGTTACTATTTGAAAAAAGAGGGAGATGGTGGTGGTGGGGTTGGATTTACACCGGATTCAAAGGCGATAGTGGCGGTGCAGGGGTTAAGTGCCGCCATGGCTAGTGGGTTTTCAGCGGTGATCACAATGCCGTTGGATACTATCAAGACGAGACTTCAAGTTTTAGACGGTGAAGGTAGTAACGGGAGGCTGAGTATCGGGCAGACGGTTAGGAATTTGGTGAAGGAAGGTGGATTGAGTGCTTGTTACAGAGGATTGGGCCCAAGATGGGCTTCAATGTCTATGTCTGCAACTACAATGATCACCACCTATGAATTCCTCAAGAGGCTTTCTACCAAGACTCAAGATTGCCATATATAACTTGATGTCGAATACTGAAAAGATAAAAGTAAAACATGATTTAGAGGAGAAGGGTTCTTTCGGTAGCTTAGCGACAAGATCAGTGTTGGGTAGGTTGGTGATACACACATGTGAATGTTGTAGATATTGTAGATATAGGTGCAAGTTGTTATAGCATTAAGGTTCATGTTTATAGTCAATAATCTAATATAGTCCTCTTTGTGTTTGGTAGAACAGGATCAACATCAATGTATGCAAAGGGTTGTACTCTGATCACCACTCTACACACATACACACATGTGCACACGTAGTGGTGTCAACATCCACAGAATCTACCAAGCTGGTTTTGCTTCACAGACAAGGTGAGTCGAGCAAAATGGGTTTGGGTTCGCACGAGCATGGCATGTTTCAGGGTTAGGCGAAAGTTAGGGTATCACATGATAACTCAGAGCACTTATGGATCAGTGGATATGCAACCATACCTACTAAATCCAACAAATAGCAAAACTGTTTAATGGGTATGGGAGGGTAAATGGTCTTCAATTGGAATACTTTATATGTAAGTTGGTATACTAGACAAAATCATATGTTGGCGGTTTTTTGTGTGGTTGGTCAAGAAAACATCATGTTTCATAAATCAAGTTACCAGAGACTTGAATTACCAAAACTAACAATTGTATATTAATCAAGTTAATCCAACTTTTGTTGACTTAATATTTCCAACTGAGCATACAACTTACCCGGCAACTAGAAATCATTAACGATAGAAAAGTTACATAAGAATGGCAGGTAAACGAGCAACAAGCTGCTCCACAACCTCCTTTTGAATAGCAAATCCAGTTTTACAAGAAACAAAACTCTGGTTCCTTGGTCTCGAGAGTGCAAGAACCTCTGCACTCTGTCCAAAAAACCAACGTCGAGGGCCCAACGGACAACAAAAAAAGTGCATTTACATGACTTTTCAATATTTGTAACGAATTGGGCGCAGTGACCTCTCGGTAAACTTGAATATTTGATTTTGGATAGGATTTCCTTTTGATCTTTTTACTCTTTGTCGGGAAATATCGTACTCGATGGATTATCACTAAATCTGTCACAAATTTTATTACATACGCTCTCGAGAACTCTCAGCATTTACATTCTTTGTTCTTGTTCTTATCTCTAGTGGTATTTTTGTTGATATCACCTTATGTTTGTTGGAACATGGCCTCAAAACTAAAATTTGTCAAATATGCTGCTGAATCCTTCATGTGTGGTAGTGGGAGTTTTCAAATGTGTGCTTACACAATGTGAAATAAGATTTTCACACGCCTGTTGTTAAAATTGTTGCTCTTGAAAATAAATTAATCATACTTATCTGAATTCGTGCTGATTTATGTTTCGAATGGGTGGACTCGGAACTGAAATCGACCACATATGTACATGCATGCTGGATCTTTATGACCCACTATAACATCTATGACGAAATAAGACATACCAAGTCAAGCATGGTCAAACATAGTCAAACTTGGTCAATCATAGTGAATCATGGTAAAACATAGTGGTACATAGTCAAACATGGACATATATAGGCCATTAAGACTCCTGTCTCGTGAGGACATATAGTATAGCGATCCCTTATAACGCGTATAACAAAATATGACACATTAGGTAAGCATAGTCAAACTCGGTCAATTATAGTGAATCTGATCAAACTTAGTCAACGTGTGTCGAATAATGACCAAAAATGGTGAATCATGGTTAGTGATAGTCAAACATGGACATACATGAGTCATTAAGACTCCTGTTGTAACATGTATGACACAATGTGGACCTACATGCCTATAAAGGAATCATCAGTTGGGGAATTTTTAGAAATAGGATGATCAGAGAGACGTGTAGTTATTCTCAGATCAAATTGTTTCGGTAGTTCTAGGGAATAATTTAATCGGATACAACTCTGATTTTTGGAGAATGAACAACAATATGCGTTTTGTGTGGAATTCGTATGAACCAGTATGACAAAAAAAACTCCTTTACGAATTTTTGGAGATAATTCCCATATAACTGCCACTTGGCAGTTATTGGCGGTTATCAGCAGTTGTAATTTAAATTTCGAATTTAATTAAATTGCCGCCTTAATTTTTTATCTACAAAATTGTGACGAATTTTTATAAAAATAATTTTTCTAGGGCATTTTTTATAAAACAATTTTCTAACCAGCTCGACCCCAGCCAGGGGCTGCCGTCCCTGGGACCCTGCTCCCAGGGGCGCTGCCCCCCGACCCCCCATGCCCCCTTGGAGTTATAACATCGAACAAGCGTGCACTCCCGCACCTCCTAACTTGTTCGATGTACATCATAATTCTCTTTGGTCACCAAGTTAATCCCCGATTACACTAAAATATCTAACATTATCGATGGGGATGTATGCTCATAGCTCGCGACACATATGTTGATACCAAGCGGGACTCCCACCCACGTCCCTCAATGGTGGTGACACAACCATCGATGGTTCGTGTTGAACCCTATTTCATTGGTCCGTCAATGATGAGCCGGCTGATCTCTCGATTCGCTGATCTTTCAATAATATCCACATGTGTGGACTGTTAGCGGTCCATCCATGAATTTATAAATTATAATTAGTACTATCAGTCAATGATCCGCCACTGAAATCTTTACCAATGCCCGTTTCCCACAAAGCTTCACCGATGAATGAGCAACGAATCTATCGTCGTGAAAGTTGTAGTGTTTTATTGTATTATAAAAAACATCAAATCAAACTTTGAACTCAGCGTGGGCCCAATTAAGACAACATAGTCTGGCCGGAGTGGGGCAACGGAGCTCTCCAATTTGGGGAGTGCGGTAGCCAAATACAAGAAAGTCACCGTTCCAAAAAAAACATAACCTTTCGCTTCCCGAAGTGATAAGTTAATTGTAAACATTTCCAAGTTGTTAGAAGTAAATATGTCATGGACAGTATAAAACATGATAATAACAATTAAATGATAAGATAATAAATTAAAGAAATCTAGTACCTTATATCACCTTTCACTGATCAGACTTTGTTCAAATGTGTAGAAGTGACTATGATTCTCATATTTTACTACTTTATTAGTTTCTACTACATAAACACCCATAGTATGTGTAAATACTGTTTTTTTTTGTTAGCAAATGTTAGTGGCAATTGCCCTCTTTTGTAGTAGTGATTATCTTCAACACACGACAAGTTTTAATAACGAAAGGAGCTTACCGTTATTGTTTCTATGCTATTACATTGTGCATAGAAACTTAATTCAAGACGTTCAAAAAAATACATGGATTAATCATAACAAACTTGAGAAAACAAAATAAATATGGTAGTACACATACACCACATATCAAGCAACCAATTGTGCAGATATATCACTTCACAGTTCATCATCCACTGCCAGGATGTTTGAAACTTGTTGCATTGTTGGCCTTTCCTGTGGGTTAGAGTTCAAACACGCTCTTGAGAGAACCAAAATGGACTTCACTAATTTTTCAACTTGGGTTGACGGTAGAGCTATTCGACTATCTCCCACATCTGCAGGCAACGGATAATCCACTGACAAAGTTGGTAAAGATGTTATGAGTTCTCCAGGATGCTTTCCCATGATCACTTCCAGTGCAACAACTCCGAAGCTATACACATCACATTTCTCCGTTGCCACCATCGTATAAGCAAGCTCTACATATAGATAAACATGAGAATATATGAAAATAATAAATAACATACAAAGGTCCCAACATATATACATAAATTTGAAAATTTTGAAGATATATGTAGAACAAAAATAAGTTACCCGGTGCTATATAACCATAGGTGCCTGCAATTGTTGTCCAGTTTGATGAGTCTAGCTTTAAAAGTTTAGCTGTGCCAAGTTAGAGATATGTGCTTCATAATTAGAGTCAAGAAGAATGTTGGCTCCTGAAATGTCTCTATGAATTATAGGGGGTGAGGAATCATGGTGCATATAAGCCAAACCATTAGCTACACCCCTAACAGTTTTGACCCTTTTCAACCAATCCAATTCCTTTGCTATGATATCACTACTTAAGCTCGATTTGAGGCTTCCCTTTTCAAGGTATTCATAAATTAAAAATGTGTGACGGGCATGGAAGCAAAATCCAAAGAGTTTCACTATGTTTCGATGCTTAATGTTGGTTAATGCTCGTACCTCATTAAGGAAACTTTATGATCAACTAAATTACCAGATGATGAAGGATGAATTTTCTTAACAGCTACTGTAATATTGTTGGGTTGTAACTCTGCTTTATACACAGTGCCGTATCCTCCGATCCCAATACAGTATGCTTCATCAAATGCATTTGTCACCTTTAGAATTTCATCATATGCTGCTCTGTTATTAAAAAGAAATCATGACTTTCTTCAACCAATGGTTTTCTTTTGCTGTCGATAAGCATAGAGGCTGCAGAGTAAAATTACCATGAAAACAAGGAGCATTATTACAAGCATGAGCCTATGATGAAATCTGTCATTATGTTTCTTCATGGTTTTTTGACTTTCACAAAGTTTCAATCCTATAACATTTTCACACAAACCCGGATTTCCTTGGAATACTTGCCAGGACGAATTCACGAAGATAGCATATGAGGTTGGAACAGGACCAACCAACTCATTGTAAGATAGGTTGACATTAATCCCACTAGGCAATTTTTCAAAGGAATTAGGAACTGAACCAGATAATCTATTGTGTGAAAGGTTTAGAATTTCCAAATTTACTAAGCTTTGAATTTCAGAGGTATCTCTTTTGTGAGCGAATTCCAAGAGAAATCAAGTTTTGTGAGCTTGTTATTACTAAGGTTCAAGTAGTTGATGTGTTCCCACTCACCAATATATCTTGATATTGACCCGTTCAATCTGTTTGTAGATAGATCCAAATGCTCCATCTTATGAAGTGATTCAAGTTCTTGAGGTATGACTCCTGAAAGTTTGTTATCTTGCAACAACAAATTCAACATACCTTTCGCCTTTCCAAGTTCTTTTGGAATATCACAAGCCAAACTATTTGAGGAAATATCAAGCTTTTGTAATCGAGTTAAGTTTTCATACTCAGGTGGTATGCAACAATTAAAATTGTTAAACCCCATCAGTAAGGCTGCCAAATTCTTGCATTTACTCCAATCTTGAGAAAGCCGCCCATGAAAATTGTTATGACTAATGTCAAGGTAAAATAAATTTGAACACATTGCAAAACTATTTGACATATTTCCGGTAAATTGATTGAATTTAAAAACACCTTATTAAGCTAGAGCAATTCCTTACGCTTATTGTATAGGGCCCGTGAGTTGATTATGACTTACTGATACATATTGAAGTGTTCCACCATGGCATAAGTCCTTAGGCAAATGGCCAGACAATTGATTTCCGCTCATTTCTAGCTCTAGCAAGTCTAGACTTGCCAGTCCTTGCGGTATAGGGCCAGATTATTTATTCACACCAAGATACAAATATCGTAGGTTTTTTAGGTTTTCAAGTGATGAAGGAATAGAACAACTAAGTTGATTTCCGCTAAGCTCTAGATCATTGAGAGCCTTTAAATTCCCTAGTTCAGTAGGAATGGATCCAGAGAGTTGATTTGTGTACAAGTGTAGGATATTCAAAGACTTCAAATTACCAAACGATGAAGGAATAAAATCGCTAAGTTGATTCTCATAAAGATTAGCTCAATGAGAGACTTCAAATTCCCTAGTTCAATAGAAATGGGTCCAGAGAGTTGATTGGTGAATAAGGTTTAGATATTCAAGGACTTTTCGAATTACCCAACGATGGAGGAATAGAACTATTGAGTTGATTTTTGGAAAAATCCAACTCACTGAGAGACTTCAAATTCCCTAGTTTAATAGGAATGGGTCCAGAGAGTTGATTGGTGAACAAGGTTAGGACATTCAAGGACTTTTCGAATTACCCAACGATGGAGGAATAGAACTAATGGTTGATTTTCGGAAAAATCCAACTCAGTGAGAGACTTCAAATTCCCTAGTTCAATAGGAATGTGTCACATTCCGGATTTCCAACCAAATCCATACACCGGTGGGCCCGGGTGGGGAGTATCGTGACGTCAGTTGATAATCATCATAGTCAATTAAACACGGCACAACGAAAGTCTTGGAGTAAAATTACTATTACAAACCGAATGTTCGAAAATACAAAATAATATACAGACTCGTAATAGAAGATCCACAGGCAGATCATAAATTGTACAAGGAAAGAATATAAAACAGACTTGGGCAGATTTAGGATTTGCAAGATCCTCTATCACTACCGAGCATTTCCGGCCTATTTTCATATTGTACCTGCAAATTAGTCTTTTGAAAATACGTCAGCTTTCGCTGGTAAATACACCCAACTGACTCATTTTGAAAACATTTCAAAAATGTTTTAGGTGCGTATCAGCACAAAATCTTTTTATAACTTGGGTTAATTGACCGTCCAACCTTGTTAACAGATTTACATGTTTATCATACATACGGGGCTTGACACGAAAACCGAGACACAATTAACGTACACACCACTTTGGACTCACGAAGGAGTCAATTCCTCCCAACCTTGTGGGAATGCATAATTGAGCGTCTATCGGGTGTATGTCTACATTCGCGGTAAGGTCATGGCCATTTCTATTATAATGAGCCGAGATATCCAGGACACGGTAGTTAACCCCCGGTGTTTAATTTAACAAACAAAACTGACTAAAACAGAATATGCGGATTTATTATCCCCAAACTGGCGTTCGATTGAATCCCATTTCCGACCAAGCGGTAATAATTTACCGTAACCCAAGCCCGTATAAGGGAAATAGGTCGAGAGTATTTACCTGAGCTTTTCTTCTTTTAATTTTAATAACTCAGCCGTATTCAAAATGAGCTAAGTGCAGATAGCATTTACCGGCAAGTCTCTAGTCTGGATTATGGCATAAACTAACCAATTAAATACTAACGGTCTTATGTAAGTCATTGACTTAGACCGACTAGTGTACTTGATCAAAACGTATGACGCTAGATTAAATGATGATTGGATAGAATGTAGTTTAATCCTAACAAGTACCTTGACTTGTATAATATGGGTAAACTATACACATTCTAGATTTTGAGACTTAAATGACAAGGTTAAACCCGTTTCGGTTAATTTTCGTAAACTAGTTACATATACTTAATCGAGCGCATATTAGCGATATTGGGTAACCGGATAAGTCATGGACAAGTTCTATACGCCATTATACTTTAAATAAGTTAAGATATTAGTAGGATGTCAACTTGTATGCCCGTTAAGGTTTTAAAACGAAACTATGCCTCATAAGGGCATTTCGGTAATTATATACCGTATAAAAGGAACTTGAACATATTTTAAGTTTATAATCATGAATATTCTGGAAAAATATCTTATTTATGATATAATATCAGTAGGATATCAATTGTATGCGTATTTTATCTTTTATGACCAAACAATGCACCGAACGGGCATTTTGGTTATTTTACACATAGTTTATAAATTATTTGGAATTCTGAGTTTATAACATGTACCTACTGTAAATATGTTTAAAGTAAGTTTTAAAATCAGGTATGGTAAACAAGTCTTATGTCGTAAATGACGTCTTTATGCGATGTTTATGAAAACTGTCATTAAGGTCAGATTAAAATGTTTAAAATATGTTATTTAATATAACATATCATTAGTTAAATGATTTACTTTGAAAAGATTGATTAAAATCATTTTATGAGCCACAAGGGCTAAAACCGTCATTTATCGACATATTTTAAGGACCTGTATGAAAACTCAGTTTATAACTTGGTTTAACGTCCCAAATAATCCTACTTATAATCTTACATCAGTAGGAAATTCATTTTCAAGTTCATTATTATTTAAACCTTGTTTTATACAAAAAGGACATTTTAGTCAAGAATGGCAT
Organism: Scalesia atractyloides; assembly: GCA_947069175.1. Lineage (NCBI taxonomy): Eukaryota > Viridiplantae > Streptophyta > Magnoliopsida > Asterales > Asteraceae > Scalesia > Scalesia atractyloides. The sequence continues at coordinate 5,377,675 of CAMTDV010000011.1, forward strand.
AATTATGAAACTTGCGCATAAACTTGGATTCTGATTATGATCATGTAATATAACCTCAGAGGGTTATGCTCATTATATTATGATCATAATGCAACTTTAGATCAGTAGGTAACTAATCTAAATCGGGTCAGAATTGAAAGTCAAAGTAGAAGTCAAACTTTGCGACTTTTCGGTTGCGAACCGACCTTAAAGCTAAAATTGACGAGCCGAACATGTTCTTACATGTTCTAATAATTATTACCAACTTGTTTAAGTGTCAAAATAGGTTTCATATCATTTATAAGATCATTTCATGATTTTTCCGAAAAATGGCCTGTTTGACTTTTTAATATCATAACTTTGACCCGTCAATTGGTCTAGCAAACGTGATCTTCAGGAGGTGCCCTTTATAGGGACTAACACCTACCTTATTACGATCACTTAGCCATGTTCTTTTCAAACAATGGCTGGACCATAATGGTCTTAACCGAAAGTTAAAGCGTTTTCCGAGAAACGCTTGACTTTTAGCTATAAAAGCTTATAAACGAAAATGCAAGAGCAAGGAACACTTACAAGAGGTTCCAAGAATGCAAGATAACTAAGTTGGATGCTCCTTTCAGCTAGGAACTTCCAGAGGAGGGAGAAGAGTATGAATAAGAAAGGTGCAAGTTGGAATGAAGCACTTGAACACCTATTTATAGTTGGAGAACTCAAAGGAGGTAAAGCCAGGTGTTTAGGGGTGTAAGAAGAAGCTTACAAGTGTCCCAAAACGTGGCATAGCAGTTTGGAGAAGCCATGATTTCGATTCAATGGTTTTGGAGCTTTGTTTGGGGACCAAGCCAAACTTTCTGCAGCAGACCTGTTCTCGCGCCCCGCGAGAGACCCAGGCCTGGTCTCTCGCGGCCCGCGACCGCCCCTTGGCCAGTTTCAAAGTTTGATATTTTTTACCCCTTAACTTATTAAAGCTTATAAAAGCCTTTTAAAACACCTTTTGGCACTTTTAGCCCTCCGTAGCCAATATCTAGCATGCTCGGGATTATGCCGGGACATTATCGAGCTCTCGGTTCGTTAAAAGGTCACTCAGAGGTAAGAATTAACATGTTGACACTTTTAATCCCTCCAATATCCAACTTTTCTTATATTTACAAAATTGAACCCTCTCGTCCAACAAGTGGCACGTATTAGAGTTAGGACTTCGTAAGGGATTACTCAGAGGCTTATTATAAGCATGTTGATTCCGATGTCATTCAGAGGCTAGGAATGTTGACATATTAGTCACTCAGGGGCCAAATTTCAAGCATGTTGACATATCAGTCACTCAGAGGCTAATGATTTAAGCATGTTAACATATCAGTCACTCAGAGGCTGTTATTTACGCATGTTGACATCGGACCATCACTCAGAGGCTCAGTTTGAGCATGTTGACGTCTTTATATTGGTCTTTAACAGACTATATTTAAAATACAACACGTGTCACTATACTATTGGACACGATTTATAGGGTGTTACAGAATGGGTCCAGAGAGTTGACTGGTGAATAAGGTTAGGACATTCAAGGACTTTTTGAATTACCCAACGATGGAGGAATAGAACTATTGAGTTGATTTTCTGAAAAATCCAACTTAGTGAGAGACTTCAAATTCCCTAGTCCAATAGGAATGGGTCCAGAGAGTTGATTGGTGAATAAGGTTAGGACATTCAAGGACTTTTCGAATTACCCAACGATGTAGGAATAGAACTATTGAGTTGATTTTCGGTGAGAGACTTCAAATTCCCTAGTTCAATAGGAATGGGTCCAGAGAGTTGATTGGTGAATAAGGTTAGGACATTCAAGGACTTTTCGAATTACCCAACGATGGAGGAATAGAACTATTGAGTTGATTTTCGGTGAGAGACTTCAAATTCCCTAGTTCAATAGGAATGGGTCCAGAGAGTTGATTGGTGAATAAGGTTAGGGCATTCAAGGACTTTCCGAATTACCCAACGATGGAGGAATAGAACTATTGAGTTGATTTTCTGAAAAATCCAACTCAATGAGAGACTTCAAATTCCCTAGTTCAATAGGAATGGGTCGGGAGAGTTGATTTGTGAATAAGAGTAGGACATTCAAAGACTTCAAATTACCCAACGATGAAGGAATAGAACCACTAAGTCGATTTTCGGAAAGATCCAACTCAGTGAGAGACTTCAAATTCCCTTGTTCAATAGGAATGGGTCCAGAGAGTTGATTGGTGAATAAGGTTAGGACATTCAAGACTTTTCGAATTACCCAACGATGGAGGAATAGAACTATTGAGTTGATTTTCGGTGAGAGACTTCAAATTCCCTAGTTCAATAGGAATGGGTCCAGAGAGTTGATTGGTGAATAAGGTTAGGGCATTCAAGGACTTTCCGAATTACCCAACGATGGAGGAATAGAACTATTGAGTTGATTTTCTGAAAAATCCAACTAAATGAGAGACTTCAAATTCCCTAGTTCAATAGGAATGGGTCGGGAGAGTTGATTTGTGAATAAGAGTAGGACATTCAAAGACTTCAAATTACCCAACGATGAAGGAATAGAACCACTAAGTCGATTTTCGAAAAGATCCAACTCAGTGAGAGACTTCAAATTCCCTTGTTCAATAGGAATGGGTCCAGAGAGTTGATTTGTGTACAAGGATAAGATCTTCAAATACATCAAATTACCCAATGATGAAGGAATTGGGTCTGATAGATTGTTTGAAGAGAGTTGGAGGCTCTTAAGTATGACCAGGCTCTCGAGTTCTTGTGGGATCGAACCGTTCAATTTGTTTTTGAAAAGGTGCAAGATAGTAAGTTGCTTCAAGTTCCCAATTGTAGGTGGGATAGGACCATTGAGAGCATTGCTATTAATATACACTTCCACAAGGTTTACAAGGTGCCCAAACTCAAGTGGAATTTGACCAAAAAACCCATTTTCACTAAGATATAAGTAAGCCAAGTTTCTTAAATTGCTCAATGTCGAAGGCAATTCCCCTTCAAGAAAATTATAAGACAAGGCAAGCACAGAGAGAAAGGTCAGTTGACCAATCTCTTGTGGTATTGAACCATTTAAGTAATTTATCTGAAGGTAGAGGGTCTCAAGATGGGCTAACTTCCCTATTTCTGGTGGGATTACGCCCGAAAACATATTTCTTGAAAGATCAAGATAAACAAGTTTGGATAGGAGTCGGATTTGTGCGGGGATTGAACCGGAAAAGTTGTTTACACTAAGCTCAAAATGAGAAAGGTTTTGCAAGAAAGTGAATGGAAACTGGTTAAGATTACCATTTATTTCCAATGATGAGAGGCTCAACCTCTGAATGGTCCAATCATCATTACAAACTACACCGAACCATGAAGCGCATGGAGTCAAAGCAGTAGAATTCATAGGAAGGTGACTCCAAGAAGATAGTCACGAGTGTTTTGGAATTTGAAGACTGGCTTTCCATTTAAGAAGAGCATTTGGTTCCTCCAAAGAGGCAGAACTAAACTTTGAGAGTGAAATGGTTAGTAGAGCTAGAGATAAAAGTAACAAGTTTGAACAAGATATTATTTGCCTTTTCATGTTTTCTTGCTTTTGAAAAATGATGGGTTTTGTGTCCTGATATATACTTGAGCGGCTAACCTTTTACTATTCCTATTGTTTTGAACCTTTTTAATAGAAAAAATTTCGGACAATGTCATATTTTCCACATTCTTTGTGTTTTACTTCTAAGAGAAATATATATATCTATCTATAGAGCCAATGAACTCATGGTGCTGTGCTTTCACAGTCCCATGATCTTCCAAAATTGAGAAATATCATCACTTGGAGCAAGAATGCTTTGGGTTGAGCTATTTTATCGTTTTCTCTAGAATGGTGGCGGGTCAGGTCACTAACGTCTTTTGCGTTCACAAACATGGGTGGTCTTTTGCCATTAGATTTACCCAGATGATTGGGCTTTTGTTGTGTTAATGATTAAAAATAGATATTTATAGAATATGTTAGTGGACTTTGTATTAATTACACTTTGAATAGTTAAAGTTGATATATAACCACAATTCTTGACGTACTCCACACTCTATTTGTAGGTCAAGATGGGTCCGTCATAATGACTACGAAATTGATACATGAATGGACCAGGTGCATTCCTTGAACGTATGAACTAGTTTTTAGACAGTACGATTAACATAATGGATTACATATGCTTTTAGTTAAGATCACTGCTATCATAATATTTTGGGAATGATTGTTTGAGAAGAAATTTAATGCAAGACTATACGGTTGGAGGGGCATGAAAATAAGAGGTTATTCGACACGTGGATGACACGTAAGGATGCGTCAGAAAAGTGGCGTGGTACCAAAAAGCACAGGGTGGGATAGAGCGTGGAAGGGTGGCGTAGTGGCACATACTTTTATGATTATTTTAAATTTAAATAACAAAGAAAATCAATAAAAAACCCACCACTGAATAAGAAGCCTCCACATCACATATCACCCAACCTCCATGTCGGTGGAAAACATGCCGCCCTTCCCTCTACGCCAGCCAAAACGCCAATAACGAGGTGGTGTAGTGGCGTGATTGAGGCCTTTACGCCAGAAACCACACCCCAAATCGTATGATCTAAGAAGACAAAGAAAAAATATTATGATGATAAAAATAAAATAATTTATCTCTCCTCACATTAATTATTTTCCTTTAATTAATTAAGTTAAAGATAACTGGAAGATGAAGATCCATGTGATATTGTAATATTTGGGGAATAATCTTTGAGATAAATTTAATGTAAGAACATAAACAAAAATGTTATAATGGTAAAACAAATAATTTGTGAGAACACAAACAAAAATGTTACAATGGTAAAACAAATAATTTATCTCTCCGTATATTAATTATGTCTCCTTTAATTAATTAGTCAATTATAATGGTAAAACACAAATAATTTATCTATCCACATATTCATTATTTCCTCTTTAATTAATTAGTGAATAATAGTTTATCTAGATACATAAAAACTTTAACCTATATGTATTGAAATTCACCTTACATATCTTTTACACATTTTACATGTATCAAAATTTATTTTATACTTTATCCTAAACACATTGAAATTTATTTCTTTTTCATAATTTAGGTTTGTTTTGAAAAAAAATGCATATATTGAAAATAAGATATTAGTTTAATTTAGTTAGCTAATTTAGAGGAATACAATAAACTAATTATTATGTAAATTTTTATTGGTTAAAGTTACTATGTTTTTTTCTTAGAAAATACTTTCTTACGCTTGAACCCCTGTAGTATTATATATTATGTGTAAAGATCAAATACAAATGAGTGTTAATATATAAAATAGTTTTAACATGGGAAGTAAAGGAAACTTTTTTTTTTGAATTTTTTACCATCTACTTAAGTATGATGTTTCACTGCAAAATGTAAAAAAAATCATGATTTTACACTAGTTACGTAATTTTAATTACTCTAGAGTGTTTACATAATTAATCTACTAGTATAAATACTCATCTTTTTAGATTTTGAAACTAAAATACGTGATTAATAATGAAAAAAATTTCAAAAAAATAAAAAAATAAAAAACCTCCTTCACTTCTCACATTAAGCTACTTTATATGTTAAAACTCATTTATTATATATATGGTCTTTCAAATACAAACGCACACCACCGATTTCGAGTACTTCAAACTCTGGCCAATTGCGTTTGGTGATTCTTCGATACATCTGGTATTGCAATGTCTAGACCGATTAAATGAAGTTAAATATATGCACGGGCACAGTTTAGCAAAACAATTTGTAAGTTAATTTGATAATGGACTTGTTCATATCTTTTTTTAACTTACACTACAAATTTTAATTTATCAATCACATCTTATAATCAACGGTTCTGGAAGCAAACTTCATAATATATTTTGGGAGGTTAACCTACGTGACTTTTTTAACTATAAAATATCTGCGTGTTACAGCGGAAATTTGACCAACATCGTTTTGATGGGTTGCAATAAAACATAAACTACTTAAAATTTTAATATTTAAATTATAGGTACGAAATTTTAAAAGAAGCGGCGACACATTGTTCTAAAAAAACTCAAAGACAGTTTCTCAAAATCCTTCAAGCCGCAACATTAGCAAACTGAATTTGGTGAATTGCTAGGAACTCGCTATGTGTCGTGGCAAGTGCTTCATCCTCAAGTAAACCCTCCTCACGGTTCAACGCATTGACATAGCATGTCAAATGGTATGAAGAATCAAGACGAACAACAAACAACTTAAAGAAACAACGCAGAACAACGGAGAAGCGACAAAACGGTGAGAAAATCTTTATTGATTACCCAAACCAGAAAACACCCCCCAAACCCTAGATCTTACTTATGTAAGACCTAAATCAACATATATAAAATACACATAGAAAGAAAACATCAACTACAAGATCCAACACTGGATCAATAACAACCAGCCCAATGAGACTGAAGAACAAGGAATATAGAGAAACTACAAGACCAATAACAATACTAGATCCACAACCGGATCAACAACTAAACAAGATCCAAAATGGATCTCCATCATGTCGTAACAACTTTGAACGAATCCAGAGAGATATTGAGAGGAAGGTGTGCGAGTGAATGAGAGAATGAATCCCTAAGTGATTGATGAGCTCTTTTATATGCAGTCACAACAATTTTACACTCCAGTCCACAAGAATCCCACAAACTGATTGCAGCCCTTCTGACTATACCTTTTTACCCCTTATACTTTTACTGGTTTCACATTCTTGACACATAATCAGTTACAACCCTTGAGCCCAATAATAGTTTATAACAACATATGTAACAAACAACCCAACTCGTATAAAGCTCAAACAACTGTGACTATTAAACATATCATAATAGCCCATAATCTGATATTATAATATAGTATATGAATTAATATGTTATTCTCAACATTCCCCCATCATTCATATACTATACATGTTAGCCATTCCCAATTTATCACACATAAGATCATATGCTTCACCATTAAGACCTTTAGTCAAAATATCAGCAATTTGACACTCGGTATCAATTTTAACGGGACCAATAACATCATAGGAAATTTTTTCTCTCAAAAAAAGCAGATCAAGTTCAAAATGCTTAGTCCTTCTATGAAACACAGGATTCATAGAAATAGATATGGCACTTTTACTAAACTTTAACAGGCAAATGGCAGTTAACACCAAGTATTTACCAAGACTATAAATGCAAAATACAACCCTATCCACTTGTAATAGAGCCATATACACAACAACATAGAGAAACAAATCAAGAGAATAGGATTTCTATAAACAACATCCTAACTCAGACAAACAAGTATTTAGACGAACTACAAGATGAGACAAGTGAGTTCTTGAAGTAAATACAAATACCAACAAACAAATCAAAGAACTTCCTATAACAGAAAGTAAACATATCAGATAAATCGTTATGACTAAAAACACCAGACAACAATGATAGCCTACAAACTCTAGCAAAATACACAGTCACAAAATTTTATAACAAGAAAAAAACATCTCTTACACAAAAGAAAAATACAAGGTTAACATCATATACATTCAAGAAACAATCTTGAGAACGGACCACATTAGACCTACTCAAACCACGAGATCACTAATCATACAATATGACATATGATACACACCCAGAAAACATTTTTAACAGTTTGAAGCCAAAAAGTTATTACATAATGCAGAATAATTATGTTAAAATAAGAATCCACAAGATTCGATAACCATTTCTCAGATTCATAAAACTGATCAAATAAAGACTCACAAAAGTCTAGAAGCAATCCTGATAAAACAAAGAGTCATAAACACAAAAGTCAGAACAAAATCGAACAACCTTTGCAATTTACAACAATATCAAAAAACTGATACAACAAAAATTCACATACGACAAGATTTATATCAATTTAAAATTCTAATTGAACAATAGACTTTGAATCTACATCCAAAAAACAAAATACTTAAACGGCACATAAAGTCACATGATTTTTTAAAACTTCATAACCAAGTCTTCAAGGCAAACTTTGTGAAAAACTTCAAGACAAATTTGACTTGATCAAAAAAAACTTTTACAACTTTAAAGAGAACTTAAAGATTAATTTGAATCAAACAAAACTTTTTACAATTTTACAACAGAAAATGAATCACATGATTCACTGAAACTATCAGAACGATTTCTGATGAAAACAAAAAAATCACACGACCTTTTTGAAAAGATGAATCATACAATTCAAGAAACAAGACTGAGAATAATAAGACATTCACAAGACTATAAAACACATCCAAACAAATCCCGATTAAAACACAAAATTACCCAATTTGCAACCAGAAAAATATATCTCACAAGAGATAACATACAAGGCTGTCACATATACAAAATAATCTCGACTATACTATTGGTTAAACATGAACCACACAGCTCAACTAACTATACAAACAATATTATAGACAAGCAGACATAGAGACTGCAAACAAAAGACATTTTAACAACATTCAAGACAAAGATTCTCAACATATAGATCTCATAGCTAGGCTCACACAAACATCAAGAACAATCTTGAATACACAAGTACAACTGGTTGCATTTGAAATCCAAATAGTTTAATCAATTATCAACAAAATATAAGATTCTAATATCAAGACACATAGACATGAGGTTCAAAAAAAACAAGAAAAAACATGTACAAGTTCATTTAACATTTTAAAGAGTTGGTAGTTTGAACCACACTTAACATATAACATTTCTCCTACTAACAAAGAAAACATTATTTGATTTTAAGAAACTTGATAACAATGCAGATTGAGTAAGAATAAGAATGGATTATAAGAAGTAACATAACCCCCTTACCAAGCTTATTTAGCATACCCAAAGAAAATCTCTAATTTACACAAATATGGCTTTAGAACAACATGAAATCTAATGAACAAGACACTATTCACCTATTGATGAACTACATACAAGCAATACACAACCAACACAACAAGGACTAATATCATGTCATAAACATGAGCACACAAGAATATTGATAAAATAATAAGCCTAACACAAGCAGGATTCTGAAAAAATAACAAGGATACACAAACTTCCAAATTCTATGAGTATATATTTCATACATAACTTGCCAGATCAAAAATCTTAACTCCACACAACCATATCAAAACTCGTAAAACAACTCTATTATCCAAACCATAGATTTAACACCTAAATTTAGTTGAACAATGTGTACAAACAAGATGATAGACCAACAATATTAAAAAAACTTAAATCATCCAACATTAGTACAATACTTTGTACATGACGAAGGAACAAATGAGACCAAACGTAAACCAAACTATTATTTTATTCCTTTTCAACTTGTCATCCAAGTTATTATTCTAGATCCAACCAATAATTGAATTAATAACTCGACAAATAAGAAACAAGGTTCAGAACATATTTGTAATCAAACGAAAACTTTAGGTGAACAATACAAGAAAGAAAACTCCAAGTAAAGTGATAGAAATAAGACTAGACACTAAAACTAACAAACACTTCATGAGACAGTTAGGCACACATAAAAAACGATAAAAACATAATTGAATTAATCAAAATCAAAACATCTATACTTAAACAGCCAGCAAGATAAAAAATATGAACTATGAAAACAAGGAACATACACAAATCAAAACATAAGAACAAACTTAGAATTTTCACTAAGACAATATTTTAGTAACTGAATATGTATGTATTAGCTTAATATTAAAATACCCATTGATGTAACAATCTTACAGATTATACAATATGAATCATTAACTACAAATAACACTTCTAGAAGCATGATCAACAACTCATAAAAACAAACATATTGAACAAAATATTTTGCAAGAAACAGCAAAAAGAAGTTCAAATTAGGGATTTGAAAGCACAAAGATTTTCCAAAAAAAAAAACACATCATACCAGAGATGGATAGTAACAATTTTAACAACACTGAGAGATTAACAACAAGAAAACACAGGTTATCAACAGATAAATAACTACGGAAGAAAACAACACAAAAAATAATCACAGACTATCAGCAAATAACAAACCAGACAGAATCACACACCAACACACAAATATTCAAGAATGAAAAACAAAAACTGCATGACTATGTTACAGGCCAGATTCCAGGGTCATCACTCTATAGGTTCCTGGACAAGCATAACACAATTGCAAATCCTAATTAACTAAGACCAAGATCAACAATCAATGAACAATCACAACAACAGATAATACACAGACTAACAGATGTAAAATCCTAAGGCGAAGCTGTATTAGTGTCCAGATTCCAGGTTCGTCACTTATAGTGCCTGGACAGGTCTTTATACAGGAGCCACACACGAACAGAGGAGATAATAACAAGTAGACAACAACAATCACCAGAACAATCAATAAGCCGGTCCTCACTACCTCAGCATCAATAACAGCTAGACACAATAAATGAAAGAGACAGAACAGAAAATAAAAACGATCTTACTCAGGCGTTAAACTATCTTATAACCTTCTAGGGTTATAAAATAGATCGAAGAACAAATACCAATAGCCAATCTGGTTGGTTTGCTCAAAAAACCTTCTAGAGTTTCAGAGACCAACACAGTCTTCAACTTCAGAAGACAAAAGATCTCCTTCTCAAACTCCAACAAACCCTAGTTAGAATTTTTGTCACATCAGATTTGAACAGATCTCACCAGATCTGTACCTGCACACACTCCAAGAAAAGATCAAAAAACAGAACAAACAAAAAGAAAGAAAACAAAAAACTGATCTAAACCCTAGATCTCATAGCGAAACCCCAAAATCAGACTCAAGAGCTATCCCATAGCTCTGATACCATGTCAAATGGTATGAAGAATCAAGACGAACAACAAACAACTTAAAGAAACAACACAGAACAACAGAGAAGCGACAAAACGGTGAGAAAATCTTTATTGATTACCAAACCAGAAAACACCCCCAAACCCTAGATCTTACTTATGTAAGACCTAAACAACATATATAAAATACAGGATCAACTGATCAAAATATCAGTTGATATAGAAAGAAAACATCAACTACAAGATCCAACACTGGATCAATAACAACCAGCCCAATGAGTCTGAAGAACAAGGAATATAGAGAGAACTACAAGACCAATAACAATACTAGATCCACAACCGGATCAACAACTAAACAAGATCCACAATGGATCTCCATCATGTCGTAACAACTTTGAACGAATCCAGAGAGATATTGGGAGGAAGGTGTGCGAGTGAATGAGAGAATGAATCCCTAAGTGACTGATGAGCTCTTTTACATGCAGTCACAACAATTTTACACTCCAGTCCATAAGAATCCCACAAACTGATTGCAGCCCTTCTGACTATACCTTTTTACCCCTTATACTTTCACTGGTTTCACATTCTTGACACATAATCAGTTACAACCCATGAGCCCAATAACAGTTTATAACAACATATGTAACAAACAGCCCAACTCGTATAAAGCTCAAACAACTGTGACTATTAAACATATCATAACAGCCCATAATCTGATATTGTAATATAGTATATGAATTAATATGTTATTCTCAACATAGCACATCTCAAATTTTGTACACTTTGTTCGTAGAAGCACAAACCTTCCTAATATTGTATTCATACGATTCCTTATGTCTCCTTATAACTTATTAATGATCTATTACTCCTTACGACCCGTTGTCACATGCATAACACAATATGACATATTAGAACAAACATAGTCAATGTTGGTCAATCCTTATAAAGCATGATTAAAATGATCAACCATGGACATATACAGGCCATTAAACACTCTTTGTGAACGTTATGACGCATATTGACCTATCATAATTTTTTTTACAAGTTATGGCAGAATTTGACACATTTGGTTAAACATGGTCTAGAATTGTTAATATTGGTCAATTATAGTATACACAGTAAATTTCAATTATTTGTTGGTAAATAATGAGGTATTTCTGTCGGTAACAGACCACTATATGCGAGTGAATTACGGGTGTTGATGAGAGATCGTCGAGAATATGGGGGTGACACAACCATCGATGGTTCGTCAATGAACGCATCATTAATCTTTCAATATTATCCACCCGGGCGGGATTTGTTAGCGATCCCTCGAATTTACAATCAGCGCTGTTCATCAGTAATCCGTTACGAAAATCTTTACCAATACTCGGTTTCCCATGAAGCTTTACCAATGGATGAGCAACGAATCTATCGCAGTGAAAGTCATTTCGTAGTGTTTTAATTTATAATAAAAAAAATTCACACCAAACTTACGTAAACATAGTTGAAATAATAACCTCTCGCTTCTACAAGTGATAAGTTTATTGTAAACGTCTCCAAGTTATTGAAGTAAACATATCATTAACTATTAAATAGTAAGATAATAAGTTAAAGAAATCTAGTATTTTATATCACCTTTCACTCAGACTTTCTTTTAACATGTGGAAGTAACTAGCATTCTTAAATATTTACTAATTTATTGCTTTTTACTACATATTATATACACACACATAGTATGTGTAAACACATGAGACATGCTAAATGTTCACTTAATAAATTTCAGCATGGTTTATGCCGACTGGACTTTTAATGGTCCTTTTTCTAGGCAATACTAGCTTTTCAAACTTCCTTGAAGCGATTGCGATTAGCCGAATGGTGTGCCCGACTACCAGAAGAGTCATCAACCCTATCCATACTAGCACAATACCTCCTGCAACTTCCTTGAATGTCTTTGACTGCGGTGTTGGTTTTGTAACCAATATAGAAACCAAATAAGTGATAGACATAGAAGTTGTAGCAATCCACATAATAACCATTAGAACCCACAAGAAAACCTTATGCTTCAAAAAGGGTAGTCCACTAATAAGCAACAAGATAATACTAAAAGTCGAAACAAAGCCCACAGTGTTGCAAACCAGAAAGATGTGGTACAAAGGTAGATGTTTGTATGCCATGATAGCAAATCCAGCCTGATGGCTTGAATCGTCGTCTTGCCAAACGCCACTCGGAGGATTAGTACCTGCTTGAAAGGCCATCGTCGCGATCAATGATGCCACGACCATCAAAGAACTTCGCTTTCTGTTAAGCCAGTCGTCATTTTCTGGTAATTCTTCTTTTAAATAATTGGGAGATTTCAGTTTTGTATGATACTCTAATCTGTCAAAACCTGTGTTGGTTCTTGAAGTTCTTGGGACTTGTCTAAGAGAACCTCTTATATTTGTCTCGACTGCTCCTGCTCTTGTTAACGACTGCATGATTTGTTGATAGAACAAATCTCTGTGAAGTTGGGCCAGTATATCCATAGAAGTTTCGCCATTCGTGTTTGTTGCATTCACTTCTATTGTTGTGTTGAGTAGCAAGAAGTTTATGGTCTAGCAAATGTTCAAAATAGGATGCATCAGTCATAATCAATGGATAAATCTTGCAAACACACATAAAAAACTTTTTAACTTTTTTCACAAGAATTAAAAGGGTTGTGCTAAACTTACCCTGCGTATATGACTTTACTCAATGTACCCCTATCAAACCGGGGTTTAAAATTTTTAACATGCCCTTAAACGGGCATTTAAAAGTTGCACTTGTCCTTAAACAGGCATTTTTGTCTTAAAAGTTTGAAAATGGGAGAATACAATGACAAATTGATGAGGGAGGACTGCAGTGACGGATGTAGAAAATCATTATAGGGGCAACGTTGCAAAAAAGGGGTAACGATATTGAAAAAATGTCAAACTTTTTCAAAATTTACATTACCGCCGGAGCGACAAGGGGAAACGGAGGTTACCCCTTCTAACAAGGTAGATCCGTCCCTGGGGAGGAGTAGAACTAACAAAAGGAGAGGAGGGTTGGGATACGTTTAGCACAACCCTTAGAAAACACACACCTGAACTTGTTTGTCAGCAACAGCTAGGTGTAGTATAGTATTGCCATCAGCATCTTTAGTGTTTATAAACTCATGATCATCCATAGTCTCTACTAAAAGCTTCAAAACCTCCAGTTGGTTGTGTTTCACACACAAATGCAAGATGGTCTCTTGTTGTACCATGGCTCTAGCTGCATAAGGTTGAGCGAGCACCAGCTCTTTAACGACTTCATGGTGTCCTTTAACGGCTGCGAGATGAACAGGGTTTCCTCCATCACGATCACACGCAAGGCAAGTCTCAGGGTTAGCTGATAACAGCAGTTTAACTATTTCTACATGGCCTTTAGCAGATGCTATATGAAGAGGCACACGTTTTTGTGAATCACGTTCCATAACAAGGTGGGGCTTTCGGGTTATAACCTCGTTCACAAAATCCACATGTCCGAGCATGGATGCAATGTGTAGAGGCGTGTCTCCATGGCGGTCTATGGTAACTCTATCAAGAATCAGTTGATCTTCTTGGAGCAACATTCGCAACATGTTTATGTTTCCTTCTAGTGATGCTTCATAAAGAAGTTTCTCCATCCTCTCCATGTATCTCTCCAAATGCACATAACACAAAATGGTTAATATATTGAAGAACTGTTTGGCATAAGTCATGCTTATATATATCTAAAACTTTTGTCAAGTTAATTAGTGGGGAAGGAGGTATTATTCGGACAATAATCATTGACCAACTATAATTGACTGTTTCTTTCTGTTTAGATTACTCACCCTAGAAATTTCCCAGCTTCTTAACTCCTAATAGTTTAAGATTTTAAATGTATCTGTGACATGACATGTGTTTTGTGTACAATTTTTGAAAATTTCTTTATCATTTACATCACCAGTTATATGTTTCAATATTTTTATTGATAAACATTAGTTAAATGTTTAAATATATTTTATTGATAAGAATATCTTTAACATCAATGTTATTCCCTGTAAAATAATATATGTGCAATACAAAAAAAAAATATTCATTCACAATAATTTCATAACTTTAACCTTAAACTATAATTAAAGACAAACATATTCAAAAGGTTAGTGTAACATTACCAAAATATGTATAATACTTATTTCAGATGAACTTTTTTGCTGTGTACTTCCTTGGTGCTGGTTTTGCAGTTCTACAATAATGGTGCAAGTAAACCGAAAAAGACAAACGAAACTACAATTCATTGCTTAATGAACACTTAATTACCTATGCTTAAACTAGGGGTGCTAAACGGTTCGTGTTCGCAGGTTCAACCCCAACCCGGACCCGAAATTGGGTAATACATATGAACCTGAACCCGACCCGAATATTCTCAGGCTGACCCGAACCCGACCTATTCAACCCGATTTTTTTATTTTTTCAGCAAATTAATATATTAAAACTAACATTTACTTAAAAAAACACAGAATTATATAATAAAATTACATTAAAATCATAAAATATTATGTCAATTTCCCTTTTTAAGTTATGATTATGACATAAAATTTACACACCTAATTAAATTTATGACATAAAACATATTGGAAATTAATTTTAATGTAAATGGGTTAAACGGGTCAACCCGCTAACCCGACCGGGTTGACCCGAACCTGACCCGTTTAGCTAAACGGGTTCGCGGGTTCAACCTAAAACTGACCCGAACCCATTTAGACTAAACCCAAACCCGTGAATTTCGTGTTAGGTTCGTGTCGTGTTCGGTCGGTCAAAATTCACACCCTGACTTAAACCAAAATTTCTCCGTCGACTGTTAGGTAGAACACTTGCTTTTGATGAGCTATTTCTCAAGATCCAATGAAGCTACCAACAGGTAGGTATTAATTATGTAGGTGATAATGATTAAACTTGCTGAGTTTCCAAGGATTATAAAAATTAATAATCATTTTTATATGTACTAACTTGATTGGTGTATTGTGAACTCAAGTGTTGATGTTTTTTTGTGTGAAAAAAGTGTAGAATTCATGTGTATTCAGAATATGGAATTTGTGACCCTTTTTAACAGTTAGTACCCCTTCAAACCACTCCTGTGTCTTCAACTAAGAGTTAGCTGAAATTAACCACCACAAATAGGTGCAATGGTCCAGTGGTTACTATGAAGTAACCACAAGAAGAACGATCCAACGAGATGCGAGCGGAATAGCCAGGAATAGGTGACTACCCAAACGGAACCATTATGTCGGAAATCCCCAAAGTGAACATATGAATGGTCAAAGGTCTTAAAATAAACATTGACTTTTCAACCTCAAAGAAATAGCCATGTACTATGTTGGAAATTTCGAATTAAAAGAGATTCCTTTGCGTGCAAGTAGAGAAACCATAGAGTAGATAATTATTAGAATATTTAAACGTGTTTAGGTTTAATTTTTCAGTGATAATTATATGTCCAATATAATAGGTTTATTAGCAATTCTAGTTATAATCTAATAGGAGTGTTTAGATTATAAATACCATACTTTGGGTATTAGTGATTATAATTAAAGTTTTGAGTCAGTTTATTGAATAATAATACTAACGTTTGGGTGTTAGCCAAATACTTTGCAATTTCCGATTTACAATTCCGTTCCCGATTCCACTTGAATGGGTATGAGAGCAACCTGGGAGATATAACGTACCTTTGATTGAGTCTGGGATCAAGGGTAACTCGCCGGAAGTTTGAGTTCAAGGATCGACAGGTTGGAAGCGGTTCAAGCAACCGTTGATTGTCCTGTCGTCCGATCGAAAGTAGGTTGGAAGTAGTTCTCTGAACGGCTGATTGTCCTTGCGCAAACCGATCTAGAACTAAGCTAGACGCCGGCCAAAAGTGTGATTTGGGACAGGTAGCAACGCGTGCAAATGTGTTGATGGTCTTATAGTCATCGGAGCTGCTGCAATTTGTGAACAGTCGGAAGTTGAAGTCGTAGAAATTCTACAGCATGGTGAAACAAAGAACTGGTGGGAGTCACTTGTTGTTATTGGATTAAAGATTTCTTTTGGGTCAGACGATCAACGATCCCAAATATTAAAAAAGCCCATCCATATAACAATAGTTCAAATTGTTCTGCTGTTGGTTTATTCGAATACAGTAAACAAACAAGAGTTTTGTTTTGTATTATTAAATTATTCCAAAATCAAAATTAAAATAAATTCCAATTGACAATATTGTTTGGTATTGTTGTGTTTTTGAGAATTGTGAGTACACTAAAACAAAATTTTTGTTTTGGATTTTTTAGTTAGTCCAAAACAAATTTAATTTTGTTATAACTTTCGGGTTCGTGTTCGAAGTGGAATCAGTTACACCGGGTTCGTTTAATCTTACATATAGTCGACGAAAGAAAAATATGGTTGGAAGCGATGGAAGTAGCGGCTCGAATACCGAGAAATCGGTTCCAAATTCAACAACTCTTCAATGCCCGATGTTGAATAATTTTAATTATACTATTTGGGCGTTGCGTATTCGCGCGATTTTTAACGTTCATGGCGTGTGGAAGACCATCGAACCCGGAATTGAAACTGATGCGAAGAAAAACATTTGGTGGTTGCTTTGTTGTTTCAATCTATACCGAAAGAACATATCTTACAAGTTGGTAATCTGAAGACGGCAAAAGAGATGTGGGATGCACTAAAATCGCGTCATCTAGGAGCCGATCGGGTACGTGAAGCAAGACTACAGACACTTATGTCAGAATTTGAGGCGTTAAAGATGAAGGATTCTAGTACAGTTGATGAGTTTTCGAGCGAGTTAACAAGAATGTCTTCAAAAGCAGTGTCTCTCGGTTCTATAATCGAGGAACAAAAGATGGTGAAAAAGTTACTTAGTGGTTTACCAAGACGATTCATCCATATGGTAGCCTCGGTTGAGCAACTTGTGGATCTAAAAACAGTTTCATTGGACGACGTTGTTGGACGAATGAAGGCGTATGAGGAATGCATAAAAGATGAAGAATTGCAGTCGGATAATCAAGGCACACAAATGAAACTTATGTTCAATAATGTTAATTCTTCTTCAAGTTCTAGACATAATTCACGCAATTCGAGTAAGGGGCACGGGAAAGGCTCGAATCGTGGACGTGGTGGTGGTAGACGTGGTTGAAACCAATCCGGTTAAAACCGCGGGTCACAAGACGGGTCCAACGAAGGGGATAACATAATGTAAAAAGGATTATTCGAAGGTTCAATGTTTTCGATGCGACTAGTTCGGTCACTTTGTTTCGAGATGTCCTGAGCGAAAGAAAGACAAAGAAGCAAACTTGATCGATGCGAAAGAAATTGACCCGTTTTTGTTTAGGGTGCAAGACGCTCAAGAAGTTGTTTGCTTGAATGAAGAAAATGTTATTCAGAAGAAAAAGACTTGTGGTATTTGGATAATGGCGCGAGCAACCATATGACAGGTAATTTATCTTTTTTCTCTGAATTAAATAAGTGCGTTGGTGGCAAAGTTAAATTTAGGGATGGGTCTCAAGTCGAAATATGCGGGAAAGGTTCTATATTACTATTGGGTAAAACGGGAGAGCAAATATTAATGACCGATATTTATTATATCCCTTGTTTACGTAGTAATATAATTAGTCTCGGTCAAGCAATGGAGTGTGGTCGCGATATTCGTATGAAAGATGATTATTTATTAATGCGTGATGCTCAGGAAAGGTATTAATGAATGTTACTCGGTCTAAAAATCGTCTTCACACTAATTTATTAAAAGTTGGAAAAACCGTTTATTTGAAAGCTCGGATTGATAATGAAAATTGGTTATGGCACCGAGACTCGGTCACCTAAATTTCGAGTTCATAAAACAAATGGTGAATAAAATATGGTCATGGGTATGCCAAAAATCAATCATGAAAATCAAATCTGTGATTCGTGCTTAGTCGGGAAGCGAACGAGACAACCTTTTCCGAAGACGGCGTCGTTTCAGGCAAAGCGTGCCTTGGAACTTATTCATGGAGATTTGTGCGGTCCAATTTCTCCAAGCACAATAGCGGGAAATAGGTATGTATTTGTCTTAGTAGATGATCTTTCACGTTTCATGTGGACTTTTCTTTTGAAGGAAAAAAGCGATGCGTTTAAAACCTTCAAAAAGTTTAAAGTCATGGTGAAAGTGGAAGTTAGTAGAAAAATCAAGACGTTTCGAACAAATTATTTTCCAGAAAATACCCTAAATAAATATTGGCTCTAAAAATAAAGCATTTCGAGATAAACATTGGCTCTAAAAATAAAGCATATTGAATTAAAAAGGAGATAACTGTTGGCCCTATCCCCAAAAGGTTACGAATTACATAATATACACATACGAAGGTTCTTGCACTCAAATTATGAGTTCTATACTATCGGATTTTTCAGGAGAATCAACAACTAATTCGATCTGAAAGTGATTGTTTAATATTTTAGTGTAATCGGGATTAACTTGGTGACCAAAGGGAATTATGATGTACATCGAACAAGTTAGGAGGTGCGGGAGTGCACTCGAGCAGTTGTTATAATTCCAAAGGGCCCTCGGCGGGTGTTTGGGGGCAACGCCCCAGGAGCAGGGTCCCAGGGCGGCCGCCCCTGGCGGGTCCAAGGGGCAGAGCCCCTGGCTGGGGTCAATTAAATTGCTTTATGGAAAACGCACACTGTTGTTCATTCTCCAAAATCAGAGTTGTATCCGATTGGATTATTCGGTAGAACTGCCGAAATAATTTGATCTGAGTATGACTACACGCCTCTCTGATCATCCGGATTTTAAAAATTCCCCAACAGTGATTACACGCCACTCAGATCGTTATCCATTGCCTAAAAGTAATATTACACAGAGAAGAACTATAAGTCTTGTGTACATGTACTCTATGTATCAACATGTCACCACCTCTTAAGTTTAATGCAATACAACAAATGAAAATTTATTCTGCAACATCACAACTACTCTCAAATTCCCTTAAAGAATCTTGTGTACATGTGCTATATACATGACACCTACACATCTGAGGTTTCAATGGTTTAAATGTTTTACAAGTTAAATTTAAGTATGGTCCATGATAATTGGACCCAAGATGGCCTTCTTTCTAGAGGTTGGTAACTTATGGAAGATTTCCATCAGCCGAATGGCGTGTCCCCCAACTAGTAAAGTCATCAAGCCGACCCAAACCAACACGATACCATTTACTACATTCTTGAATGTCTGTGCCTCGGGTTTTGGTGTCAAAACCGATATGGCAACTGCATAGCTGATTGACATAGAGGTAGTAGCAATCCACATAATAATCATTAGAATCCACAAGAAAACCTTATGCCTTAAAAAAGGTAATCCACTAATAAGCAACAAGATGATGCTAAGAGTTGAAACAAAGGCCACCGTGTTGCAAACTAGAAATGTATGGTAATAATTTGGATGATTGTATAACATGACAGCAGATCCAGCCTGTGCGATTGAGTTGTCTTGCCAAACGCCACTTGGAGGATTAGTGCCTGCTTGAAAGGCCATGGTTGCTATCAATGATGCCACAACCATCAAAGTGTTTCTCTTCTTGTCTAACCAATCATCATTGTACTTCGAGTCTTTTTTTAACTGCGGTTTGTCATAATGCCTCATGTTCTCATCCCCTATTTGGCTTCTGGGATTTTGAGGAATTTGTCCAAGAAAAAAATCTTTTTTCGTTTCAGTCTCTCCTGCGCGCATTAGACATCGTTTGATCTGTTGATCTTTCATATCTCTAGGACCTTGAGCCAACATATCCATTGCTGTTTCCCCGTTGGTGTTTGATTCATTCACTTCTATTGTTGTATTCAATAGCAAGAAGTTTACCGTCTAACAAATGTTCAAGACAGAATCAATTAGTCTAAATTGTATATAAAGTTTTTTTTTTTTTTATAAATAAGTTTGAATATGATGGATAACATTTATTATGCATACCTCAAGTTGTTTGTCAGCAACAGCTAGATGTAGTATAGTATTGCCATCAGAATCTTTAGTGTTTATAAACTCATGATCACCCATAGTCTCTATTAACAACTTCAAAACCTCTAGTTGGTTATGCTTCACACACAAGTGCAAGATGGTCTCCTGCTGCACCATGGCTCTAGCTGCATGAGGTTGAGCTTGCATCAGCACTTTCACAACTTCACAGTGTCCTTTAACAGCTGCAACATGAAGAGGGTTTCTCCCATCGCGGTCGCTTGCAGTACAAGTCTCGGGGTTAGCCGATAACAACGCTTTAACTATATCCACATGGCCTTTAGCAGATGCTATATGAAGCGGCAAACGTCTTTGTGAATCGCATTCCATACAAAGTTTCGGCTTTCGGGTTAAGATCTCATTCACAAAATCAATGTGTCCAAGCATAGATGCAATATGTAGAGGCATGTCATCATGCAGGTTTAGGGTAGCTTTATCAAGAAACAGTGGATCTTTTTGAAGCAACATTTGCAAGATGTTTATGTTTCCTTCTAGTGATGCTTCATAAAGAAGTTTCTCCATTCTCTCCATGTTTCTCAAATGCAGAAAACAGAAAGTTGTTTTTATATAAATATTTGCTATATAGCATATCTAACTCTTGACTGAGGGGAAATTCCTGACTACTTGTATATTTTTCTACAGTCAATTTATGTAGGTGAGAGATTTGTTCCAACTGAAGCTTCTTTGAACAAGTCTTAACTATATTATGATTGGTATAGCTTACCAGCTATTCATGTAGTTTTCTATAAAGCTTTGAAGACAATTTTTTATTCAAATTTAATCTAGAAATTTGACTGTTCACTTATTCTGACAATTTAGTTTTACTTGGTACGATAATTTATGCCAACTTGGTTTATAAAAATTTGATTGGAAATCAATCAACTAGTTCCACTATATTACTTTATTTATTTGAAATTAATGAATAAACAGTTTATTCACTATAGTTCAAATAAATATTCTATACACAACTGAATACTGTATATATGTTTTTTGAATAATGGATTTTAATAATCCCAATTATTAGTCGTTGGCAGCAACGGTCTTAACTTAAAAAATAACCAGTGGTGATCCACCTTTTCACATATTGTAAACCAATGGATTTTTAGTATCAGAACCTTAATTTCTTTTTGTCCTCTTATCATTTTCGGTTTAGTAAAGATCCATTGGCTTACAATATGTGGAAAGTGGGACCACCCTTGGTTATTTTAAAGTTGGGACTGTTGCCGACAAATTACTTAATAGTTAAGATTATTAAAATTCATTATTCCTTTGTTTTTTTCAATATTATAATAGCAGATAATATAATTTAATATTTGTTGATAACATTTTGACAAGGTATTACAACCATACTTTATAGTTATGAATAATTAAT
Source organism: Scalesia atractyloides (assembly GCA_947069175.1). Taxonomy (NCBI): domain Eukaryota; kingdom Viridiplantae; phylum Streptophyta; class Magnoliopsida; order Asterales; family Asteraceae; genus Scalesia; species Scalesia atractyloides. The sequence goes on from CAMTDV010000011.1 coordinate 5,399,892, forward strand.
TTAATTGCTTATTGTAACCAATTAACAAATTGTAGTAATTAATCAAAATCTAACGAAGTTATTATATACCTTCAATTTTAAAATACATTTAGACTTTTTGTTCACCTGTGCTCATTTATATCGACAGGCAGTTTGACTTTTTAATCGGTTGAACAGTCAAAATATCAGGCATATAACACGATATGTTTTTTAATAGTTAGGATGTCGCTAATCGGGTTAGTGGTTAGTATCACCAAGTTAGTATTAAAATCCCTTTACCTGAATTTGAACCTAGAACCTCTAAGAGAAGTAACCTCCCGTTGACCACTAGGCCAAGAGATCATTGATGTCAATTGGTTCAACAGTCAAAAATATTAATATCAACGATTAAATATTGACAAAAGAATAAAAATTTCTACATACACACTATTTATTTTGAACTGCAACATACATGTATTTCAATTCTTTATTCCGATTGTAACACGAGTCTATTACCTCGCCACATACCCGTTGGGCTCCACTGCTCATTGTCCATCCGGTTCTCAGGTTTCCCACAGATATCGGGCATACCCAATTATGATTTTGTGTGGTTAAAAATCACTCACTGAGATACCCATCTTTTGAAACCCAAGTAAAACACAAAACTTGATCCGGAGAAGTAATTATTTTACCTCGTATTTGATGCTTAATTAAAGGATATATAATACACATAGAAGAATTAAGCACATGAGTAATTCAATGGTACATTTAAACACTTAAAATATAACGAGCACATGGTGTCATGAAAGTTAACTTGATCTTTGTATAATAGTTTATGAAGTAAATAACTAAAAAAAAATTGAAAAAGATGTACTTAAAAAGTTGCTTTCATTGAGAGTCGAACTCAAGACCTCCCGCTTACTAAACGGGTGCTCTAACCAACTGAGCTATGAAAGCAATCTGACTTAAATCCCCAGGTTGCCATTTTATTTTAATAATCTATCATTCCAGTACACCACAAAAGTGGATAAGGCTGCACTGTTTCATCAGTATCACTTGCTGTAGTCTTATTACAAAACAAGGTTCAATTTAACAAGGCACAAGTGCAAGCTGGATTCGGGGTTGTTTCATTCTTGGGTTTGTAAAAAGTCCACGGGTTTAACCCTCCAAGATGTTGAGCCATGTACAAAAAGTTGACCACGGTTAACGAACTAGTGGTTTGTTTATAGCATTTCTGCCCACACCTCATGTTATGCGTATTCTTTTTTGGTTTCTTGATAAACTTCAATGCTTACTGCTGGATATTTATCACACACACTTGTTATTCAATCCACAGCTCAAAGAAGTCAAAAGAACAGCTTATGAATTTTGTTCTGGTAAGTTATAAGATTTGTACAGAATGAGTTATGGTAGCAGGCTTTTGTTTGAAGAGCAAATGAGCATTCGATCTAGAACATACCAAAAACAGTCAACTCGGGTGTCAAAACCCTTTCCTGAATGCCTATCATTACAACCGTTTGTGCTAGATAAGAATTATAGTACCTCGTTACAGGTCCCCAAACAGGATTCATGGTGAAGAATCTATTCGTGCTTAAAAATGTGAAAGCACCTCGCTGTTTGGGAAAAGCGTATTTAGTCCTTGTTCAAACGGTGGCATCAAGAAAAGCGTGACTGTTTTACGAATAAAGAAAGCTTTGATCTTGATCACGAAAGATAGCTTTTCATTAACAGCATAATCATGAAGCAGATGAAGATGAACATAAGCGGTGATGATGATGATGAAGAGCTGTTTGAGATCTTTGGTATGTTACCAAAACACTCGACAAATTTCTTATTCAAACCGCTGAATTGATCAATTATCTGGGAATCGAGCGAAATAACCAAGAACCTTCTGATTCAAGACTTTAGTTTTTGTGCGTGATGAAAGTCACCAGAAACCCTTTTTGCAATAGGCAAAAACAAATGATCCCATTCCATAACCAATCTGAAGCAAACCCAATACTAAATAAGGAAATATGTCTACAAGTTCATGGTCTCAATATTCAAACCTACAGATCCTCTACACTGTATATCACATTAGATTTGATCATTTCTGTTTAAAGAAAATATAATGATACAGAATGTAATGTAGTAATGTAAATGATATGTGATTGAAGGGAATTAAAGTTTATTTATACAGCCATATAAGGGTGCTTGCAATTTCCAACCAGTGGCGGATCTAGAAAATTTTCGTAGGGGTAACGTTTTATAAAAAAAGGGGTAACGAAATCGAAAAATGTAAAAAAAAGGTCAGATTTTACAAAATTTACACTACCGTCAGAGCGCCAAGGGGTAGCGTACCCCTGCCCCTAAGGTAGGTCCGCCCCTGTTTCCAACTGACAAGTATTAAATATCTGAGAACCATTTTATTCATTGGTGCCGGGGAATACACTATTTGTTGAATAACTCATACTTATAGTAAATTCACTAGTGGTGAATAAACTAGTTCCTGATGTCATTTGAACCCATTAATATGCATGTGTATATGAGTGGGATTTTACTAAGGGGCTGTTTGTTTAGCTCTTAATGCTGGTTCAGCACTTAATGGTTCAGATTGTTTGTTTTGTGAGCAGATGTCTGAATGATTATGGTTAAGCATTAAACTGAGTATGAATGGTTAAGATCTCTAATCTGAATTGGTCAGACATTTGCCTCTGAACGATTAAGCATTATACTGGCTCTTAATGGTTCAGACCTCTTACTGGTTCAGCACTTAAACATTCAGAAATTGTCAAACAGCCTCTAAGTCTGTTTGTGTGTATATATCAGCAACAGCCCCATCAAGGTCACCAAACAGCCCCTCTTAATGACTGTGTGCATATATCCGTAACAGCCCCTTTTAATGGCTCAGCACAAAGTTGCCAAACAGCCCGTAAATCCGGATGTTGATCCCTAAATGCCACATTATCTCCAAGATCTGAAAGCGGCCTAAATAGTTTCAGTGTCTTGAGAATCTGAAATAAAATAAAAAATAACGAAGAATAAAAAAATAGACCAAAAACTGCTTTCATTGAGATTTGAACTCAAGACCTCCCGCTTACTAAACGGGTGCTCTAACCATCTGAGCTATGAAAGCAATCTGATATCCATTCCCACATCCCCTTCTTATTTTATCAAATTAAAGTTCCCCACCACAAGAAATGGATTAGGGTGCACCACAATGTGGTTGCATATGTATCTAAAAAAGCACTACAAGATGATTATATTTCTAGCCATAACATCACAAATCAATGGACCATGAGATCTAAAACAATATAACAAAAACTGCTTTCATTGAGATTTGAACTCTTTCATTGAGATTTGAACTCAAGACCTCCCGCTTACTAAACAGGTGCTCTAACCATCTGAACTATGAAAGCTAGTTGAGATTCATCTCCTACATTCCTCTTTCATATTAAACAACCATTTCTCACCTTAAAAAGCAGATCAGGTTGCAACCGTGTGCTGCAATGTTCCCCACCAAAAGACGATTAGAAGTCTAACCATGACTTCAAACATCAGATATCAATGGGAACCCCTTCAAACTTTGAATGTAAGCATATCACAACCACTAAAACATTCATCAACAAAGGTTCACAGAAACAAATGTAGACGTCTACTACTAGCCTACGCTGTTAAAGTTGACTATCTCCGTGCTCATGTCACCCTCACAGTGTCTAATATAAGGGACTGCATCAGTATCAGTCCCGGTTCTTAAAAACGGTGGAGCAAGGAAACAAGGTTCACTTAATATGGCCCAAGTGCAAACTGGAGTCAGGTTGTTTCATTCTGCAACCTGTTCAACCGTGAACCGAAAGGTTGACCATGAACTAATTGCATATTTAAAGCTCAAAGCCAGTAGGTACATTACTTTCCTGTTATGCGTCTTCTTTCCGGTTTGTTGATGAACTTCAGTTAGTTCAGTCCCAATAACATCTCTTGTTCTCTCAAAATACATGAAGCTTAAAGAAGTAATAAAAAAAACAGCTTTTGATTTGTTTTCTGGTGTGAGGTGATAAGATTTGTTTGGGTTGATTTATGGAAGCAGGTGTCTCAAACCCTGACCTAAATGCTTATTGTTACACCCGTTTGTGCTATATAAGAATTATAGCAACTACACAGACCCAATACTAAAGAAGGACTTCAAAACTACACACCCTGTAAACTGGACTAAATGTTAGATATTTTAGTGTAATCGGGATTAATTTGGTGACCAAAGGGAATTACGATGCACATCGAACAAGTTAGGAGGTGCGGGAGGCACGCTTGTTCGAGTAGTTGTAATTCCAAGCATTCGGGCTGAGCCTCGGAAAGGGTTCCAAGGGGGCGCCCCTTGGCGGGAGTCCGGGGGCAGCACCCCTGGGAGCAGGGTCCCAAGGGGCAGAGCCCCTTGCTCGGGTCCAATAACTGCCAAGTAGCAGTTGTCCCCAAAAATTCGTTGTGTGTTTTTTTTTGTCAAGATTTGGTTCATTCGAATCACACACAAAAGCACATATTGTTGTTCATTCTTCAAAAACTCAGAGTTGTATCCAATTGAATTATTCGGTAGAACCACCAAAATAATTTGATCACTACTCGCCTCTCTGATTATCCGGTTTCTAAAAATTCCCCGACATAAACTGTACTAAATGAATCATCAACGACATCATTTAAGGCAAATAAAAAGATTTATACAAGTTCTATAATGGTTAAATTCAGCTCTTATATGATACACCCACTTTTTATTCGGTCTTACTCTTTACAAGTTGTATAATACATTAGTTTTGAACATCTCAGTTTAAAGAAAATACTATGATACAGAGTGTAACGTATATGTATACCTCTTGAAGGGGCACATCAAGAACATCCCCAAATGCAACGTCGTTTCCAAGATCCCAAAAGTTCAGAGGTTGTGTCAGAGATTATCTGTGACTTGAAGTTTAGGTTTGATTGTTTGGATTTATGTGATTTGGGTCCATGGAATCTAGGGTTCCTATTATGCCCCAAATTCGAAGTTTATGCTAAAATTAGTGTGATTCCCTCGCTACCCTTCGGGAACTCAGTCGTCATCATTACATTTTGTTATGGTATCGGCACTCCTTATAACAACGAAAGAGATAATTAAAAAAAAGTCATGCTATACCCAAAGATGTTTCAGTTGTTATACATCGACCGAAAACCACAAAAACGAATACGGGTTTTGTTTTCAACCAAATTTATGTCGTAATATCGAGAAATAAAAAATTAAACAAAGTTGTGTATCAGGTTTTAAAAAAAATTAATGAGTATAAATTATTAATAAAAAACAAATTAAATATTATTAAATAATTTACGTTGTTGTATATTTGTGCTTTGATTACTTCTACGTTAGTACTATCAACTTGGTTTTCAAAAAAAAAAAACGTGTCAAGATAAAAATAGACACATCGTAACATAAACTCGGAAGTTTATAAAAAAAGTGTTTCTTAAAAGTTATAAGGGAATAGTTGTGTAAAGAACAGCCAATTATATTTGATGCTTTTCGAATTAAGCTTTTATCAAATCATAGGTAAAAAATAAACACATTACACCTGTATATTCGAAACTAAATGATATTACTAAAATAACGAAAAGAAAAAAACGACGTTACCTTAGAAAAAGAACTAAACGCCGAAACAACTTTGAAAAATGTACATTTATGCTTAGATCACTTGTACAGTACTATATTTAAATTGATTTTGAGTAATACTATGACACTTGTCACTTAGCAAGGTTAACACCTATTTTGACTACAATATTGTTGCTATTACGATACATTAATTGTACCTTTATTTTTGTAAACATATCCTATAATAGGTGAACTTACAATGTTCGTAGAAACTCAAAACGGGATACTAGACATGACTTAGTATTTTTAGGAACCATAAAGTTGATAAGCATTGGTGAACAACCAATAATTGTCCAAATATAGACATTACAATCAACAATATCTAAAATACGGTTATTAATAGCTAATTATCTCCAATGATGCCAAAACGTTCCATAAATAGAAGCTTTAGTTTCAAAACCGAGAACAATTTTTACAGTGTTACACAACCCCCAATCATAAATCCAATTAATTAAATAAGAGTTTAGATAATTCAAAAACATGGAACCTCTAGTTGAAAAAATAGAAAAATTGTTACTTATGTAACACAACTATAACTAGACAATTAACAACTTTAAAGCCTAATTAATTGAATTTATATTTAGTTAATTAATGAAATAATAATAATAATAATAATAATATCGATTTTCGAAAATTACTATTATTTATATTAAATAGTCTTTTAGTTTAAACAAAAATCTCATTATTATCTTCAAATCCTATTTAATTGAGTTTTTATATTGAATTAACCACTATCTTTATCCTAAAAGACTATCTTTATCCAAATTAGCTAATAAAAATCGGTTCTACCTATAACTTCTATAAAAATTGCATCCAGTATTATTAATTGTAAACAAACACAAACCTTCATGCTTTTCACAAAGAACACCTCTACCTCCTTAAACCCCTAATAAAAACAAACCTCCCCATCCTCTTCCCTCACAAGCCATGAAATTTCCTACTCTCCCAATCCCTCCTCTCAAAATCGTAATACCATCTATCTTCAAAGTATCATCATCAATTTCAACAAGAACATCTTTCTAAGGTAAGATTCAAACCTTAGTTTTGTGTTTTCAATGAATTATCTCAAACAAAATAAAAACTATAAATTTAGTGTAATTAAGATGAAATAACATGATCATGATGATTATGGGTTGTTATTTGATTATTACATATAAGTTTATCATTTAAAAACTCGTTTAGAAACAAACACTCAGAACAGTTTTCAAACAAATTCAAAACTCGATTTTTATTAGATCATAACTTGATCATATGAGACTAAATTAAGTCGATTCATGTCACACCCCGGCTTTCCACAGCCAATCCAAACACGGTGGGCCCGGGTGGGAAATATCGTAACGTAAGTTGATATCATCATAGTCAATTAAACACAGCACAGCGAAGTCTTGGATTTAAATTACTACTACAAACCAAATGTTCGAAATACAAAATAATATACAGGCTCGTAATAGAAGATCCACATGCGGATCATAAATTGTACAAAAGAAAGAATGTAAAACAGACTTTGGGCAGATCTAGGATGTGCAAGATCCTCTTATCACTACCGAGCACTTACAGCCTATTTTCGTATTGTACCTGCAAGATTAGTCTTTTGAAAATACGCCAGCTTTCACTGGTAAATATACCCAACTGACTCATTTTGAAAACATTTAAAAATATGTTTTAAGTGCGTATCAGCACAAAATCTTTTATAACTTGGGAAAGTTGACGTTGCAACCTTGTTAACAGATTCACATGTTTGTCCATACATACAGGGCCCAGTGCGAAAACCGAGACATGATCAACTACACACACTAACTTACGAAGGAGTTATCCCCATAACATGGGTAATTGCATTTGAGCGTCTGTCGAGTGTATGCCTACACCCCGCGCTAAGGTCGTGGCCATTATCTAATGTAATGAGCCGAGTATATCCAGGACATGGTAGTTAACCCCCAATGTTTAAGTTATCAAACAAAACTATTAAAACAGAATATGCGGATTTACGAGCCATAATCCGGCATTTGATTGATCCCATTTCGACCAAGTGGTAATAATTTACCATACCCAAGCCTGTATAGGGAAAATAAGTCGAGAGTATTTACTGAGCTAGTCTTCGTTTAAACGCAAGATTTATTAACTCAGTCGTACACAAAAGCACTAAGTGCAAATAGCATTTACCGGAATGTCTCTAGTCTGGATTATGGCGTAAGCTAACCAATTATATACTAACGGCCTTATTTAAGTCATAGACTTAGACCGTATAGTGTACAGGATCAAGACGTATAACGCTTGATTAAACAATGATTGGATAGAATGTAGTTTGATCCTAACAAGTACTTTGACTTGTGTTATATGTATAAACTATGAACATTCTGGATTTTGAGACTTAAATGACAAGGTTAGACCCGTTTCGGTTAATTGTCGTAAACTAGTTACATATGCTTAACCGTACGCATATCAGTAGGATAAGTCATGGACAAGTTCTATATGCCATTATATTTTAAGTAAGTTGTAATATCAGTAGGATATCAACTTATATGCCGTTAAGGTTTTAAAATGAAATTATGCCTCATAAGGGCATTTTGGTAATTTCATACCTTATAAAAGGAACTTGAATATAATTTATTGTTATAACCATAATTATTCTGTAAAAATAATTAATTTATGATATAATATCAGTAGTATATTAATTTTTATGGTGTAATTTATCCTTTATGACCAAATTATGCACCAAAGGGGCATTTTGGTCATTTCACACATAGTTTATAACTTATTTGAGATTCTGAGTTTATATCTTGTACCTACTGTAATAATAAGTTTTAAAATCAGTAGGTAACAAGTTTTGGTTGGTAATTATGGTTTAAAACCATACTATGCGCCGAAACGACGCTTTTGTCGTAAAATGACGATTTGTGTGATGTTTAATGAAAACTGGTGTTAAGGTCAGGTTAACATGTCTTAGATATGTTATTTAATATAACACATCAGTAGGTAAAATATTTACTTTGAAAAGATATGATTAAACCGTTTTATAAGCCACAAGGGCCTTATCGTCATTTATCGAATAATACAAGAACTCGTTCATAAGCTCAGTTTATAATCTGTTTTGACATCTCAAATAACCCTACTTATAATATTACATCAGTAGGAAACTCATTTTCAAGTTATTATCATTTAAAGCTCTTTTTATGCGAAAAGAACATTTTTGTCAAAATGACATAATTATGGAACTTGCGCATAAACACAGATTCTGATTATGATCATGTAATATAATCTCAGAGGGTTATGCTACATATGATTATGATCATAATGCAACTTTAGATCAGTAGCTAACTAATCTATATCGGGTCAGAATCGGAATTCAAAGCAGAAGTCAAACTTCACGACTTTCGGTTGCGAACTGACCCTAGAACTGAAATTGACGAGCCAAACATGTTCTAATAATTATTACCAACTTGTTTAAGTGTCAAAACAGGTTTCATAACATATATAAGATCAAATTATAATATTTCCGAAAAATGGCTTGTTCGATTTTTTAATATAATAACTTTGACCTGTCAATTGGTCTAGCAAACGTTATCTTCAGGAGGTGCCATTTATAGGAACTAACGACTACCTTATTACGATCACTTAGCCATGTTCATTACGAACAATGGCTGGACCATAATGGTCTTAAACCAAAAGTCAAGGCGTTTTCCGTAAAACGCTTGACTTTTGGCTATAAAAGCCTATAGACGAAAATGCAAGAGGAAGGAACACTTACAAATGGTTCCTAGGATGCAATAGAACTAATTTGGATATCCTTTAAGTTAGGAACTTCCAGAGGAGGTAGATAGAGTTGTGAATGAGAAATGTGCAAGTTCAAATGGTGAAACTTGGCACCTATTTATAGTTGGAGAGCTTGAAGAGGTGATAACAGGTGCTAAGGGGTGTAAGAGGGAGCTTACAAGTGTCCTTAAATGTGGCATAGCTGTTTAAAATCCCCTGGTTTCGAATACATGGTTTATGGCACCTTTGTGTGGTGGCCAAGTTAATTTTCTGCAGACACAGGCCTCTCGCGCCCCGTGAGCGCCCCTTGTCAGTTTTCAAAATTTGCCACATTTAGCCCCTCAACTTATTAAACCCTCTAAAACACAATTTTAGCATTTTTAGCCTCCGTAACCAATATTTGGCATACCGGGAGTATGCCCGGACATTGTCGAGCTCTTGGTTCGTTAAAAGGTCACTCAGAGGTATAAATTAACATGTTGACACTTTTAATCCCTCCTTTATCCAACTTTCACATTTTTACGGAATTAATCCCTCTCGTCCAACAAATGGGACATATGAGAGTCATGACTTCGTAAAGAGTCATTCAGAGGCTCATGTTTAAGCATGTTGACATATCAGTCACTCAGAGGCTAGGCATGTTGACATACAGTCACTCAGAGGCCATGTTTAGGAATGTTGACATATCAGTCACTCTGAGGCCACGTTTAAGCATGTTGACATATCAGTCACTCAGAGGCCAGACATGTTGACATATCAGTCATTCAGAGGCCATTGTTTGAGCATGTTGACACCTTTAGTCCCTATTAGTCTTTAATAGACTTTAAAAAAAATACAACACGTGCCACTATACTATTGAACACGATTTTACGAGGTGTTACAATTCACGAGTCCCAAATGCTTAACTAAGAGTTTAGATTTCAGCCATCAAGTTTCATAATTTTTCAATAAGTCTAAGTTAATCTTTTTGAATTTATAAAAACGTGTATCAAAACTGATTTCGAAATAGGAACTTTGGGTTATCTTACGAGAGTCATAATTCATCAATATAAGTCTAAACGGCCTAAAGTTTATACAAATCATAGCCCTATGAGTCCTTGAAAATTTCCAACTAGTTTTGCATTTTTTCAATAAAATCTCAATTGTTGTTGATTTTCGTGTAAATTGTCGTGAGAAAAACACTACTACTACCTTTTAGTGTTGTGTGATTTTTCATAATTTTTCTACAAACTTTTACAACAAAATAAATATATTTTTCAGTCCCAGAAAACATTAGAACATGCCATAAAATTTTCATAGTTTAATTCATCCATTTAATAGTTTAATAAAATCTGCAAATACACCTCAGACTTGAAACTCAAATTCTAAAACTTGTTAAATCTTAACAGCAATGGGCACATTTGACCTTAATACGTCATAAGTGTGGTCAAAACCCTAATGTAAATTAATAAAAAAATAGCCAAACATGTTTAACTATTTGTAACATGTAAACTCACAATTCAACAAATCTACATTTACCAAACAACTTCAATCAACACAAATGCTTATATATCATTTAAACATAGTCCTTACACATGACGTATCCCTTCGTGTAGGACACACTTTCGTCAAACTTATAAAAAATTTGTGTGGATAGCAACGTATCAGGTGAGATTCATATACTTTCTTATTTTGGGATGAAAAATGTAATCATTAAAATCATTGTTTTAAAACGATTCAAATCGCTACACAAGTATTTCATAATCATACATGTTAAAAGAGCAAGCATCCATGATAATCGTTAACCTATGAATAATCATTAACTTATTCAAGCCAACGGTAGTACATTTTTACCACTATAGGATTGAGAAACACACCCATGGGGGTGATTGAAATCGTGATCATTCATTATGTCATGAGGTTTGATTGTGTGTGTCCTATGTGTTGTTATATAATGTTTTATTATGATATATATATATGTGTGTGTGTATACTTGTTGAATTGTGTAAACGGATTTTACCATGCTTTGATATGGGGGCAAAGGTAGCCTTAGGGTAGGGGTAGCCCCCGCTACCCCTCAATTTTTCCGACGAACTGCAATTTTTATTTTCAACATTTTATGTATTACGCTACCCCTGAACTTATATTATGATACCTATGAATATTTTAAAGCCCAACACCCTCACCCTCTCAAAGTTTTATTAAAACCCCAACACTAATTAAAAGCAAACTACTTAATGTATAACTTAAAATCCCAATTAAAATGAAAGATATTAAAGCCCAAAAACTTATTGACTTGATTTTTGAACAGGAAAAAAAGAACACAATGGCCAGCACCAACTTCTAGCGACCTTCACTCATCCCTCCACTATAGGTTGTTCAAAATGCTCACATCTTGGAGCTCGCTTGGATTTAGCTTATGTTCCATTTTCCATCTTCCTTTTCCAGCTTTCTTAAGTTCAAGTCCCAACTTTGAGGATGATTCATCTTAGCTCCGATTTGGACGTGGTTTGGTTCGTTGTAGAGCCTCATAGAAAACAACACGTATCCACAAAATAGTACTTATATCAACCAATGTTTATTACAAATAGATTTGTCCAAACTATTTATAATAATCTTCTGGATCTCTACTCCCTGCAAATCTTGAAAGTATGTGATGTGGATGAGATTTATGTGTGATTTTATTAGGTATGAAGGCACACCAAACCTGAATGTTGTAATTACATCTAACACAAGAGTATACAAATCCATTGCTAGATCTATAGCAGGAACCACACCGGAACCAAAAAGAAAACTCATGGCTTGCTTTTGGCAAGAGAAGAAGGGTATGTTGTGGGTGACCTATGTAGTCATGTAACTCGGCAGGTAACCGGGTGCACCACTCATGGAGAACAAAGTTGCATCCCTCATCATTGCACTTGTAAAACGTCGTGTTCTCAGTGATTGGCGTCATTCTCAGTCATTGTTGTAATGTCATTGCATTGGACATCCACAAGAATAAGTGGATGATGATGACTATTATGAGTTATGCTCCTCTCATAATTCCCTTCTTTGAAAAAGAAGTCCATGACTTTATTGTAGCTTTGTTCGGAGAGCTGGGAAATGGAGAACATCTTGATCATCGTCATATTTTCCTGAGGTTATACGACTCGCAGCTGATATATATAGTACAAAAGAAACATGGTTATTAAAAAAAAATCTTAGTTTACTTATCTTTAAACACTTGCTCAGTAATTAATTAAATTATATAAGTCTATTTTATTATAGAGAAAAAACACATTTTCTTTTAGATGTCTTTTCATGTTTTATACACACTTGCTCCTAATATCTAACATAAAATGATAAAAACAATTTTCTATAAAAAAATATTAAAAAAGCGTTTTTCAAACATTGTTGTGTAATTTGATTGGTGATTGGTTCATCCGAAAAACCGGACAGAGAATCGAAAAAAATGGATGTAACTTAAGTTCAACCAAACAAGTAGGGTTAAAGTGGGTGACTTAATATGATAATGATCTAGTGGTCTAGTTGTATGATGTCTCCTTTTATAAAAATTGTGGGTTTAAATCCTTGCAAATGCAAGATAAAGGTAGAATTAAGACGTTGAAAGAATTTCTTATTAAAAAGACATATATGATACTAAATGCATGATAGAAGTGAAAGGGGGGATTTATGGATAAATTAAATGAGGCCCTAAAAACTAACATAAATAGCATACTGATGAATAAAGATATAATATCAAACATTGTCTTGCAATAATTAGTCCATCCTAATAGTTATGTAGTAAGAATTAGATTTACCTTCCGGGAGTTCTTGCTTCTTAAATATGCACACTCAAGATGAGTATAATATCTGCATTTTTCATCTTTATAGATCCAAAGATTTTCATAACCAGTAAAGGATTTGTTGCAAACCCTACATTTTGGATGAAATTTAACTTGTTGATCTACTTCTGAAAATCCGTAAGTGAGGATGAGAGGGTGAGGATGAAAGAACTTATCATGGGTACCATATTGAATTAGTAACCTTTTAGGACGAAAAACACAGTCCTCATGGATGAAAAAAAGAAAACATGTGATACATAGATAAAATACCCCTTTATGTTCCACCCCACAAGCATCACACGCTGCCGAAATCGGCCTACTTGTAGGAACTAACGGATGTTTGTGGCTAGGGTGATAAATAGTATGGTGGTGTACCTCATTCGTACCACAAGCTAAACATATGTTTATCATACACGGAGAACAATAATAACGAAGTTGTTTATCCCAAATAGTACATTCACAAACATGACACTTCTGTAGTGATTCATTTTGAATGAGGGAAAGAATATGTGCAAGATGGGATGCATGTTTTAATGTGGTGGGAAGCTCTAAACATAATTTGTGGAGTGAGTAGTCACACTGATCGCACTTATAGTAATACCTATGGAAATAGGTGATTTTTTGATCGCACCGATCACATAGGAATTGAAAGACTTGATTGCTAATCAAATCTTTCTCATCATCATATACTTGTTCGTCGTGTGGATATTTTGGATTCAAATCTATAAGAGTCAAGTAATGTTTATGTTGCTGTATCATCACCATTATTCTCTAGAATGGAAGGAACGGGATATCTCTCTCTCTGGATGTGATTTAGAACTCCAGAATGGAAGAAATAGGACATTATATAAGTGATAATTGAAAGGATTTGGATCCCTTTCTTTGTTGGTCTGATGAGTAAAGGAATAACTATACTTTAAGCTAGAGTAGAAGATGTCCTCATCTTTAAAATAGGTATCTAAAAGGTTATATAATTACTCTTAATTATAGTACGAAGTTTACTCGTGAATTAAAAAGGGTAAAATTACGTGTAATTTTTCTTTACATGCTTGAACAAATAGATCTCTTAATTAGCCAAATAAACACACTTTCTTTTATTTTTTGAAAGGCAACGAGACTTTTATTAAAACAAAAAAAAGGTTCAACGGCTTAAGTTACTACGTCACACATGATACAAAACGAAAACACATAAAAGAGAACCGACTACAAAATACACCCAATTACACCAATTCTTTCATTCTCCTAAGTGTATAACTCAAAGCATCTCCAGTTGCTCCATGATATGTCAAGGTGTTTTGATCTAAGTTGCCCAACAATGTTTCTTTGATCTCTTCCATCATTTTGTGTGTTCCTACATCCTTTCAATATCTTCCCATTTCTTGCAGATTAGCTAAAACTTTTAATAAAATATATAAAATGACTAAAATGGACATTAAAAAGTTGGTGCACCACTCATGGAGAATAAAGTTGCATCCCTCATCATTGCACTTGTAAAACGTCATGTTCTTCAAAACGGGACCAAACATGCATTGCATAATGCGTCATTCTCAGTCATCGTTGTAATGGCATTGCATTGGGCATCCACAAGAATAAGTGGATGATGATGACTATTATGAGTTATGCTCCTCTCATAATTCCCTTCTTTTAAAAAGAAGTCCATGACTTTGTCGTAGTTCTGTGAAGTGGATCATCGTCATATTTTGCTGAGGTTATACGACTGAGAGCTGATATATATAAGAAACATGGTTATTAAATAGTTAACACTTCTATCAATTAATTTAACCATTTATACATTACGTACGGAAAGAAAATTTAATTGATTTACATCAATGCACACTCTAATTTCTTAGTTTAGTATCAATGATCTTTTGGCCAAGCGGTTAAGGGGGAGGTGACAAACTTTGCTTCTCTTGAAGGTCCTGGGTTCAAATTCAGTCAAGAAGGACGTTTATATTAACTTGGTGATACTAACTACTACCCGCTAAAAAAAATCTTAGTTTACTTATAGAGAAAAAAACACATTTTCTTTTAGATGTCTTTTCATGTTTTATACACACTTGCTCCTAATATCTAACATAAAATGATAAAAATAGTTAAAAAAAAAAGATAATTAAAAACAATTTTCTATAAAAAAATATTAAAAAAGCGTTTTTCAAACATTCTTTTGTAATTTGATTGGTAATTGGTTCATCCAAAAATCGGACAGAGAATCGAAAAAAAATGGATGTAACTTAAGTTCAACCAAACAAGAAGGGTTAAAATGGGTGACTTAATATGATAACGATCTAGTGGTCTAGTTGTATGATATCTTCCCTTATAAAGATTGTAGGTTTAAATCCTTGCAAATGCAAGATAAATGTAGAATTAAGACGTTGAAAGAATTTCTTATTAAAAAGACATATATGATACTAAATGCATGATAGAAGTGAAAGGGGGGATTTGTGGATAAATTAAATGCCGCCCTAAAAACTAATATAAATAGCATACTTATGAATAAAGATATAATATCAAACATTGTCTTGCAATAATTAGTCCATCCTAATAGTTATGTAGTAAGAATTAGATTTACCTTCCTTGGAGTTCTCGCTTCTTAAATATTGCACACTCAAGATGAGTATAATATCTGCATTTTTCACATTTATACATCCAAAGATTTTCATAACCAGTAAAGGATTTGTCGCATACCCTACATTTTGGATAAAATTTAACTTGTTGATCTACTTCTGAAAATCCGTAGGTGAGGATGAGAGGGTGAGGATGAAAGAATTTCTGGTATGTACCATCTTGAATTAGCAACCTTTTCAGACTAAAAACACAGTCCTCATGAATGAAAGAAAGAAAACATGTGATACATTGATAAAATATCCCTTTGTGTTGCTTCCCACAAGCATCACACATTATCATAATCTTCCTCACCCTGCTTATGGGAATTAATGGGTGTCTCTGGCTAGGGTGATAAATAGTATGATGGTGTGCCTCATTCTTACCACAATTTAAACATATGTTTAACATACATGGAAAACAATGGTGTAACAAAGTTGTTTATCCCTAATGTAATATTTACACACATGACACTTTTGTTGAAAAAGGGAAAGAGTATGTGGTGCAAGATGGGATACTACATGTTCTAATGTTATGTGCAAGATGGGATACTACATGTTCTAATGTTATGTGCAAGATGGGATACTACATGTTCTATTTAAAACTGCAACAGAGGGGGGTAATTTCAGTTATTCATGTTGATTGTATCATGAGTCCATTACCCGGTCTCATATCCGTTGGGCATACACTACTCATTGTCCATCCGGTTCTCGGGTTTTCTACAGGCATCAGGCATTCCATTTATGATTTTACATGGTTAAAAATTACCCACTGAGATACCCGTCATCTGAAACCCAAGTAAGACATAAAACTCGATAGTACACGGAAATTTTCACTCACAAGGGACGCGATGCTACTATCTTAACCAAGAAATGAAAAGAGATTTAAACACAACAAATGAAGCATTGATTAACTCATATTAAACAATTGTAGAGGCCATTTTTGCTTAACGCATATTAAACAAATGAAGCATTTATGCTATACTCACCCAATTTTAATTCATTCATTATCATAAGATGTATAATACATCAGGTTTGATGATTTCAGTTTGAAGAAAATACAATGATACAGAATGTAATGTATATGTATACCTCTAGAAAGGGCACATCAAGAACGATAAGAATTTAATCCAAATGTGGTCTGTTGATCCCCGGTTGCGACGTCGTTTCCAAGATCCCAAAAGCTTGGATGGATTGCTGGAATTGGTGTTCAGAGGTGACCTTGTAGTTTAAGGTTTGATTGTTTGGATTTATGTTGTTTGGGTTAATGGAATTTAGCGTTCAAATTAAGCCCCAAATTAAAGTTTAAAAAAATATCTTTTTAATCCTTAGTTTATGCTAAAATTTGTATATTTGAAAACCAAAAAGTAAGATTTTACATATTATTGAAGTCTTGAGACTAATGTGTAATTTTGCAAGATCAACCAAGCATTTAACTCAAAATAATACGAAAGTAAGTCGTTACATAATGATTAACCTTTTCAAATCAACTGATAAAAAACAATTTGTCACGCCGGATAATTGAATGTTTTTAAGTTACCAATATTAAAACCTAGTATGCACACTAGATGCTTTCAAAATAACAATTCACACCTAAATTCGTTCAATTTTTCCATGGATTTCAATCCATTAATTTTTTACATACAATTATAGCACGTAAGGTTTGAACATGTAAACTTAATCAATGTTTTACCATACTGACTAGCATATCCTATATGACATTTATCCTACAGAATTAACATGTTATTCATGTAAAGTATATACATAATAAAGTAATAAACATAGAACTACAAAGTCAAACCAACAAACACTCACAAAAAATTAATAATTGAAGTTGGACAAATTAAGCAAGCATTTTATTCTTAAAAAAGACAATTTCAGTGTATAAGCAAATTAAGCAAGCATTTTATCCTTAATATAGACAATTTCGAAGTATACTCAATTTAGAAGAGCTCCATGATCTTACCTTTGACAATTTAAGCATCTAGTAAGATATCCACTCGTAACAACAATTCATTACTTGTTATCAGTTGTAGAGACTAGAAATAAACTCACTTGTATATGTCGGTGAATGCCTAAATTGTTCTCATGTGCACAAAAAAACCATTCTAACAACATCCACAAGAAATAGCAAAAAAACATAAAGAAACACCGGACAAAGTGAAACAACAATCCTCGATACTTTTTGAAAAACAAATAAATAGAAAAATACTATTTAGTGTAAAAAGCATAAAAAAGAATAATAAAAATACTAGTGCATAAAATACCCAAAAAAATGAGTACCAGACTACGGATCGATATTTGAAGGTAATAACTGATACAATAAACACAAGATATCAGTAACAAATCGATATAGTTCAAAAAATTCAGCACCAATACCCGATCTAACCGGTACCATTTGATCATCTGATTTGATTGTAATCTATCTCATGTCAAGGTGGTTTGCTTCAATTTTAGAACCATATATAAATGAATGTGGTTTGTTTCAATTTTAGAACCATAAGCCATGCTAACCCTAATGTTATAATCAAATAAAAAAAGGGTTCAATTCAATCAAATTCAGAAAATCAAGAACAAAAAACCGACATTTGAAGCATAAATAAGAAGAAGTTTATCAATCGAGCAACAACAATGGCGGATCCTTATTGGCGATACACCGCTTCCGCTGACAGAGGTATCCGCACACCTTCCTCTCGAATAAACCCTAATTCCTCAAATTATTCTTTAAATTATCATTCTCGCTGTTTTGATTTTGATAATCGGCTTTGTGATTAACCTAATTCCAGTATCGTGAAACCATAATTACAAACAATTAAGAGTTTTCGAGTCAATTTACGGTTCATATATGTTTCAGCAGTATGAATTACATGTTATTAAGAGTTTTTTGAGTCAATCTAGGGTTCATATATGTTTAAGTAGTATGAATTACATATGATTAAGAGTTGGTTATTGATCTTTAGGGAAAAGAATCGAATAGTTTGAAGTTTAAACAATCTAGGGTTTATATATGTTTCAGTAGTATGAATTACAAATAGTTAATAGTTTTGGAGTCAATTTTGGAGAACAGTTATTGATGCTTAGTGAATAGAAGAGGTTTAAACAATTTACGGTTGATAAATGTTTCGGTAGTATGAATTACATATAACTGAGAGTTTTTGAGTCAATTCAGGGGAACAGTTATTGATGCTTAGTGGAAAGAATCAATTAATTATGAAGTTTAAACAATCTTGGGTTCATATATGTTTCAGTAGTATGAATTACGTATAATTAAGAGTTTCGAGTCAATTTTGAGGAACACTTATTGATGCTTATTGAAAGGGATCAAATATATGTTTCAGTAGTATGATTTACATATAATTAAGAGTTTTCGAGTCAATTTTGGAGAGTAGTTATTGATGTTTAGGGAAAAGAATCAAATACTTTTGAAGTTTAAGTTTAAACAGTCTAGGGTTTATATGTGTTACATTAGTATGGAATTTTGAAGTTTAAAATTGAGTCATGTGTAAAACCCTAATTTGTTTCACTAATCAAATCCAGTTTATCTGTTACAGGTGCCTATTCTGGCTACTTACAATCTGATGCATCGACATTATCGTCCCAACCTTGGCGGCCGTCATCTGATTATTTACAGAACGATGTAAGCATTACATATGTTGATGTGATTTAAGTCATGTTATATGATTTTTCCATTGATGTGTTAGGCAATAATGGGCGTTTTCTGTTTATTTTGTTGAAGATCCTGGGAGAGAGACCTGGAGCGGGCATTGGTGCGCGCCCTGAACCTAGTTCTAACGGTTACCCGTCTACTTGGGAAGATCCGTATTTGATTGGAAGAAGAGATGTTTTACATGGAACTGGGCCGTGATTCCCGACATATTAAATGACAGGCCTGATTCCTCGAGGAAGGCTGATAGTATCCCAGTTGGAGGTCCGGAATCAAATGTTTTGTTTGTGGATGGACTCCCATCTGACTGTACCCGGAGAGAAGTATCTCGTATCCTTTCATATAGAGGTCTCGGTTTTGGCCCAAATTCAGGTTATGTTATTATCTCTAATGGGTGGAAGGGGTCGAAACTTTCAAAGGATAATTTTAACGCGTAAACTCCCTGAATCATTTTAATTCGGTTTTGTCCCATATTCGGATTATGTTATTATCTCTAATGGGTGGAATGGGTCGAAACTTTCAAAGGATATTTTTAATGTATAAAACCCCTAAATAATGTTAATTAATGAATTAGATTGTTATTGATGTAATTTATTGTTCATAATCATATTTGAGACTCTTTATGGACAAAAAGTGTTTCAGGTCAAATTCTTCCCCGTCCAGTTTTAACTTGTAAAAAGGTCACCCTTTTTAACCCGTTACTTAACGTGTTAGAAGTTCTCTTTAATCTTTTGAGAGATATCTAGCTTGTCAATGGGATATTTTTGCACGATGCTATACAGGGAGTGGTTTTGTTTGTTTGCAGTAGTGTTTTTTCTTAATTGCTTAGTCTGTCCCATAAAAATTGATGTATGCAATCAACGTGTTGTTTAAGAAAGGTGTGACAGTTAACCAAATGAAATTTTACTTTTATTGACCAGAATCTATAATGCCAAAAAGATTTAGTGATAAAAAAGGCAAAAAGAAGTAGTTAATGTTGACATGCGTTGCCATTTTCATGGGAAAACCCAAAATGGAAACCGTTGCAATATTTACGGGATTGGGGGGAGGGTGAAGCGTCCGCCAAGGAATATATGCGTATGCATCGTATAGTGTGAGAAAATGAAGTTGCAATGAGTTTAAACTTTAAAGTTTTCAGCTAATATGGTTGACTGATGCTTATACGTATATGTTGTGTAATAATATTATATATACATGGAAATTGTTCCTTGACACACGGCAAAAGATCTGTTCCGTCCTTTCTCTGGCTTTCAAGAAATTAGACTTGTACACAAGGAGCCAAGACATGTAAGTTTTATTACTATTTTTCTTTTATTCTATTTATTGGTAATAACGTTTGTTTATATTATTAGCTTAGTTTTTTTATTCTTTAGAGTGCATAAAGATAACCTTAAAAGTATTATTTTCAAAAGAGACAGTATGCTGCTTGTGTTGAAAAGGTTAGGTGGGAGTCTGTTGGCCAGTTGGCTTGTCGAAGTAACTAACAAGCCGCATGGGTACATAATGCCCAAAATGGTTATCACACAAACTAATAAGGTAATAGATGCTAGCAGATAAAATAATTTGAGTATATGCATATGGCCCTTGATAACATGAAAATTTCCTGTTAAGAACAAAAAAGAAAGCGAAAAGAAATATAGACAAAAAAACATGTTAAGAGGCGTATAAGCTTGTGCATGGGCTTTTAGGTGATTACATGTAAAGCAACTTTGAAGTTTGCAGGCTTGGGTCTTTTTATGACATTTCTTGGATATTCGAAGTGTTCTCGTTACATGGTCACTAAGAAGTATTTGTACACAGTCCAATGATATTGTTTAACAATTAAATGACTAAAAACAAATATCTATATATAAGGTGCATTCTTGTCATCACGATGGATCTGCATAACATATACAAACATAGTCGGTTCCTTAGAATTAGATATGATATCCATATATAAGTTGCAGTTTAATGTCTTGTTACCACATGTTTCGGATTACCTTGCACACGCCTGAACAATAAATTGATAAATGTTATTGGAATAATTAAGGGTTATTTTTGTTAGCCCAAATAATTATGATATCTATATATAAGTTGCAGTTTAATGTCTTGTTACCACACGTTTCGGATTACCTTGCACACGTCTGGACAATAAATCGATAAATGTTACTGGAATAGTTGAGGGTTATTTTTGTTAGCCGATATTCTGGCCCACATGATTATAGTGTACCATGTGTGTACGATTTCAGCAGTGTGTGCTATTTTAAAACCTGAATATACTCATGTAAGAAATATTGGTTACAAATTCGTACAACCAAATGAGAGATTTACTTCTAATTGGCTGTTGGTACACACGGATTTTCATTCTTACTCAGTTTAAGAGCATTTATTTGGTTTTCCTGTGCTGATCTGTAATTTTGGAACCTAATTTCCTTCCATCTTTGATCATGCCTTTTTTAGCTGTATAACTGTATAAGTGATTTTTGCAAAATACCCTTTTTTGCTGTCATTTCAGAAATTATTCCGTAATATTATGATTTACGATTCTGCGATAATTTTACAGTTCGCCATAAGTTCCAGTGTTTCTTTTCCAACAATTTTGCAAACCCAGAAACTAGGAATTATGTGAAAACGCAATCTGCTTTTAAATCTTTAATCATGATCTGCTAGTATTGGATATTTAGATCATACTATCATTGATTGCAGAATGCAGATAAACCCATGGTTTTGTGCTTTGTTGAGTTTTCAGATTCCAATCGTGCTTTAACGGCTTTGGAAGCTCTTCAAGGTTTGGCCAATCTACCTAATTTAAAATTTGAATTTTGTTCTCTAAGGGGCTGTTTGGCAACCTCTAAACTAGTAAGTGCTAGTGCTGAACCAGTACAAGGTCTGACCGGGTAAGAGACTTTATATTAGTGCAGTTTGGCTAACGCTCTGAATAACTGTCCAAAATGACTATTTTACCCCTTTGAACTATATTGTGTTGAATGAAATGTATTTGGTGGTTGGCGGGTGGTGATGGTGGTTGTTGGCAGTGGCGGGTGGTGGTGGCGCTGGTGGTTGGCGGTGTTGGTGGGTGGTTAATGGTGGTGGTTGGCGGTGTTTGTGTTGGGGGTGTTGGTGGTTGGCGGCGGCGGTGGTGGTAGTGAGTGGCAGTGGTGGTAGTGAGTGGCGATGGTGGTTGGTGGTGGCAGTGGTGGTTGATGGTGGCGGGGGGTTTTAGGGTTAAGGAAGTTTATTATGGCAATGGTAAATCTGTCTCTTAACCATTCAGCATCATCTTATCACTTAATCATTAAACCATTAAGAGGTGTTATTTTTTGGAACCAAATACTCTTACCTCTTACTAGTTTAGAGGTAATTATTAAGAGGCTACCAAACAGCCCCTAAGTTTTAATTGTATCGAAGATGTTTTGTTTTACTTGTTCTCAAATTTTGGGAAGTTAACAATGGAGTGTATGGAATGCTAAACAGGTTACAAGTTTGACAACAAGAAACCCAATTCAGCAGACTTGCGAATACACTTTGCTCATTTTCCATTTCAACTGCCGTCTGATAATGCTCCTATTTCATCTCAACCGCCGCCTGATAATGCTCGTTTTCCATCTCAACCAGCGCCTAATGTTTCCCGTTTTCTATCTCAACCACCACTTGATAGTCCTTTTCATCCTTCCAAACTACCTCATGGCAGTGCTCATTTTCCATCTCAACAACCACCTAAACTACCGCCTGATGGTTCTCATCATTCATCTCAACTTTCTAATGGTGCTTATATTACATCTCAACTACCGCCTAGTAGTGCTCATTCTCCGTTACAACTGCCGCCACATAGGGAGGAGCAAGATCTTGCTATTCTAAGGTAATTACAACATTATATACATTAGTCAACCGTTTGAAATGTCTTGTGTTAGTTAAGAGCATCTTATTGTTTTGAGAAAGTCTGGAGTTAAAGAATATTTCTGTGGTTTATTAATGTAATACTGATTTTTGAACAATGAAAATATAGGTAGTTGTTATCTATATATAGAGAGGGACTAAATTCATTCGTGTCAGCTTAATTTTGTTTTCTTTTATTTTTTTTTTAAATAGGGTTATTATTGTAAAAGGTTATTATTTGAATTTTTTTTTCAACTTTTTTTATTAAAAGGTTATTATTGTAAAAGTAAAAAAACCAAAAGAATATATGTAGATTGGCGATATACATACATGTAGCATGAAAATGTACACATATGTAGATATATATATATATATATATGCAGTCTACGATGTACGTTTATGTAACCTGTCGATCTACACATATTTTTTCAATTAGTAGCATAAAGATAAAAGTAAGATTTTATTTTTTTTAAATTTGCTTGGTTGATAGTGGTTCTCTCGGTTCACAAATCTCCATGTGGTTCTCATTTGATACTAATCATATATATGCTTATTATAATATATGTATCTTTGTATTTTTATTAATTTTGTATAATAAAAGGGAGAAAGAGCTAGCCGTTCAAGATGAGGAACCAGCGACGAAGAAGTTCAACAGTGGATCCTCTAAAAAGCAGGAAAGTGAAGAGGCTAATAAGAATAAACAGAAAAGGTGGTGTATCAAGTGCAAACAAAATCACTATGGTGAGTGCTATAATTTCAAAGGCTGCTATCTATGTGGGCAGACGGGTCACATAGGCAAGGAGTGCACAAGCAAACCCCGACTCTGCTATGGTTGTGGGGAGCCGGGGCACAAACACTCGGTTTGTCCCAATGGCCCGAGGCCCGAGAAAAAAGGCAAGAAGAAGGCCCCCATAAAGACATAAGTTTCGTGCTTTTGAGATGATTGCCAACGAAGGAGGGCTAGAGGCATAGATTAGCTGTCAGGTACGTTCCAAGTCAAATCTCTACTTACTAGTGTATCGTTCTATTTGGGTGTGAATTGTTCATTCGTAAGATATCAAGTTTTGTAGACAATTTAATTTACGAGCAAATGAACTACTAGATGAAGTCTTAGTGGTAAAGACAACTAATAGTGTCTCTGAGTAAGTAAAATTGGGATTTGGTGGTTGCACGATTAAAAAAAGTGAATGGTGAGATTATGGCTATAGGCGGGTTTGATTTGACCTATTTTGATCGATTGATTAAGTTGACTCTAGAAATGTGTTGATTAACGGGGTATGTTGAAAGGGCATGTTGACGAACAAACTAATAACATTCACGAATTTTGATGAAGTGGGTGTGTGGCCCTTATCGACATTTTAGTAGCAATGCCCATGGATAAAATTCTTATCAACTTGAAGAGTAAGAACATGAACAATACTCGCAGCAAGGGCTAACTTTTAAGTAAGTTTGTCAAATTTTTGAAGTGTGACTTTTGGTGGTTTTAAGTCTAGTTTTTGAGACACATTTTGCCACATTGGTGAGCATAGATGATGTACACCTGAACTTGCTCGCTTACAAGTAGGCGCGTTTAAATTTGAAGCCACGTTGAATTGGAACTAGTAAGAACTCCATTTAAGAACGAAGCTTCTTGGGGTTAGTCGGATATTATAGTAGATTTATCTAGTATTTTTTAAAATAGCTTTTTGATGACTTTGATGAGGAGTAAAGTTCTTGTGGGCTTAAACATTAGACACGATAAGGTGATTTAAACTTTGAAACAAAAGTTTGAGAGTATTCGGTGCTGTTCCAAAGGAACCAAGACCTTAATAGTTTATAGTGATGCATTGAAATTGGGTTTTTGGTTGTGTGTTGATGCATCATGTCAAGGTGATTGCCTATGTTTGAGATTGAGAAGCACTACTTGATCGATGATCCTAAGAGTACGTTTGGTTTGTGAAATTCAAGGGAATTGGAAACTAAATACCAGTTCTTAGTGTGTTTGGTTCGCAGAATTTGTTGGAATTGGAATCTCAATTTCATTCTTAAATGTGTTTGGTTGTGAAAGGAATTGGAGTTGAAGTCAATTCCTTCAAATTTCTTCATGTAAAGGAGTTAAAAATCATTCCAAAGTGTGAAGGAATCTTCGACCACTCATCGTCATCGATCCGCCACAGGCCACTCTACCTCCTTCCACTGGCAACGACATCTCCCTTGTGGCGGTAGAGGTTACCAAGGTAGCAGGGATGGATGATCAAGGCGGCAGTTGTTGTAGCAACGAGCGTTATGGTGATGGTGCTTAAGGCGGTGGGAGTGGGGTGTGAGGCTGTTATCGGTGGTGGTGTGATCGAGAGGTGGTGGCCACAGTGATATATTTTAATGCCTTTATTTTTGCAAATTCATTACAAATTCCAATTTCTTTGATAGATTTCAATTCCTTTTGGAAATTTCAATTTCAAATCTAGTTCTTGAGTTGGGGTTTCCTTAGAAGCAACCTCTTTATCCGCCAAGATAAAGGTATGGTGTGTCTACATCCCACCCTCTCTAGACCCTATCAATAGCTTTGCTATTGGTGGGATTTTATCGGGCATGTGGGCTTAAGTGAGAAAAAAAGTGTTGCCATGTAGGCGACACGTAAGCGCACTTTTTTCTCACTTAGAAATGCTCAAAAGAGGTGTAATGAGAGGGGGTTGGTTGGTGATTAGGTAATCATTATTTAATTATTATTATTATTTATGTTAATTTATATCTTAATAAATGTAATTAAATATTATTAAATACACTTAAAACTAAAAAAGTTAAAGTTTTATTAAATTTTTAATTTTAGTAAAAATGCAACGAAAATAGAAAAATAAAAAACCATATTTTTAAAAAAATATCACAAATACAACAAAATTAAATATAAGTATAAGTTGAATTAATTTAAAAATATAAGTTATTAGTTTTAAAAATAGTTGTTGTAAAAACTATAAAACAAATAAACATTGTTGGGATCTAGATGGATCACCGACTTGTTTATATATTTTTTATGTGAGCGTTTTGTTCATTGTGGTTCGGGTTCACGTTGGGGTGGGTGCGTTTAGGGTAAATGGAAATAAAGAGGGGTTGTGTTTCAGGCACCCATTGTGGTTGTGAATCCGGTACATCTCAACCACCAGCCCCGTATTGTGTATTGTGCGTATGAGTTGAACTTGAACGCGGGTCGGTAGTCACATCTTTGATCCATATTACAAAAAATAACTTGTTAAGAATACAAACACCGGGGAGAACATTATTTTGGAGTGACGGCTTTTGAATTGTATGGGGTATTTATAAGTGTTAAAAAATAATTATAACTTTTTTTATTTGGTTTTTTTAATTACCACAGTGATATGTTTCTTTATCTTTTCTTTTTAAGTTTTCAATTACACCATCCATCTACCTTCTCTTTTCTATTGGTTGTTATGGCCAAATTTAAGGCATTTGGTCAAAATATGCAGATAACTTAAATTACTCTGCAACAACCTTCGCCCCCCAAACACCACGACTCGCCCTCTGGCAAACCCACCAAGCTTCACTTGTGGGCTGCGCCGACATGTTATGCTCTTCCACCTCCGCACTCTCTGACGTGTTTGTGTTCTGCGCCGTTTGGCGCTGCGGTAACACATGCTCTTAGAGAAGAAACATACACACATTTTCTATGTTTAAATCTTAATGGAAATTTAAAAATGTTTTTGGCCTTCATTACAACGTGAGTAACCAGTTAACTGGTTAGACTTTTGTGGGTCTGCTGGTTCTTTTTTGTGGGTCTGCTGGTTCTTTTGTGCATCTTTACAGCTTTCAGTGTTAAA
Source organism: Scalesia atractyloides (assembly GCA_947069175.1). Classification (NCBI taxonomy): domain Eukaryota; kingdom Viridiplantae; phylum Streptophyta; class Magnoliopsida; order Asterales; family Asteraceae; genus Scalesia; species Scalesia atractyloides. Next base: position 5,426,975 of record CAMTDV010000011.1, read on the forward strand.
TTCTTGTTTTTGTGTTTGTTGATTTAAAAAAACAGGAGGATGGAGTTGATGAAATTAAGGAAGCACCTGGTAAAAAACAAAAACAATGGCTGTGAGGATTTGGAGTCTCATGTCAACATCATTAGGAGTGTCTGGTTGCATTTGCCTTTTAACTTCTCTATCTTTATTATCATCATGAGGTTCTTTTATCACATTCTTCATTTCTGCACATCTGGTTTGTTTTTGCCAAAGGTTTTTACCATGTATTTTAGGACCTATACCTCCTAACTTAGATTGGGTTTCTTTTTAAAACTAGCATATGCGTACAACTCCTATTGTATACATCACCTTCCTTCTTTAAAAGTAAGGGGGATTTGTCATGTGTCAATCTCATGTCTAGCTTTGTATGTTTTATCTTTGTCCCTAAGGTTGAACTAGGGATAAGTATTTGGTACTGGGTATCCGTACTGAATTTTCTGTACTGGATCATTTTCGGTTAGGGATGAACATTTGTTACCGGTACCGGTACCGAAATTCTTGTTATGAATCATTTTCGGTACCTATTTGGTACCTACTTTTTTGCGTTTGCGGTATCGGTACGGCGGTACCTTTGGTTCGGTATGATACCAATTTTTTATCGATTTTTACCTTCAAATACGTACCATACTGAGCATTTTCGGTATAGTACTCAATTTTGGCGATTTTCGGTATTAGTACTTTCAAAATTGGTATCGATATCGAGTTCATCCCTAGGTTGAACAGGTTCACGGTTCCCTAGAATACTGACGCAACCCCATTGACCACGACGTCGTGGCTTTTTCACGGATTCACAAACTTGGGCGAGATGGAGCCTGAGATGGCCGTTGCCGATGGTCATTTGACCGTTTAAAAATAATTATATAAATTGCTTTTACACATTAATTTTTTCTCTCTCTCATACTACTCTACTACAACTATAATTCTTTACAAACGTAAAAAAGAAAATGGAGTGTTCAAGCACTTTGTTTTCACCCGACTCATCGACTACATTTGATTCTACTCTTGTATGCCATGGTGGTCCAAGCAGTGTACCTACTTTTTTGCGTTTGCGGTATCGGTACGGCGGTACCTTTGGTTCGGTATGATACCAACTTTATCGATTTTTACCTTCAAATACCAGGTACTGTACCATACTGAGCATTTTCGGTATCAGTACTCAATTTTGGCGATTTTCGGTATTAGTACTTTCAAAATTGGTATCGATATCGAGTTCATCCCTAGGTTGAACAGGTTCACGGTTCCCTAGAATACTGACGCAACCCCATTGACCACAACGTCGTGGCTTTTTCATGGATTCACAAACTTGGGCGACATGGAGCCTGTGATGGCCGTTGCCGATGGTCATTTGACCGTTTAAAAATAATAATATAAATTGCTTTTACACATTAATTTTTTCTCTCTTCGCATACTCTACTCTACTACAACTGTAATTCTTTACAAACGTAAAAAAGAAAATGGAGTGTTCAAGCACTTTGTTTTCACCCGACTCATCGACTACATTTGATTCTACTCTTGTATGCCATGGTGGTCCAAGCAGTAGAAGAACAAAGATATGTGGCGATCAAAGAAAAAAAGTGTGCAACGTGATCGTGATCGAGAAGGGGCTTATAAAAATCTAATGAGTGATTACTTTGTTGAAAACTCAAAGTACGATGCTGGGACGTTTAGAGTGACATATTATGTATCAAAGGAGTTATTTTTTAAAAGAGTTAATTACGTTTTTCATCCATATGATTTGTTAAAAATCACTATTTCAGTCCGTTAGTTTAAAAATTGTCAAAATAGTTCCTGTGTTTTCACTTTCGTAACTATTAAAGTTCGCTCTCACTAATGTAATTCATTTATTCTATTAGTTTATTTGAAATGATCATAATGCTCTTCTTATTAAAATTAATACAAATGATAAGTTGGTTACATTTTACATCCATGTGGTTTGTTAAAAATAACCACTACAGTCCATTAGTTCTAAAAATTGCCAAAACTGTATCAATATACTTCACAACTTCCATCTTCAACTCACCAACAATGACGGTTAACCAATTTATCTATATACTATCATTTACTCTACTCTTCACTTTCTATGTTTTCCTCAAATCTAGTCGGAAGATCACCTGCTACGGCTCCACACCCTCTCCACTTCATCCATCTTCAACATCTCCTACCACCATTAACACATGCCTAAACGATGACCACCTCCACCCCCTAATAACATGGCACTATGGTCATTTCAAGTAAACTAATAAAATAACTCGATGACATTAGAGCGGGTGGAATGTAATAGTTACGAACGTGAAACCACATGGATTGTTTTAACAATTTTTAAACTAATTGACTGAAATAGTAATTTTTGACAAACAAAAGGGGTAGAAAGCGTAATTAACTCTTTTAAAATTGTGGGAGACATGGTGAAACATCCGGTGTTTCTCCATCAATCCTAATATGACACGTGTCTAGGAAGTTTGGAACCTTCCTCGTTATAAGTAGGTTCGAGCGGAAGCGAAACAAACAAACACACACCAACAGAAAATAAAGAACACTAGAATTTACTTGGTCAAGATGACCTACGTCCACGATTTACAACTAGGGTTTCACTTTTATTAGATGCTCACAACTTTTTACAGAATGATAGAGACTACAATTACATCACAGGTATTTATAGAACAAAAATAAGGTTTCCTACTTAGTCAATAAGTTAACTAAGTGGGCCTACTAACTAGGGCATGCTAACCCTAATAAGGGTCGACTACCCTAAAGTCTACGAACCCAACAATCTCCCACTTGGAGACTTTGTATAGTTCACAAAGAGCATCTAAGAAACCCATCACTAGTAACTTTAGTATTCTTCACATTGAAGTCTTCCAAGCCTCCAGTTCCAAGAATTAGCTTAGACTCCGATCACATCCAAGCCACCTAGTTGCAACAAGGCCTCTCATCAAGTACTTGAGAGACCTTTTGAAGCTCCCACAAGCTCCAACCCAGTCGTGATTAAAATCGTCAGTGACTCATTCTCTGTATCAACCGGCTTGCACGATTAACCAGCTCTAGAGATACACCGACAATTAATACCACTCTTCATATTTTGCAAACTATTTCTAGGAGAGCATTTTTTTCAGTTGAAACCTTCAACTTCAAAACCTAACGGTTCTTTATGATTGTAATCAGAACACGGTCCGTGATCCCACTATTACCAAATCCCCTGATTGTCTTAAACTTAGACCCCCTACCACATTCAACTAACATCCTCAAAGCACCACGATTCAAGTTTGCAATTTGAACCCTCTTCTGCTTACTAGAATCACTAAACCAGACTTTATGTTGTACAGGGACAGGTACCCCCCTCATCAGGTGCCTCAACTAGATACAACGATCCCCATCTCCTCCCACAGGCAACAACAAGATTTTCATCAATCACCTTCCACTTCCCGCCACCAAACTTAACATCTAGTCCCTGTTTATCCGGTTGATTAACATAAATAAGGTTCTTCGTTAAACCTAGAATTACCCTGACATTTTGCAATTTCCATGTAGTGCCTAGTAGAGTCTTCATATTGACATCTTCCATACCCGTAACATTAATAGCATGACCGTTAGCTAATCTTACCTTTCCAAAATCTCCTTTTTTAGATTCACCATCGTCTCACCGTTGTGCAAGACATGAAACGAAGAGCCAGAATCCATAGTTCAATGGCTGTAGACTCTTCACAGCAAACAGGTATGTCACCATCATATTCATCTAACACAACATTGTTAACATGCTGTTTACCATCCTTTTTATTAGGACCAGGACACTTGTTTTTAACATGCCCTTTTTCACCACAGTTCCAACACCTCACATTCTTCTTAGCTTTTAACAAGCTTTTCCCACGACTCCCATTACTTCTATTGTTACCTCGTCTCCTACTAACACTGAACATGTCAGAAGCAAATCCTCTACTAGAGTTCCTCCGGGGAATGTCTTCACCCAAAACGTTATCCCGGATTCAATTAAACTTCAAATTTCCCGTTCCAACAGTTTTAGTGATCGTTGTCATAAACCCAGACCAACTACCAGGTAAGAAAGATAATAAAATCACAACTTGACTGTCATCATCGAATTTCATGCCCACAGTTGCTAACCTAGACAAAATCGAATTGACCTAGTTAATGTGATTAACAACTGGATTGCCCCCATTCATTCTTAAATTAAACAGTTGCCTTATCAAGAACACCCTACTACCGGCAGACGACTTCTCATACATATCTGATAAAGCTATTAACATACCACGAGCAATTGTTTCTTTCATGATATTTAAAGCAACGCTTCTCGTCAAAGCCAACGTTCCAAATGCTTCAGCAACTTTCTCCATTCATGCAGGTTTTTCTTCCAATACTTTATCCAAATCGCATTCTCCAAGCAACACCTCTATTTGCAATCTCCACCAAACAAAATCAGTACCATTAAACTTCTTGATTCGAAACTTTCCGTCTTGAGCCATAGCAGACGACAAAACCAGGTAATTAGATGTAACACCTTAGACCTGATAATTAGATGTAGATGAGGGGTTTTAATCCTTACATCATGAGAATTATCAAGGTTTGTATTAATTTAACAATAACAATGGTTGACCAGAATAGCTAGAAGCGTGCCTCAAATAAATGGTTCTAGAACAATTTAGGAGTGTGAGATACAATCGTTTGAGTTTTATATGAAGAAATGAGACACAAGGGCTGCTATTTATAACAATGGAGGATTCTTAAGCTTTTAACAAGTGTCAAGTATAGATTATTATTTGTAAACGGTCAGTGATCGTCAGCAACGGTCACCTCAAGCTCCATCTCGTCTGGTTCGTGAACCTATTACCTTAAGCTTCATCTCGCCCAAGTTTGTGAACCGGTGAAAACCACCACATCGTGGTCAATGGGGTTGTGATAGTGTTCTAGTGAACTCGTCTCACGAGTGCCCTGTTCCCCCTTATAATGTCGTTCAACTTAGGGATGAGCTTGGTAACGGAATCAAAATACCGATACTGAAAATCTCCAAAATTGGGTACCGGTACCGAAAATGTTCGGTATGACATCGTTACCGGTATTTAAGGTTAAAAATGGTAAAATATCGGTCCTTCACCTCCACACTTACGCACCACTAACCTTCGTACCTCACTATAACCTTGAACCACTGTCCACCAACGTACAACCCACCACTCATGACCTTCACCACCGTAACAACACCCACCGCAACTCCAACCTACCATTACCAACCACCATTATTGCATCCGACATACACCTCCATCCAACCACTATTACATCCGACTTACACCTTCGTCATCACCATTAGCCACCACCATCCACTCTTTACCACACCACCACAAACCAAACCATGTGCAATTAACTCCCACATGCAACACCTTCATCTTATTAGCAAACACCACCCCCGCCACCCTAAACTCACCACACACACACAAAACAAGATCCATCGAACCACCACCATCAACCCGACGAACTAATCTATCACCCAAAACCTTCGGACCAGCCACCTCCACCATTACACCACCTTATTAACACCGTAACCCTCTGACCACCATTCACAATCACCAACCTCCGAAACACTTAACACCTCCCTAACGACAACCCCCTCTGTGCATACCCGACCATTGTCGTTTGCTACCCTTGTTGTTAGGGGGAGAGAGAGAAAGAAATGTGTGGGCTTTGTTTTCATTGACGAGTAGAGAGAGACGTGAAGTGATATGTTGTTGAAAACCCGTTGTTTAATCGTTTTAAAGTTTATGTTTTACATGAGTTTTGATTTTCGAATAGCCTACTTTGATTGAATTTGTGTTTTGCAGGTCTAACAGAGTTTAAGGAGCTATTTGGGAGCTTGACGGAAGCGATCGGCACCAACCAGACATAGAATGAAAAAAAAACAGAAAACCACTGTTGGGAGCCACGTCAACGACGACCTAGGGTTGTGTCGCCGACGACCCCTATCGCTCAAAAGTGGTCGTAGTCAGTAGCACAACGCGTCATTGGAAAACTGGTTCAAGCAGTCGCGTCGCTGATGTGTCCCTTATTTCTTTGACACTGGTTTGATTTCTAAGTTCATTTGACCGAGATTTTGAAAGGAATAAAGGGAGTTACGAGTTTTTAAAAGTATTATTAGTTCTTGGAGCCTTTTTACATCACAACTATCATCTCTAACCTATCTCGAATCACCAATCATCACCACCTCCAATCATTCGATCCGAAGCACTAACCATCATCAATCCAACATTATCCATCCAATCCCAAATTATCATCCAACCCTAACCTTCATCATTCCTCCAAGAATCAAGATCATGGCTCGTGTTCAACGTCATTTGTGCTTCATCAACCATGAGCAACTAGTCTCTTCGGGTTTCATCCCAGTGTAGACTTTTGTAAGATTTTTCTAGGCTTTAAATATTTTACTTAATTTAATTTGTGACCGGTTGATTATGATATTTGAAATCTTTAATAATTGTCTTGCATTTGTATCGAATTTGTGAATTGTCGAGTTAAGTTTAAATTTGACTTTGTGAAATTTTTATACGCGATTATGCCTTGTCTTAGGTTAGAATTTACATATTCTTGATAACGAAATGCATTGCGGTCCGTTCTAGGAATGTTGATAGCTCTTGGCACCTAAGTCATGTGACACTAATTTTTTTATTCATCAAACACAACTAAATCAAGTTAAAACTTGTAGGTACCATTGGTCTTGCATCTATTGAACTGGGTGTGAAACTTGTTCTTTCATTATTGTTTTAAAATGAAGAAACCAATTCGTGCAATTTGAATAATCTGTTTTCATAGTTAATTGCAAACTTGTTGGTTTACTCTTTAACACCTTTTTCAAACAAACAAACAAAATTCAATTTAGCAAGCTTCATAATTGTTTCAACTTGGTAATTGATCAAGTCCCGACACAGACCACATTCTTCTCGGTTTGACCCTTGATACCCTAACTATTAATTTGAGGCAAATTGGGATTATACATATTATCTTTGACCGGGACGTGATGCTTCGATCATGAAGATAGGATAGAGAGGGAAGCTAACTAGTGGGCCAATTATGCTATTTACGAATCTAACTTCTAACACTCAAACAAACACATCTAAACCACTCGATTTTGATTCAGAATCATCAAATAACCCTCGATTCATAAAAAAAACCTATCTAATTTTAACATCTCAATGATGTTTAGAGAAATAAACATCAAATCAAGAGCAATATGAAAGTTTTCTCTTGTCATTTTAGGTCCTCAACTTTACCTCTTTGATCCAATTGTGATTTTAACCCCTTAACTTTCACTTAAGGTTCTGGGAGATGTGTCATCATTAGGATTGGTCGAGAAGCACCAGGTGTTACATATAGACGCCAAGTTTGAATGGTTTCAACAAGGTTATGATGGGAGGTACAAAAAAAGTTTCACGCCGGTACAATAATACACATTTTAACTCGTCAGTTCGCAACCAATAATATTCATGATGAATACGATGAATGTTTAGCTGTCTAAAAGGACTTGAATGTCTATAATATTTTTGTAATGTGATTATTAAGTTGTAGGGTAGAGAGTTTCTAGGTGTATCGACTAGTCACGATATTGCATGTTTATGCGTCATCCATGAAGCTAAATGGAGTCTTTCAGGGATACTTGGCAGCATCAATTGTACAAAAAAACCCACGATCATTCTCGAAGCAGTGGCATTGAATGATTTATAGATTGGTACTGTGATTTTTTGGTTCAAACCACGACAACAATGCTCTACACCGATCCCGATTATCCTGTAACGAAAGGCATGGGACCGCACCGCGGTTTCCATTTTTGGTCAACAAGAGACAATATAGATGCGACTATTATCGTGCTTATGGCATGTACTCGGCTTGGTTTGTTTATATGAGAGCTTTTGCATATGCAATAGACGACGAAAGATAAAATAAAGCTCAAGAAGTTGTAGGAATTGGCGAGAAAATGTGTCAAGTGAGCGTTCAATGTTTTGAAAGGTAAATGGGGTGTACTTAATCGACCGACATGTGCACTTAGGCAGCAAAAAGTAAGGGTCGTGGTGTAGGGGTTTCTTATCTTGCACAAAATGATAATAAAGGAAGAGAGAATCACAATATTATCGAACTACGTGATGGACTTCCCGCCTGAGATAGTCAGTCACAATTATATTATTTTGGAGTTGCGAGATGAATAAACACACTATCAATCTCGATATGATGTTGCGGAACACATTGGTAGACAGTAAAATATGAACACTGTTGATTCTGACGTGTAGTTTAAAATTTAATTTGTAGTTTTTTCATTGTTCCTTTTATATTTAAAGAAATTGTGTTTTATTTAATTGTTTTACATATTTATTTTATGCATTTAAAAATTGTTATATTTTGATTTGGTTTATATTTTAATTTAATAAAAAAGTTAAAGAGTTAAAAGCAGTTCAAATGACTAGTGCCTCATTTAAAAAAGGGATGAAAACGGTTTTCAAGGTTGAAATGATATGACAACATGTGATTGGTGGATTTTATGGATTCTAGTGGTTTAAGTGGACACCACTATCCCCTTAGACGAAGGGGTGTGGCTCCTGATATGCGTATAAATATACATGTTTTATTACCAAATTAATTTCACTTTTTATTTGTTTTGTTGGAAATATATTTCAAATAAGCTTAATTTAGTTTATTTTTATATTTAGAGACAAAACAGAGCCAAAGCGAACAAATGAAGTAATTGTGGGCGAATATCATAAAATCTGTTGAAACAGAGTCGAGAGACGCCGGTGTGTCGAGCAAGAAGAACAAATTATCTTTTGAAGAATCTTCGAAATCTACTAAAACAGTCAAGACACACCCCATGTATTGACCACAAGACTGACAAAATTATTTTTAGTGGATTTTCTAAGATCTCTTAGGACCTACTAGATCTAACCACGAGCATGTCTCGGGGACACACTCAAGATTTGGCCAGGCACATGCCATTCCTTGCCGCCAGCATCTATACAAGAGAGCCTTCACCTCCCACTTCCATTGCTCAATTTTTTCCTCCTCTTCCACCACACACTCTAAATGTACCCACTTTCTTCAAGTATTTGTAACCTTTAAGAATTGTAAGAACATCATTAAATAATTATCAATCTTGTGATGATTAATATAATATTTTCAAGTTTGTTAAAAGCTATCTTTAAGGCATAAGTGGCTAAGGTTCTTGTGGGTGTTTGGGGGAAACTAACCACTTGAGGGAAAATTAACTAAAATAAGCTATGGATTAACATGGAGGGGGGGTAATGTCTTTAAATACTAAGTACCATATTGAAAATAAGTTTTCTAAATCCTTAAAAACAATCTAACAACTTTGTGAATTGTTAATTTAAAACATTTTTGTTTTCTATGTCTATGTAGATCCAAACATGTCGATTACATTAATAGAGGGTTAGAGGTTTTGGTTTGGGACTTCGGTTTTTGAAAAGTTTTGCCAAAGCGTGGAGATAAGATCAATACGCCCAAGACTTGGTTTATATTATCTTAAAACTAATTTCAAAACTATTTCTTATTTATTTTTAATGTTTTCTTTTATAAAAACTACAAAAACAATTTGTTTTTTGGCTTGACTAGATAGTACTAAAAGTTGTTGTATCCTTGTACTACATTGGTATCTTACCATCACTATATTACGCCTAGGATTCGTGCATTTTCCCCAACGTGAAGTATAGAGTAATAATATCTTATCATGTTTTCTAAATTCAAAACTTGAACCAGTGCTAAAGTATACCATTATTTATATATTCCTTATTTTTTATTTTCTCTAATTCTTTTACTTATTTTTTTAAACAAAAAGTAAAATTAAAATTTTTATTTATATTAAAAATTTAAATAAAAAAGAAGAATATAATTAAAAAATATAAATTTAAAACTACTTAAATGAAATTCAAATACAAATTAAAAAAAAGAAAAAAAACTAAAATTACTTATTATTGGGATTGATATTATGAAAATTCCGAATATGTTTAATCAAATTGGCACAAAGGTTGAGGTGGCAATACTGTTTGTGTAATGCCTACATATTTGAATCTTGTTCGCCTCATCAATTAGGTTCGACATTCTCATAAATGTCGTTCGGATCATTCTAGCATATTGTGTGAGCTTCATCATCGATAATCATATTATGCAATAAGATACAAGCATACATAATGTATCCCCATTTTGGGCATGAATTCATGTGTTGTGTGTGTACACAATGTGTCAGCGTTGTTTTAGAACACCAAATAATTGTTCAACGCCTTTTCTTGACGATTCTTAGCGTTTTTCAAAGTTCTTCTTTTATCATATTCGTGATATGGTATTACTGCATAGCCAGGGTCTATACCGTTAGCAAGATAATAAATATGTGTATATTTCACCCACGAAACTATAATTGAAAAATGAGGTGCGGTACCTTGTATGATGTCGTTGAAAACCTCTAACTAATGAAGAACATTTAAGTCGCTATTTGAACCATTAACACCAAAGAAAGCATGACAACCCCATAGATCTTGTGAAGCCACAACTTCTAGCATAATTGAGGGACATCCTTGATCACCGTGCGTAAATTTACCTTGACATGGATTAGAGAAATTACACCACGACCAATGCGAACATTGGATACAACCTAGCATTCTAGGGAATCCATGTCTCTCTTCGCGGTATGCAAATAGGTTTTCGATGTCCCTTAGTGTTGGTTTATGCAAAACTTTTTTGTTATATATATAGCTTGACCACACATTTGGAAAATTTATACAAACTATCCCGTAATGTCATTGACATCTTCTAATTCTCTTCTCATTCACCACTAGATGCACTCTTTTGTAAGGTAGTAAAACCCCTTTTACCCCCGGCATCCCATCGTAATGTAAAAAATGGATCTATATTTGCCCCATCATCCATACAATAGATGATGACTCATGCGATACGGACACCTAAACTGTCCGTGAGCACCTGTGAATTAAAATAAAATAAGCAAATAATTAAAATACAATATGAATTAGAGATTAAAAAACAACAAGAACAAAATTAGTACACCCTCCCGATCTATATTTAAAGTCGCACTCCATGTTCTCTATTGCGACTTATGCTCGTTTTTTTCTTCCTCCAAAATACAATGTGCCGCCTCCATTACCGCATTCATATAAAACGTTAATATCTCCTCAGAAGACGATGAAGTAACCATGATTAATAAAACAAAGTTTTTGTATATTTTTAGAAGGTTGGAGAGAATTTATAGAGACTGTCTACAATTAAAATGTGAATTGTGAGCTCTAAATAGAATTTAAATAAATTACTAATTTGTCTAAAGAGCCTAACGACTCTCATAACGGTCACAAAGGCTGGTGCATAGGGGGGGATTCTTCACGAATGTGCCAAGACGTTATGAGGGGGGGGGGGGGGGGGGGGGGGGAGGGGCGTTCCCAGAGTCCCCATCATGCCACGTCGGCTTCCTAACTTGCTCACCGATCCCACACCCATTGGTCTAAGATTAAGATTTTTGTAAAAAAAAAAATAAAAAGTAATGATGAGATTTTTGTGGAGAGAAGCTTTTCAAAATACGATAGTAACTTTCTAAATTTGTTGTCAAACATTTATTTTCATATCTATATAAGAGGTCCTAACTTCATATTTAACTATATGTTTTCACCAACTTAACATGCATATATATATTATGAAAAATGGGTTATTGGATTTTAATAATCAAACTTTCATCCGTCGACGGACATTAATCCCAATTCAAAAAATTCTCTTTGACAAACCCAACTTTTAAGAATTTGGCCCCATCGATCCTTTTCTAATTGGGTTATAACCTAGTTAGTTTTTTTGCTGATGTAGCACAAACCTAGTAATTAACCGATGTGACTGCTTATGTGACACAAACCTAGTGATTGGATTTTAATAATCATACCTTTCACCACCACCATCAACCACCACTACCATCAGGCGCCACCATAAGCATACACATAAGCAACTGATTGTGGTGGTGTTGGTGGCAGTGGGTGATGGTGGTGGTGGTGGTGAAAGTTAGGATTATTAAAATCCAATAACTAGGTTTGTGTCACGTAAGCGAAAAACTAACTGAGTTATAACTTAGTTAGAAAATGATCGATAGGGGCCAAATTGTTATAAGTTAGGATTGTTAGAGGAAATTTTTTAAATTGGGATTAATGTCGTCCAATGGGTAAAAATTAGGATTATTAAATCCAATAACCCTAAAAAATGGGTCAAACATGAATCCTAATTCAAATAGACAAATACTAGCATCTCTTAATATTAAGAGTTTCAAAAATATTATTTGTAAGATTAAAAAAAATAAAAAGGTTAACGTTAAGGCTGGGTAGTGTGGTCTCACGTCTCTGTCATCTCGCCATGTACAACGCCCCTTCCCCCATTTCCTAGACGTCAAAGAGGACGTTTATCCTTGGGACCCATGTCTCTTGACCAATCGGATTTTGTTTATTTTTTCTTTCTTAATATTTAATTAATTAGGGGCGCTATGAACTTGGTGGGGCTTTATCATTGTTAAAGGGAACGTCATTTTTATCCCAAAAATCTATATGACGCTTACATGACGTGACAAAACCCCTAACACACCACCCAGGCTAAGAGTGAATCCAACAAGATTTTTTTACTAGCAATCAATAAAGTCAATACAACCAGAACTTATTTTAGGCAGATTTATCGTTATTGCCACCTCAATGCAAGATATCGAAGCAAGGTCTCTTGGAAACATTTTCGAAATGACTGAACATTTATATTATCTTGAATTGAGTCTCATAGGAATATAGAAAAAGAGAAACACAAATGGTTTTAAAAAAGTTTCGGTTGATTTCATGGAAAAAAGTTGTTATGGTCAAATAATGAATTGATGATGGTTCAAAGGTTGTGGCCTTTCAATTGGTGAATTAATGGTTATCAATGAACCATCATGACTCTTCACAAAATGTCTATTCTAAATGGTACGTTGGGGCCGTCTAAAAAAATATGGTACGTTGGTTCATATCGGATATGATGGACCAAATGAAAAGTTTTAATGAACCATGTGATGGTTTGGTATATGGTTCATATCTTATATGGAGGCATATAAGATCCACTTTAAACCAGGGGGTTTAGAATTCGGTTCAATTCGAGTCCAATAAATCGAATATGAATTTATAATTTTAAATTTGATTCGATTCGAAATTCGAATTAAAGTTATACTTTTAATTGGATATAGTATAAATTAATCTCTGGATTTATTATAAGTATTAAAATAGCTCATTACCATATCCATTACAAAACCCATGACTTAAATTAATTAATTACATATTTTAACTGAAGTTGAATCGAAACGAATTTATTCATATTTATCCGAATTCGATTCGAATTTGAATTTTTAATCGAATTTGAATTGAGATTTTAATTCGAAATCGAATCGAATTGGATGGTTCTTATAGAATACGAATTCATGCAGAAAATTATAAATTATTCGAACATGATTATGTAGTTACTTGAAACTCAGTAAATTGTGTAGCGTTTATAAGGTATACAACCCATTGTTTTCGTTGTATATCGGGAAGTGATTCGCCACAAAGCCAAATCACATTGTTCTATTGAAGGGGTGAATTGCTTTTAAGGATAGAGATCACTTGCCTCAAAACGATCAGTTATAGTTTTTTATCGTCATTTACAGTTTATTTCATAAATTATCCCGAACCCCCGTAACCAACAAAAATGGAAAAAAACGAAAGAAATCAAAGACTTCATATACATATTGTATCGAAAGAAAGTCTAGAGGAATTGGTTTGTCAATACTCTTGATCCTATCCTATTATACTAAGATATATAAATAACGTTTATAATGAATACATATCAGTAACATTCTACATAAGTTTTATGAGTGTCATTTATAAAAACAAATCATTAAAATTTGGCAAATGTAAATTTGAGTCCAGTTTACCTTTTAAAACAAAAATGTGGTCAAACTATGAAAACATGCATGATATACCATGAAGCATGCTATATACTCTCCTTTTTTTAAAAAAAATATTTCATTTTACACATGTTCCATTCCACAAATTCTAACATATTCGAAATATTATTTTAACTTTCAAAAATTTTGAATATAATTTAAATCTCACTACAAATAAGAGAACAAGATACCGTTGGTGAAAACAACTGTCGGTAATCCGTTGGTAAATTCTATGGGTAATTCGGTCGTGGATAAAGACTTTACAAACAGATCAATGATAGATATTACCAAAAGATCACCTACGGAATATAACCGCTGGACCACTGATGGCCATATCAATGATGGGTGGCGACGAAATGAGGAATGTTCACGGATAGATTGCCGACAACTTCTTTTTGGGTTTATGTATGATCCTTGGTAAAACTCCATTTACTAGAGGGGCATGCCATTAACATATAAACAATAAGAGAACAAAAAGTATCAACAATAATCAACAATCAAGGATCAATCCTATGAACAAAAATGAACCAAATATAATCTTGATAATTGTAATAAAAGAAAGGTGAAACTGTTGTACTTCATTCATCCATTGTTGATTGGATAAGTATAGGAACAAACTTACAACTTTTATGTATAATATGCAACATGTCTATAAATCCATCCTATCTTTAACCCCCTTGAAGGTCACCTCTTCGGATAAAATACAACAACTGTTTTACCTTATCCCATTGGTTAGCAGGTATTGGTTTACTTCTCAGGGTGAAATAGAAATTTACAAAAAAAAAAAAAAAAAATCAAATATTTGTTGCATGTGGAATAAATGAAACTCACAATAATGTATGCAACTTTTACAAGATTGAAGTTCCAGCATGATTATGATGCAAAAGATTATGTGCGATTGTGTCTCTAGCCTTACTAGCAAACTCAGACCTCAATGCAACTTCAGGAACCTCCATTTCAACATCATCCACAACCTCATTAACCAAAGCGGGTTCAACCGGTTCATCCCTAAGCTCACATATATTATGCAAAACACAACACGCGCCGAGAACCACCGGCAAATCTTGAAGCTTCATTTCGGTTCTTTTCTGCAAACAAGACCACCTTCCTTTCAATCTTCCAAATGCATCTTTAGAAACCTTCAAAATCTCATCAATCTTTTCGTTAAACGCATGTTGAGTCCACGTTAAATGCGGTTGCGAGTACGGCACCAACACCCAATCCGTCAACGGGTACCCGCAACCACCAACAATCCACACGCCTTTCAACAGCCCACTGTCTGCGCGTTGATAAAGTGCGGATTTTTCCAACA